>CM056170.1:20087046-20687046 GCA_029691765.1 Entomobrya proxima | reverse complement strand
TCTAAACTTGGTCATTTAAACAGAAAACAGACACGTGTATTGTTCCACTTTCATTGTTTTAACTACTACGAAGCATGCAAGGATCCATTCTCTGAAAAATGCCAATTAGTCTCCATTTTCTCTGCCAGTGTCCCAATGGCACCTTGCTCTGTGTACAATGGACAATGACCATTTAAGCCCGTTTTTGTCTTTGCGTGTGAATTATGGTCTTACTAATAGCGTGCGTGTAATTACTTTCATTCAAGTTGAAACACACATAAGCACACTCCAGAGACCAAGCACTGAAGGTTGACAACTTTTCAACTTTATCTGTTGATCGTCTGTGTTTAGAAGCAAAAGTCAATAGTCATCAAGAGTACCTATCCGATAGAATAGTAAAGGAGCAGCAGTCATAAATAAGAAAGCGTTCATGTTAATATTCAGTTTTATAGCTGGTCAAGAAATACTATCTAGTATGCTACTGGGCTAGGCTTTCCAGTAGTAAATTTGATAACATGACGAACTTTATCAGCAGTAGATTATGACGCATAAAAATGTTCGTATGTCTATTTTAAGCAATTTTAGATGGAATTATACAGAAAAGGTTAGATGATCTTTTGGATAACTAGTAATTGAGAAGCTTTTGTTGTGTGTGCATTTTGGTGCTACTTGCGCCATAAAACGCCCACTCTCCCTTTCTTGCTCAAGTAAATTATATCAGAAGCATCAATTTAGGAAAATGCAGGAAATCTCTGAAAAATTCTCTGAACAAAGTTATTACAACAAAACAAACGAAAAACGAAAAGACATTTTATTACCCTCGCGTTTGTTTCTTGAGAGGAATAAGGAGACAATTGGCTTTCATATCCAAAATCTAAACAAAAATGTATACATTTTACATTCATACACAGCAACATTTCAACATTTTTTTCTTCAAAAATTTACAATTCACAATTCGTCAAAACTCCAATCCAAGAGTGTGTGCAATCACTCATCTACTCAACAACTATGATTAAGTTATCATCCCGGCCGTAGTTTAAAATTGAAGATGATGAGTGGTCCCATCAAGTCCCATCACTCATAAAGTCAATAATAAGCATACATTATATAAATTTCTGCGGGTTTCTCTACTCTCTCTGTACTTTGTTCACAGTAGTAAATACCGCCTTTGATGCTTTTAGGCAGAGAGGGAAAAAATGGCATAAACGTTTTTTCTCTTTATGATAAATTTAGATATCTTGGAAAAATGGACGAAATAATGGGTGGCTTGAAACCCAAATTGTTTCACATGAGTAGGCACTAGACTTGTAGGAGAAGAGGAATACCTACCTTAACATTAACTTAAGATTTTAAGCAGAGGACCCAAAAAGTCGGACGTTCTTCTTCAGTGCGTTTGCTTTTGCGTATGTAGATACATTACATGAGATAATATGCAGGAATTTCTAATGAAAACGTACATTTTTCATGAATCACGTTCTTTCTTATACTATAGTACCATCCATAACATGCTGTACAACAATCGTGTAAAATGTAAACTCATTCAAATAATCTTGTGCCTTAAAGCTCGGCACACTCTCTATTATTACCTTACGGACAATTTATATTCTGTTCTCTGTGTGTGCACCCTGTACTCTGCTCTTTCCTTAAGAAAATAAATGGGATTTTATTTTTTTCACTAAAAAAGTAAATAGTGAGTTATTTATCATCGGCCAGGCCTACAGTCACGATCACGGCAGATATACAGCTAATTTGTCCACAGGACTAGGAGGACGTGTCTCTCTCTCTATCTGCTTGAGAGACAGCGACATAGACCAGAAAAAAATTTGCAGAAGTTTTTATAAGATTTTGTTGGTGTGGCTGATTATTATCTGAGTGTCGTGTCTCATCATCTTACTTAACTTAACATCATCGTCCTTTTTAGTCACATCATTAGCACACCCGAGGTTTTTAGGTTTTTGCACATAAAAATATTTTCAAGAGTTTATTCTATAGAAGCCGAGATGATGATCTCAAGGATGCTGTGGGGTTTTATAAGATTTTGAAAGAAAAATTCCAAAACCAAATAGAGCGTGGCTTTACACACAATGCAAAGTTTTTAATTGCCTTGTTGAGACAAGTTACATAAGTTATAAGTTTACAATTGGTTTTTTTCTCTTTAAAATAAGTTTTGACCTTTTTTGGTAATATATGGAACGTGCATAATTTGCTCCCGAAAAGATCTATGACAATGTCTGCTTTCATCATCCCAACCCATTTCCCTTCCTGGAGCTTCCAAGTGCTTGTGACTGTGCTGTTGTGTAATCAAGCGACATTTGCCACTGCTCAACTTAATCTTAATCATTTCACTAGTCTGCCCAAATGTCAGGGTGCTACTCATCTTGGGGAACAAGTACACATTCCAAGACCCTTCTTTTCCAATTCGGATCTGAAGAATGTCTCGGATGAAGAACAGATTCTGGTGAAGTAAGAAAAGAAAACACTTTTATGACATAACTTAATAAAAAGTTTGGTTTTTCCATGGCTAAATTCAGTAAAAAAGTTTTTAATGCGCCTACATGCAAAATGTCGTCTTTAATTTTAATTCCAAAAATGTTTATGCAAAATAATGTAAAATGCACGTCTTGTGAACTTGTAGGCTTGTAGCCCAAAACCACGCGCCATGCAACTCGGAAGAACGGGTTAGCAGCTTGAACGTTACAGCCGAGCTGGCCAGCCTAACCCAAGTGTTGACTTTGTTCCGTAGTGGATACCTTTTACATGACAACGCTTACTACGACCAAGAGGAATACTGTTTACAAGAGTACGCTTAACAAAACATAAACTGTGCATTTTTTGCATGAAAATATTCTTAACTTTCCACTTGTTTCCTCCATTCCAGCGTTTTTCTAGACGAGGATAACAATAAGGAGATTTCCCTTTCTGTTAAAATCTGCGAGCCCCGTTGCTCCTCCAAGAGCACCGCCTGTGTGCACAAATGCTGCGAACCCGGAAAAGTGTGGGATTTGAAGGACTACGTTAGCAAGAAAGTTCTAAGCTGTGAGCCATCGGGACAGAAGCAGTGGAAGCCGGTGTTATATCACGAAGACAATTATCATGACAAGCTGGCTAAAATGGGGCTAAATGCGGAAAACATTAATATACGCTTTGGAGCAGCCCATCCACGACACTTTTGTGATGATGGGGGCTTCTTCCTGATGACGCTTAAGGATTATAATGGAATGGAAGCTAGTCCGTAAGTTTTTCAAGGAAAAGAAATATTTCATGGGAAAATGAAAAACAAAATAAACAGAAATGCTCAAACGATCAGAAGACAAAATGTTGTCCCGTCTGCTGTCGTTTAACTTCCAAGAATGTGCATTTAATATCATTTTCCAGAAAAAATATTTACTTTTGTTGAAAACATGTTCCTTAATGCTTTGCGCAATATTTACTTTTTTCTCAGGATCACATCCCACGTCTTTTAAAACAAATGTCACTTTATTCCCATTTCTGTTTCTTCTTCTTTAGATTCCGAATTTTAAACAACGGCAAAGCTGTAATCAAGCTGGGTAGAAACTACTGGGACGAAGTGCCATTAGGCCAGTACTGTGTTGACGGAGCAATGAACTTCCTGGATGAAGATGAAGAAGGGGATTCCGCTGCAAGCACCACCACCAGCGGCAATGTGACGGATCAATTTTCCGGCAATGAGATTGACACGGTGATGCTAGTGTGCACCAGCTTTCTAGAGGATCCCGAGTTTGAATATGCGGTAAATGCGACATGTTGTTTCTTCTTTTTGGGCAATAAATAATTTTCTGGGAGAAATGATAATGATGAATTATGGCCTATTCAACTCAGCGAGGATCGTGTATCATAAATCATTTTTTATTTGTGTCAATGGCCATGAGATAGTGTTGCACTAGGATAGATTTTTTGGCACGTGAAAGTACCCGGGATATTTTTATGGTACCCGGGTGAATACTTTATGGACGTGCTATTTGACGCTTTGACATTTTCCCAAGTACTTATCATTAATATTATTATTATTATTTTGTGTGCTTTTTTTCTAGGGAGGTGCAAATCTACTGTACGTAGTAGCCATGCTAGTTGCATCCGTCTTTCTCTTTCTGACAGCCTTGGTGTACGCCCTGCTCTGGAACCGACAGAGCGTGCATGGTTGGACCTTTCTGGGATATGTGGTCAGCCTTCTGTTGACATTTGTCTTTTTGAGCACGGCGCACTTGTCCAGTGGCGAGTATGATTGTACACTAGTGGGTAAGTTGACATTAAATTAAATTGAAATTGAAAACGTTTTTTAAAAATATGTGACGCATGACATTTAAAATGTATTAAAATTGTCCATTAATTTGCAGGAATAGCTTGTCACTTCTTTTTCATTTCCTGTTTTTCCTGGCTCACCGCACTAAACTTTGATGTGTTTTGGACATTCAAGTATGTAAAATGCAAAATAACAAATTATTTACACGCGACAATACAAAAAGTTGCAATTTTTTCATTAAAAATTTCTTTAGATCGCTAAATCCTTATCCTGGTCGTGCAAAGGAAATACTTCGCTTTTGCTGCTACGCCGCTTTCGCCGTTGGCGTACCCGCAACCATTGTATCAGTTGGGTTGATTCTTGGCGCAATTTATGGGTAAGTTTTTTATTCCATTTTCTTCTTCAAGAATTTTTAACAATTGTATTTGATTCTACTTTTTACATTTTTAAGGGACGATCCCGAAAGTGACGTGATTGTACCCAAATACGGGGTAACTCGCTGCACCATGGACCGCTCCGCGGACTTGCCCTATCTCTTCGGTCCCATTTCCGTGCTCCTGGGCTGCAACCTGATTCTATTTCCTAGCACATTGTATCTAGTCTATAAAAGTCAGAAAGTTGCCAAACTGAGTGGGATGAAGAGTAGCATGTTGAAGCACAAGTAAGTAGAAGAGAAAACAATTTAAAAAAGAAGAAAATCCTTTTTGGCAATGTTGGCATTTGCCATAAAAAACCGTATATTTTACACACAAAAATAGCACATGTTGAAATTTGAACATTGAACATGAAAACATTATCATTGTAAAAAAAAGTTGTAACTTTTGTTGATTTGCCACTTTGTTCCCAGGATTCGGTTCTTTGGCAAGCTATTCATGTTGGCTGGAATTACCTGGGTGTTTGAAGTTATCTCTTGGGCTTGTACAGACCCCACCAAGCCGGTACATTGGATTTGGAAGTTTTTGGACCTGGTTAACATTCTACAAGCCGTGGCAATTTTCGTGGTGTTTGTGTGCAACCGAAAAACTCTCCAGGAGCTGGTGGAAAAGTTTCCTAGACTGAAACGTATGTAAAAATAAAATATGCACCCATTTTTTTCTTTCTGCATGAATGCCTTTTTTATATTGGACATTGAACATGATTTGCGTTTTAAAGCAAAAAACGTCATACTTTTTTAGCAGTGGCATTTGCCAAAAAATATGACTTATTATTATTATGTGCAATGTTGAATGTAATAACTTTACTTGGTTTTGTAGGAATTGAGACAATTTTGGAGAAAGCCACGGGCGGTGTAACAGCAGCCGGGGATAGAGCCTCGGCCAGAAAGCAAAGTAGCCACACGGTTACGCACGTTTCCTCCGTGTTTGATGTTCCGGGATTGGATACAGTAGAGCTGCGATGATAAAAAAGGGAATATGGAAATTTTGTCTGTAGAATAATCTGGTTACTGGCTTTATGAAAAAACTTTGCAAAATTGGAAGATTGTTGCACGCTCTCAAAGAAATTTGAATAAGAAAGGGTATTCATGCGTAAAAGTAGGTAAATAAAAAAAATGTTATATGATCTCATGAAAATTTAAGGGAACTGGCAAAGCTAAAAAGTTGCATAAAAGATTTTATAGATATTTTTGGGTATATCATTCATTCAGATACATTGGAGGTCCTCTCTCTCTAGGTCTAGTTGCAAGCCTATGAATATATGTAAACCGTGATAATATTTTATGTTGTTTTAAATGACTGCATGTTTTAGAGATTTTATTCTTGTTAATTATTGTTAATACTTGGAACAAACGAGGAGGATCAAAGAAACAAAAGGCTTTTTATTAATCGTGTCAATGCAAATGAATGTGAATCCTAAGCTTAATTAAATTAAGCTTAGGATCAGGTTTTATACGTGTTCATTTCACGCAAAAACTGCCTTGTAAAGTTTTAAAGCGATTATACACAAAAGAATCCTCATAATACAAATGTTATTTTATTGTTGTTTTTATGTGATTGTTGGATTTAGTCACAAGAATACTTTTCATTTGAATTTGACATGATACCTATATGTATCATGACAATAGCTCCAGAGCTCCACGTGTCAGTTTTTTGTGTAATGTGACGTGTGAGCAAAAATTGCGTCTTCAGGTTCAGGTTTCTATTTCTCTGTCTCTGAAACCAACCACTCAAGTCTGCCAACTGCCATGTTGGAGTTGAGTGAAACATTAAATCAAGTTACCGTTTTATTTACTGTACGCACGCGGCACGCACTTACAAAATAGGTATATATGTTTCAAAAGAAGTGCATGTGTGTTTAAAGAGATGAGTATTTTCGGAATGTTGAAAATTGAAAACAAAAGAAAGGGTCTATAGCACTTTAAGCACTGTAGACTATTTCGGGAAAATAAAATAAAATTAACTGATGTAAAAAAGTGAAATTTGGAATCCAGTTTTATTATTTTATTGTCAATCCAACAGAAATGCTCACACAGGTAATATTCATGTGCTTCCACTAATGACGAGTTACATCATCCAGTTCCAGTTGGCTTTTAAATGATGTTTATTTCTAGATCCATTTAAAATTTGGCTGCATTATTAACTTTAAACATATTACACACTTGCTGTAGACTTTATAAGATTTACGCAATACAAAACCGCCTTAGATTTCATCGATCTCCTGAAGGCAACCATACAACAAATTTGCACCATCCTACTAAGATATTATCCCAAGCTACGCACACGTAACACGTAATCCATGACGAAATATTGCTGTTTTGTAAACATCATTTTCCCAAAATTACTTCATCTTCTTTCCCTTTTTTCCTACTTGTCTGTTCTGAAGCTAAAAAATTGGGAAAAGGAGCAGGGACATGATCAGTGATGTTGCTGCTTTGAAAAGTGATGATGATGAAAATGATGACGAAAATCCCCAACATGCACAAAGAAAAACAACATATTTTTATAGCGTTACCATTTTTACTGTTACATTTTTATGATATTATGTATTCTCTACGCGTATTGCAATTACTCAATAGGTTATTTTCACAAGAAAAATGTAGAAAATGGCCTAAATCATGGTGGAAAGCACAAGGTGGGATGTAATAATCATGTTTACTGTTTACAAGCTGTGTACCGTTAGCTGACAGGTAGGAAAATGAAAGGGAACGTGACTTGTTATTTGATTTTGACAAGAACGTCATACGTGGCCGTGTGCAAAGTTATCTAACTTCAGAAGATTGAGAAGCATATGGGTATGTACTTGAAACATGAAAGAAACCGAATATTACGAAGTTGTTGATCATCCCAGAAAAAATAAATATGAAAATGCATTTTGTACCCTACCCCACGCAAATATTTATTTAAATCTAAAAAGCTTCAGATGTGTTTTCACCATTCCAGATTAAATGTCAAATGATCTTTTTAATTACTTCTAAAATTCCGTAATTCTCATTAAAATTAGCACTTTTCATTTTGACTTTTCTTCCTTGTCACTGCAGTGCAGTATTTGTACTTCCGGGAACCATTTTTTATCATTCTGGCTTGTTTCTTTTGTTATTAAACACGTCATGTCATTTTCCAGGAAACTAATGTGTGCTGTTCATCCTGTCAATGTCAATAAATCTTCACTTCATTTTAATTTGACAAGTTGTACGAGTGCAAAAATGCACCTACTTTTCTTTGCTTTTGGGGGGACTTGCGACGTGTGGATAAAACTGCACTAAATGGATCTGGATCTGAAAAGGATGGATATTAAAAGGAAAGTGTGAAAGCTGAAATGCTGCAGACAAATAAAATATTAAAGTGTTGCAAGTGCAAGCAGGCGTTTTTAACGTTTGTCCTTGTTCCTTGTTGCAAAATTCAGAGTTGGCTTGGCTTCAGCTTTTGGCATGAAACGCGGTCTATCAACATGACACATTTCAACTGCAATAATAAATACATGTTTTCAAACAAACTTGAGCTTATAAACAGCAACACCAGTTTGTGTACTCCTTAGAGAAAAAAACTAAGAAAAAGAGTAGGTTGTAGGTTTAATATTAAAAGAATATTGCTTTCCCAACATTAATAATAAATTGACCTTTGAGACCTTTCTCGTTCCAGTCTGCAAACTTTCTTTCATTATTTCCTCTGTTTGTTTCTATTGTCTGAGACCTCTGAGAAACGTTTTATGAAAAGGAAACTTGGAAAAAAATCGATACCTATTTTCTAGAAAGGAGAATGAAAGAAATGAGTTGACAGCCGCTCCAAATTTTATTAACGGGAATGGGAACCTTTGTTAATTTAGATGATTCAAACTGGTACGTATAATAGTTTGTATTGTAGGGTCAAAAGATATATATCCAAACTTCTACGGTCATTAAAAGGTGTTCTTTTGATAAGCTTGACTTGTTCCCAACTGACATTGAAATCCTTTAAAAACCATCACATTCCTCTGTATTTCCTCTTTGTATTTAATTTAATTAACACCTGTCTACTTTCAACTTTGTGGCTTTTCATTTTCTGCTATTTGTATAAATATATGCTCCAGCGAATACCAATTTCCCTGAAATTATAATGTAATTCTCGGCATAATTCACAATTTATGTTTTGGGGTAACTCTGACTCTGACTGACAGCTAGGGTGACAGTTACCTCAGCTTTAATACTAAAAATTATGCTTCACTCTTCTGGTTTTTAGTCCTTTCGCACTTCATTTGGCACAACGTTGTTTGAGTTGCCGTTACTTGCCACAAATGTCAAAATAAATTCATTATAAACTTTTCAAATGGTCCATTTTCCTTTCAACATTTCGCACATTTCCTCCTAGTGCATTCACCTTTTGCTATAAAACGGGTATGAGAAATGGGGAAATGTTTAAAACGAAAACAAAAAATAAATCATTTAAAAAATTCCATCATGCAGTCACCCCATTCGTTTCATTAGAATTTCCTTCCAGGCATAATTAATTTAATTAAATTAAATGATGACGCGTTATGCGATGTTGATTTCAAATTTGCACGAAAAACAATTCAAGTTCTTTCAGATGTTTCAAATTAGTGACATTTTGATAAATGTAGTTTAAACCGTTCGCGTTCTGGAAAATATCACACACGTGATATAAGTATGAGTCTTAGTTTTTCTCCGCGATTTTATAAATTTTCCTCCTCTTCAAAAATCAAAATCGTCCAAGATGACGTAATTATATGATCGCAGGATATTATTAAGTGTATAAACGCACAGCCTTTTTTAAAGTTACGATCAAGGTCAAGCCACTTGAATTCATTCTTTTAATAGGGTAAGAAGGCCAGGGATAAAACTGTTACGATGACAGCAGCTTTTCAAAGAGTTGCATACATTGTCCTGAATTCATTTGGGATTCATTTATATTTTCTTCACCGTAATAAAATGAAATGAATGGACGAGTACGAGTGCGTACAGAACCATGTCCAAAATTTAAACTGGTTAATGAAAATGAACATGTAGACGCAGCAGACATGATGTGGCGAAAGGGCATCTTTGTCACAAAAAAAACTTATAAAAAGCGGCTTGGTTATGTATGTGCATAATAATATGTAATTAATGACGAATTTTATTAAACAAGCAATGTTTCAGACTCAGGACTCACGATGAAATTCATAGACATTTACAAATGATGCTCATTTCCATTCCAGTTTCTCAAGAGCGCAGAGAAACCAGTTTTCATTCAATTTGTAAGTTTTTGTGTGCGCTGTGACTTGTGGCTAGTTTTAAGCTTTTTGGAGGTTTGGTCCCAGTGTTTAGTCTATGAATAGAACTGAATTCCCTACTGACCAGGAAATTTCTCTTAAGAAATAAAAAATCGCTCGCCCACACTAAAGTTTTGCCAAAAGATTTAATTTTATTAACCGTTTGCTCCAAAGCAGGATGGTGGTGGCTCCAGAAATAGCTCTGGAACAAGAAGACACAGTCCAGCCCTCCAACTATCGGGAGCGTGAAAAATGGGACAGAAAAATTGAGTTTGTGCTGTCAACCATTGGTTTCGCAGTGGGCTTAGGAAATGTCTGGAGATTTCCGTATTTGTGCTATAAAAACGGAGGAGGTGAGTTGTCGTCTTAAAAGGAATCACCTTCTGTTCCTGCCTTCCTGGCCATAAAAATAGATTTATTTTCAGAGGGACAACTTGTTTTCTTGTTTTATTTTCTGGGAACAAGCTAACAAGCAGGAAAAAGCTTTATAAATTATTCAACTTGCTAAAAACAAGAATGGAAATTGCCATTTTTTCAATGTGTTCAGTGTTCCCTTTGGGGTCACTATCTCAATTTCAATTCATTAGAGAACATACCCCCTTGAAATTTGCTGACGCTGCTGAGGAATGTAAATTTCTTGCATTTTGGCATATTTTTATTTTAAAATGTGTGGGTTATTGCCTTCAGGTGCGTTTCTGATTCCCTACTTTGTTTGCCTATTCACTGCGGGTATTCCCATGTTCTTTTTGGAAATCGCACTGGGTCAATATACTTCTGAAGGAGGGATCACGGTATGGAAGCAAATTGCACCGTTATTTACCGGTAAACTAAAAAACAAGCTTGTCTTTCATTTTTGCAAATATTTGCAATAAAAAACAGCTTTTTTACTTTAATATTTTATTTTACTTTAAAAACAACTTGAAAAATACTTAAATGATTTTTCTTTAAAGGAATTGGTTATGCCACCACCATAATATGCTTTTATATCAACCTCTACTACATTGTCATTTTGGCCTGGGCTGCCCACTACTTCTTCTCCAGCTTTACTAGCGAGCTGCCCTGGGCCAGTTGTGGAAACTGGTGGAACACGGACAAATGTAGTAGTAGTGCCAATAATAATGCCACGTTGAACGGGAACGACACTAGAGATGCGGCTGTGGAATATTGGGAGTAAGCTCAAACTCATGTTTCTTGCAAGCCTTACTTTCTCCAGTAATTTTTATGGCTTTTGCCAAAGAAATATATTGACTCAATTTATCTTCTTCCGGTAACTCTCCATGCTCATGTTACTGTTCCTAAAATTACTACCGGATGTAAACGTAACAAAACATTTAGCACACAACGAACATTTGTACAAGCCTTCTACTTTCTGTTTTTCTTGCGTTTCCCCAAAAAACATTTCTTGAAGAAATCGGGTACTTAACATCAGCGGAAGCATTGAAGAGGTCGGGTCTATCCAGTGGGAACTGGCTGGAACACTCCTTCTCTCATGGATCCTTGTCTACTTTTGCATTTGGAAGGGAGTCAAGTCCTCCGGGAAAGTTGTTTACTTTACCGGTAATGTACAAGCTTTCTCCTAAAAATATTTCATAGTGATGACGCGTGCAAAAGTCATCTCTAGTGACGTGTCTGTCTTTTGCAGAAGCGTATTGAATTGAAAATTTTTAAGTTAACTTGTTGTTTGGTTGTATTGCGTGTGGTTTTGATGGACTGGAAATGATTTTTCACTTTGTATAAAAATTTGCAGCAACATTTCCTTACGTTATGCTAACCATTTTACTAATCCGAGGAATCACTCTACCCGGAGCTTGGGAAGGAATTAAGTATTACCTTACCCCGGATTTTACCACCATTTTCCAAGGAAAGGTATTGAAATTGTTTCCGGTTGAAGGAAAAACTTTTGACACAATTTTCCCCATAATCATTAGTTTGCACAGAGTGCAGTCATTATTCCAACCGGAAGATATATTTTCTATTTAAATGTTCAAGGTCTGGATTGACGCTGCCACCCAAATCCTCTATTCCTACGCCACAGCTTTAGGCTGCATGATAGCCCTGGGCAGTTACAACAAATACCACTACAATTTCATGCGGGATTGTAAATACGTCGCCATCTGCAACACCGGAACTTCCATGTACGCTGGCTTTGTTGTATTCTCCGCCCTAGGATTTATGGCCGTGGAACAAGGGGTTAGCGTGGCCGAAGTAGCGGAAAGTGGTCCCGGACTGGTGTACATTGCCTATCCCAAAGCCCTGGCACAAATGCCATGGGCTCCATTGTGGAGTTGTCTATTCTTCTTTATGATCATTTTAATTGGGCTGGATAGCCAGTTTGTACAAGTAGAAGGCTTTATCACGGCGGTTGTTGGTAATTGCAGCTATAAATATGACAAAATGATGGGACATGCGACATTAAGCTTGAAAATAAGTCTAAATACTGTTCCGCAGATGTTTGGCCACACATACTTCGCGTGGGTCAACGCAGGGAAGTGTTCATTGCTCTGGTGTCACTGGTTTCCTACTTGATTGGCTTGACGATGATTACCAGTGTAAGTTAATTAGCATATAGGAATGTACATTTCTCTCCATTTTCATCCTAATGACAATGTTCGCTTCTCCAGATAATTAGTCACTGTGTAAAGTACGTAATAAGTAGATTAAAAGCACATGGCACCCATTTTCATGGGCTTAGGTTGAACAAATAACAAGCTAATTAGCACAAAGGCAAGGTTTTATTCAGCCAAAAATGACTTCGACTGAAGCTTTTACTGCTATTTTATTACAGGGAGGAATGTACGTCTTCCAGCTATTTGACTATTATTCTGCCAGTGGAATGACCATATTGTGGGTAGGTTGTAGGTTTTGGAGAAAATAGAATTTAATTACAAGAGGATAATTAAATGGTTGAATGGCATGACTTTCTCTGTGTTTTAGGTCTGTTTTAGCGAGTGCATTGCCGTAGCTTGGGTTTACGGCATTGGCAAGTTTACAGGGAACATTAGGGACATGGTGGGATACTGGCCAAGTGTTTGGTTGCCTTTAAGTTGGAGCTACTTGACTCCCTTTTTGACACTGGTGAGTAGAGAAATTTGTACAAGAGACAAGTAATGAGCAGAATGGTTAATTTTTTGGGGAAATGTAATTACTCTTGACTTTATAGACGGTATTACTCAGCTCAATAATTAACTACACGCCTTTGACGTACAATCGAAAATATGAGTATCCTTTGTGGGCTCAAGTGTTTGGCTTGAGTTTGGCCCTAAGCTCCAGTATTCTCATCCCGGGCACTTATATCTACAGACATACCAAAGAAGCTATTGCGGTATGTAAAATGCATCTAGAAATATTTAGGTTTGAAAAGATAGAAACGGTTTTGCATGACATCTACTTTCTCCCACAGAAAGTCAGAGAAGAAGAAGAACAAGAGGAAAAAGCCAGGTTGGGAGAAAGTGAACCCGAAAAAGGGAAAGCTATAGAAGCGAATGGAATAGCCAATCCAAATCATAGCTTTGTGGATTCCAACGTGTAAAAATGAATTTATAAGTTTAAGAAAAGATCTTTTAATTTTAAAGCTTTATTTTTTGGCCAATGTCTTATTTCGCTTTTCTTTATGTCTACACATCTTTTTATCTGAATAAGTATTTATGGTTTGCTAATAAAATAGATTGTTTAAATAAATATAATATATTTTGAGAGAACTGGGCTTAGAGTGTTCTGGCGTCTTTGGCGTCGATTTTAATGGGCACTAGAAGATTATCCATGCGTTCTTGATTATGGACACGGGCGACCTTTCGATAAGCTTCGATTTTAATGCGAGGATCTAATGGAGGTAACCTCGGACACTGGAATAAATAATACAGAGAGAGATTCATGGTCGATCTTCGATACTTTGACTGTCTCGGATAATAAAGCATTCTAAATATTGACGTTTTTACCTGACACTGTTCTCGAAGGGTAAGGGCTTCTGGCAGCATTTCCTCAATTTGAGCTTGCCTTTTTTCATGGCTTGGATGGGTAGATAACCACTCGATAGTCAAGGTTGGGTGGAGTAGTCCCATTTTAGCCCAGACTACTGGAGCTTCTCGGATATCGAAACATGCCTGAATTCCAAGTTCATTCAAAATTAGCATTCAAGTTTAATTTCTTTTAGCATTTAACCATTTAATTGAGAAATATTTGAAATACTACCTTTGCGGCTAACTTTAATCCCACGTTATCCGCCTCCTCCTCTATAAATCTGCTGTGTGGAAGCTCCATCACGATATCCGATACTGTGCTGGTTATCCAGGAAGCTATTGCGGCAGTAATATCCGAAGGAAGTAGGGCCCAGAGGGCGGCCAAAGGGATAATAAACATTAAGTCCATAAAGTGCATATAACTTGCTTTCTCTGCCTGTTTAAAAATATAAAACTTAATTATTTTACAAGTTAACGGTATTAACGGCAAAACAGTTAAAAAACTTACTCCGTGATCTAATACGGCGTGTGCCATTTCATGCGCCAAGATAATTCCTAGTTGATCGTCACTATCAAAGAGCTTGAGTAGTCCACTGAATACAAAAATACTTCCGCACTGTTCCAAAATAAATTAAATCACAATTAACTTTAAATACTTAATTAATTGTTAAGAATAAATTAGCTCACAGGCAAAACAAAGGCATTCATCTGACTGTCATCATCTACCACCGTGACGGTCCACTCCAAGTCATGAATCTGAGGCAGATCTTGATTGGCAGTTAGCAACTGTTGAGCCACCTTAACTATTCGGCGATAAACGGCAGTTCCCAACTGAGCCGGTAAAATGTGTTTTTCGTTGATTGTCAAAAGCTAACAATTACAGAATAATCAATTATTAGAGGTAATCGTTAATTAGCGGTTAATTACCGTTATAACACTTTCATACCGTTTCTAGTTCCAACTTGGCCATCTCCTTAATCTGCGCCGTGGTGAAGGCCAGAAACCGCTTTCGGTTTGTAAACGGAGTTGTCTGAAGATGCGTGTCATAATACACAAATGACCCAAAGGCAGTGGCACCCAATAATCCTTAAAAATCCAACAAAATTGCCATCTTAAAAGCTGTTCCAAAAATACCCGGTTAAATATTTTCGGTTTTTTACAAAAATACAAAAAATCACAAACCAGCAATTATGTACCGATTTCTTCTAGCGCTCGTCGTATACTTGGCCTTCTCTTCAGGTGGCAGTTTTTGCCACCAGCGTCTCATCGTCCTCCCGAATAACATTGCCCCCATTTTGGCCACTCGCCCAAGGATAACCACCACAAACGGCGGAAGTGCATTCTTCTGACCACTGGTTCGAAAGCACCTTAATTGTTGCTGTTGCAAAGTTAAACGTGACCTACTGCTTCTCAGTCCATTTATCAAATTACCACTTAATCCATTCGACTTTTGGGAAAACGTTCCAAAATTATGGACCAGTCCGAATCTTAAGGGCAATGTTTTTGGAGTGCTAACCGTCAGTATTCTACTAGCTAAACATGTCAACTGGTTTAATGTATCCACATTATCTTTCGCCGAGTTTGCAAAAATCTTCGTGGACACCCGGTTACTGGTTAATTTTACCAAAGACTTCCACATTTTAACTATCAAGCCAGTCACAAAAAAACCAATACAAAAGTGTCAATTATTGTCAATCTCTAGCTCCACGAGATTCATTTCATTGTCAGTCTGCAATCACTGCGCTACTCAGATCGTGGGGAAGTAAAGTAGTAGTTATCTTAATCAATAATGGTCCATGACCTTCTGAGGAAGACCATCTTGATGTCAACTTCTAAACTAAAATTTAATTATCTAATTTAGTGCATGTGCTTTTACAATATGGTCCGGCTTGATCAATGCACACGTCTTATTGGCATGATCAGCAGGAAAAACATGTGTGCAGGGTGTACTAAACCAAAAGTAACGTAAATGCCCATGTACCCGGTTTTTAGTACCCGGTTCCCGGTATGCTTTATAGAGTTCCAAAAAATGATTATGCCCAAATGTTCGAAAATTCTTTTGGAACATGAAAATTATCATAATAGCTTTATTCACAGTATTTTAATAGGAATGTGTGACATTAATTAATTAACAATTATAAAGTAGAGCTTTGTTTGGTAATGAGCTGCTGGAATGTCGCTTGGAATGTTAATTATTTTACTTTTGGTTTCCCGGAAGCGGCTTTCGCATAATTGGCATTAAACAATGTAAACAAGTAAGTGTACACCATACACAGGGCAATTCCCCACCACATTAGTTGCGACTTGATAATCGCCGTAAACCAGAAGGTTCCCAGAGCCAAGATAACCGTTGTGTAAATCGCACTCAGACTCATGGCACCAGATAACCGATGTCCATATTTAATCAAGCTGGGTTTCACAGCGGGTACGAACTGGGCAATTTTTGTGCTAAAATTGGCTACATTTCCACCCACAGTTTGAATTAAAAGGAGACCCATGGTCAGTAAGCCGGCGAGACCGTGATAAGTGGTGAAATGGGGCTTGAGGGAGGCATCCTTGTTGCGGTAGATGGCCAGGAAACCGAAAATGGCCAAGGAAATGGCAGTGGCGTTCATGGCCCAGTGGATGTTCACGCGGAGGGAGGGACGGGCTTTGCGGAAGGAGAGGATGCCTTCGGTCCATAAAAGCACCTTAAAGAAAATATTGCAAATTGTTCATACTTTTTCCGGTTTTTTGGGAAATATTTTATTTTGGACTTACAGCCAGTGCCATGCAAGTGGGATGCCAGCTAAACTGGGAGCTACCCGGGACGGCATTAATTATTATAAAAACGGCGAAAGCTATGACAACGACATGGGCTAAAAACTCCATTTTTTAAAAGAGATCGTTTAAAATTGGAAATGTTTTTGGAAAATTGTGATTTTTTGGCTTGTCACTCGCCAAACAAAATGCGGTTTAGTTTAATGTGGAGTGTACAAAGTACGAATGCGAGATTATTGTGTGCGTTCTCTATCTCTGTTTTTCCACAAAGTAAACAGGAATGAGTTTCTGATGAGTTTGGCTTGATTGCCCAATAAGCTAAATTACTGTTGGTATGAATATAAGTAGAAAAAACTTAAGTTAACAATTTTTATTGCATAATCATCGTCAGAACTTCAGAAGCAGAAAAAGGATAATATTTTGTTGGACTTTTGTACTATACGTGTACAATGGCTGTGTGTATTAAAAATGCATTGAGTTTTGACTTGAGTTGGTATAGAAGAATGGATAAACAGAAAAGAAGGAAGATTATTGGGTATTGTGATGTGGTCCCATGTCTTCTGTATTCTGCCAGGTTTGTTCCCAGGGTTTACGCTTCACAAACTTTGGTAACGATAGTGAGGATATGAGTAAAAAATTCTGGATTTCACAGTTCACTTTCATTTCATATCAAAATATCAAGCCAGTCAAGCGGTAAAGGAAACTACTTGTTGTTTTCCTTATATGCGCAGTGCAACTCTGCATGATATTTTCAAAATGTTACCTGGAGAAATACAGAAATGTGTGTTCAGTCGGAATTCATGATGAATTTGATTTATACTCAAAGCTTTTAATTGTAATTGAGATGTGCTTCTTTAAAATCTTTAAGATTCGTTGTTCGTGTGTGGGATTAATGGCTTTTTGTTTCAACTTGAATTATCATTAAGACTAGCATTAACCGCCACGTGCAACGTGCAATGCACATAATTCCTGGTAAATAATTTCGTGTAGTTTTTAGTATGTTTCATTTTAAATACTGTTAGAACTTTTCATGAATGAGCTTTGCACTACTCTTCTTTCACTTAAAAACTATGGTGTGAATTTGATTGTGAAAGTAATGCCATTTTTCTCATAATGCCTTTATTGCAATAAGTTCAAGTTTTAACCGCATTTGTGTTCATGTTTTTGAATTGCATAATAATGTGCATAGATATATAGAAAAATGTGGCTAAAATATGGTATATTGTTCGGCCTAGGCACTATGCTTGCTGTGAAAATTTGAATGTACTTTGAATTTCTATGCATACACAATTCATAATGAACATTAAGAATATTCTGACGATATAATAAAGCAACTAATGGACATCAAATTTGTAATCCTGGTCAAAAACGGACCTAAAATCATGTGTCACACATGATATATCCATTAATTTGGAAAATTTAACAATTAAGGGCCTAAACCAGGACCTAAATAGTTAAATTTTAACTAATGGACATCAAATTTGTAATCCTGGTCAAAAACGGATCTAAAATCATGTGTCACACATGATATATTCATTAATTTGAAAAATTTAACGATTAAGGGCCCAAATCAGGGCCTAAATAGTTAAATTTTAACTAATGGATATCATATTTGTAATCCTGGTCAAAAACGGACCTATAATCATGTGTCACACACGATATATCCATTAAATTAGTGGATTCGAAAATTAAGGCCCTGATTTCAGGGCCTAAATAGTTAAATTTTAACAAACCAACCTTGGATTCGTAATCCTGGTCAAAAATGGACCTATAATCATGTGTCACACATGATATATCCATTAAATTAGCGGATTCGAAAATTAAGGCCCTGATTTCTAAAGCAGAAAAAAATTCACTTTGTCCACCGTTTAAAAATCAAAGACTTTCATTGGTTCATTGCTATTAACCTGGCTTCCTGGATATTCTGCCTGTAAATGTTTTCAGAATTCTGGCGCAGAAGAGATAAAAAATGTTTATAAAAATGTACTCATGACAATTTTTTCTTATAAATTGGTTTGCTATTAAATTATCCAAACCAAACCATCATTGTTGAATATCAACTGTAGATTTGTAGAGCACAAATTTTGCTGATAGATAATTGAAATTTTGAAGCTATTTGAAACAAATTAAATTATTAGGTAGATGAATTAAGCTTTTTAGCAAACAAATGGATGCGTTATCAATGAGTTCTAAAGTTCCAATCTATGTAATGCCAATGCAAACCTACAGATATTTTAAACTATCATTTTAAAAATTTAAAATAATTACGGATATTATCTTCTCCGAGTTGAGATTTAGCCCATTGCTTGATTCGGTTCTCTTAAGACTAATGATTTTCTCTGTGTCTGTAATGTATTATGCAAGACTCAAGAGTGAATAGTGCATGGCATGCATAATATTTTGTATGCTTGAAAAAGCAGGAATATTTTTACATAATATGACCTTTGCACTACTTATAACAACGCATCGTACGTAATGCTGAGAAAACAACCGCATTTTTCCCATAATGCGTATTGTGTATCACAAAATGACCAACTTTATTGCATCTTTGTTCATATTTTTTATTGCATAATAATCTACCTATAGAAAAAATAAACTTTCTAGTTGATTAAGTAAGCGCATTTAAATATTGTTCAGGTTCCAAATCCAATTGGAATGTACAGCGTATACACAATTCAGAATGGACATTCAGGATGTTCTGAAGCTCTATGTAAAAAGCAAGACAATTTATAATTTTATAGAGAATTCCGCGAATAACCATGTTATAAAAAATAAATCCATCAGGTACCCGTCAAAAGCTTTCCAGGTTCGGCCATCTTCCTTTCTGTCCAAGTCTTTTAAGAGAGCAATATCTTCTCTAGTCAGCTCAAAGTTAAATATCTGAAATAGACGCATGTGAATCAAGACATCTATTGTAGATTATATCCAGGAAGCTTAAAGCAATCTTTTATCAAACCTCAAAGTTCTCCCGTAATCTTTGCAAATTACTCGTTTTCGGAATAACCGCAGTGCCCAGCGCTTGGACCAAATACCTAAGCAAAATCTGAGCACTTGTTTTTCCATGCTTTAAAGCAATCTTGTTTACTGTGCTATCTTCTAGTAAAGCTGGGATATTCCTTAAGAAATGAACAATTATGAAATAATTTAAGAAACCGCATTAGAGACAATTATGACTCAGAAGCATTTCTAAACTTACAATTCTGATGCGTTGGGATAATTACGTCGAAAGGGAGATGCCAATGGAGCATACGCACAAACCTGGATATTATTTCTGTGGCAAAATTCACGCAACGCTTTTTGCTGGCAATACGCATGAACCTCAATCTATGAACAAGATGATGATAATTGATCATATTTTTCGTGTAAAAAATATTGTAGCCTACTTTGTACTAGGTAATCTTTTTACTTGGAGATTAGCCGGTGGTATTCTACACGACTTGAGTATTCTCTCAATTTGCTGCTGATTAAAGTTGGATAGCCCAATAGCTCTTGCCTTTCCGCAATCCACTAAAGTTTCCATGGCTTCCCAAATGGCAATGAGATCGGTAGAGTGGTCAAATAGCAACTTGTTATTTGTTCCACGTGGAGTGAATTCCTCTTCGGAAATAAATTGGAGACCGATGGGCCAGTGGATTAGGTATAAATCCACGTAGTCTAGGTGCAGTCTTTTTAGGCTGGAGTCTAGGAATTGGTGGACCAGACTTTTGTGCATGCCATTTACTGGCAACTATATGCAAAAATCATATTGTTATGAAAATTATTGTAAAAAATGCAAGCAATTTTTAGAAATGGCTATATTTTGTCTGTACTTTGGTCGCAATAAAAAGCTCTTCCCTGCGATGCCTATCATTTCTGATCCATTGACTAAGTACGTTGCCCAAAAGATGCTCGTTTCCGTATCTAGTGGCCGTGTCAAAATGTCGGTAGCCCAACTCTACATTTTTAAAACAAAAAATACAAAATAATTGAAATAATTATAAACGGGACAATTAGAGTGTAATCTAAGCAATTTAAAACAAAAAAATACCAAGAGCGCTTTCAACAACTTTTTCCACCTCTTCTGCGCCAGAATTCTGAAATTTGGGGAAAACGAGGTTTAATTACTAATAGATGTGATTAATGTACCGGGTTAATTTTGAATATGCGAGAATAGAAGTATACCAGTCCTAATTTTCCAGTTCCAAGTCCCACTATGGGCATCCTTTGACCGGTTCTTAACTCCAAATACTCCTTCATCTTTTTCGGCTAGCTTACCAAGGCTAAAAATTGTGCAAACCAAAGTATTTTCGCTTTACATAAAATTCAATATTTTAAAGTCTTACAATTAGCCTACTCCTATAACATTTTAACTAATAATTATACGACTTACTACAGTCATTATTAAACGATTCAATTCAGATCCTATTACATGATACCTTTTATATCTGTTGATTTCATGGATCGCAATCACAACACAATCAGAAAGTCAAAATATACTTAAATCTATCCAACTTTTATGCAAGTCTAGTGTAAAGAAAACAAAATGCACATGAGCATTGTTAGCTTTTCGCTTTAAATTGCAAAACAGTTAAGAATTGATCCTAGCTCAAAGCTAAAACTTAAAGGGTAAACTAAAAGCTAACTTGAATGTGCATAACACGAACACGCAACTTGTGAAAGCTTAGACAAAACTGCATACAATATCAAAGATGCAATCAGCTAAAGGTTTAAATCAGGTCAACAAAGAAAGCGATCAACTATCTAATTGTTTACGCATTCATTTCACTTTATCCGTGTAAAAAGTGTGTAGAAGCTTAGTAAATCCACTATCATATATTCACCACATTGTATGTACATCACAAACAAACATCCATATAAATATTTGCATGATTAAATTTCATTTGATTGCTACATCATTTTATTATTTCAAAGAGTTCTCTTGTTTCTACTAGTTTAAAGCAGTGCACTTTGTCACGCAGCTCATGTTCGTCATTGTTTATTATAACGCTTAGTGTCAATCAGATTGCTGTCTGTCATACCGGATGTATCACTTAGCCCCATTGACAGCAAAAATTGCTTCAAAATCTAAACCTCGCTAGAACGATTTAATTTAATTAAACTATTTGACTACCTGTATACCTGGATCTTATGAAAATCACGTTCCTCTTTAAATTAGCAACATGCGACGTAACAACTAACATCACAACTTGCAATACGTATCATTTTACCCCAATCACAAACTTCTACCCAATGTAGATGATCCAACGATTTAAAGAATATTTAATATCCATAAAACTTGAAATAAAATCCAGTAGCACTTACGTATTTCAATTTTGTCCCCTTCTGCCCTTCACGCCTCAATTTGAAAAAATATCTTTGTTAAAGAATAATGAACCCAGATCACATCATCACACAATATACCCACATCTGCTAACTATTTTTTTACTAGCAACACATGCCAAATATTCCAACTAATGAAACACTTTTAGTGTAAACACTAAACACTCTCCTTTATTAGTTTTTACTACGCTGATGGCAAACCCATTACCATTACACTGCGGCTTTCAAAGAAACGTTAATAAAATATATATTGTAATGCATACAGATTGCCCTGTTCTACTTGAATGAATGACGAGTCTTGAATCCTAAAACCCTACAAAAATCCCTTTTCCTCTATATATCCTTTAGCTATTCTACTTTCAATATCTCTCTGGATTATGTCAATAGAACACGTTCTATGTCTCTAGCTCTCGATCTGGTCTCTCTGGTCGATCTTCCTTTTCCCTTTAATATTGCGTTGTAATAATATCCATCCAGATTCCACCTATCCACCTGCTTACTACGACGTACAAAAACACAAAGGGATACAAAAGCTCTCTTTCAAAAATTTTCTTTTAAATTTTAATCACATTCGCAGATACGTATTTAGTAATTAGAAATCATACACCAAAGTAAAGTAAAAACACTTTTACAACTTAATATATTGCCACCCACAAATCATACATTCTTACGCGTGCAAAATAATATAAAGATGAGCTCATCTCTGTACCTCTTCACGTTTTATAAATAAGCTCGTGGTAGTGCCTAAGGTTTAATTGCTGAGTGCAAACTGCAAGATTGACTATCAAAATGTCACTAGAAGCAGAAACCCACATTCAATTATTTCCCCTGTTGGAATTACCCTTACTGGTAAATAAAAATAAAAATGAGAAAATTAAAACTTGCAACAATGCGAGCATATTGGTAAAATCTGCTAAAATTTTAATTTAGGTTCTTGAGAAAGTGATAAGCTTCATAAGCTCTCCCTTCGACCTAAAAGCCCTTCGTCGCACCTGCAAAACCACCAGGGACGCTATAAGCCGCACTCCCATCTGCCTACTGCATCTTCAAGTAGTCCCAAAGGATCTCAAGGACCTTGAGGCCCTTGTCAAAAATGAAAGTCACCTTAAATGGAACAACTTTCGCTTTCCCCCTGAGCTCTACTACGTTGGCTGCAGAAGGCAATACGTGCAAACCTTTAACAAGCTGCTAAACGACTTTGTGGAGGAGTATGCCCAGCACATTGAAATTATGGAAATGGACCGTTTCGATTGGAACAATAGTGGGCATGTCAATTTACTGAGAAAATGTGGAAAGTTAAGGGTTTTGAAAATGGACGCGATGATCCTTAAGGGATTGGGTGAACCTCAGCTAAATGAGTTTTTGGAAGATGCGAAGATCCAAAATGTTTTGGGGAATTTGCAGGAATTGGATGTAATCGCTTTTGAGTTTCTGGAGCACAGTTACAAATTTGAGTTTATGAGCAAGCTGTTGGAAAAGTGTGCCAATTTAAGGCAGGTGGGAAGCTGGGGCTACTTTCCCGAGTGGGAACATCCCGTTGGGGGTCGCACGCATTTAAAGTATTTCGTGTGGCCACTACTTAATTATTTGAGAAAACGGGAGAAAATTGTAGAGTTGATGATGGATGGGGTAGATACGTATGAAGATTTTGTGGAGTTGGAATTACAGTTTCTTAACGAAGCTATGGACTGGCAAGCGGGTAAATGGGTGATTGATCTGAGAAAAGATCTGAAGGAGGTGGATTGTTCGGGACTGGAAGCGTTTTTATATTCCAGAATCAAAAGTTATACGCACAGAGCTGTGGGGTGGTTTGATGAGGTGGAATTTAGAAAATGTGGGCTAAATTTGATGAAGAATTTAACCGTGGTGCATATCCATAACGCACGGGATATTAACTTGGAAGAAAATTTGTCCTGGACAAAACCACTTTTTCCAAAGTTGGAAAGTTTGACATTGATTGCTGGAAATAGGCTGAGTTTGGATGAGGAAGCTTTGCCATTGGAAAAGGTGGTGGTGGATATGCTGTTAAATGAGCATAGAGCCAGTGTGACCCAGCTAAAGTTGGACATTGACTTGGATCACCATCATGAGTTTGGCAGCATTAACTTGCCAGTGGTAATAAGAAACTTTCCTAACTTGACTAGTTTCTGTGTGGAAGAGTGGGGACCGGAGGATAAGCAATTATTGGCGATTTACGAAGCCTTCCCGAAACTGGAGGTGTTGATGTTTTGTGGAAGGAATATTTCGGATTTGGGGATTTTGGGAAGAATGGAAGGGGAGCAGAAGGGGGATAAAATGGGGCAAAGCGGGATTCGCAAGCTTTCTGGTAAAAAACCTTTTAAAGAAAACTTTGCGAAAAAATTAAATTAAGGCAGAAACAATAACTTTAATGATTTTTTTATCTGCAGCTTTGCAAGTTCTGAAAATCTTTTCGGTTCGATTACCTCCCAAAAACGTTTTCCCGTGGCCAATCAAAGAAAACAATTGCATTACGGATCTCAGCTTTAAAAAGGGATTTAGTCAGTTGCCCTTGAGGAAGTTCCATTTTCTTTTGAAATCGGAAAGGGTATGTCTCACTCAAAAATTATAAGCTAGCTTATCAAATGAAACACTTGACAATTGACATAATACCTATATATTTTTTAAAGATAACTGCTGCAGGAATCAAGTCTCTTGTCAACGCCCCCTTTTCCACCACCGCGGTAGAATACCTAATGAACTGGCTTCCTAAAGGGATTGAAAATGCCACTTGTTTCCAACAGTTAAGCGAAACCTTCAAGTTTTTGGATCGTCAGACATTTTTGGAACCGGCAAACTTTGTTATTCCGGATATTGGGAAATGGGTGCTATAAAAAATTACTGAAACGAATACAAAATACAATCCATTCTCTATATAATCTATATAGGTAGTATCCAAGTATCCACTATCTAGTCAATAGACATGCAATTATATAATACATTATAAATATTGCACATTTAAAACTTGACTCTATCTAGCTATTCTAACTTTAAACTTCTACGTCTGTTTTAATTGTACCTGATTTACAACAAAGTCATTATTACGTACACGATCTTTCAGTATTATGAACTAGCTTTAGCTTTTATATGCTTTTAAGTTATTTTTGCTATTGTATAGTGAACATTCAAATAATTGTACAAGAAAAGTGTTTACAAACCAATAAATAGTATTGCAATTTATTGCTAAACATACACCATTTTTTGCATAATAAACCAACAGATTATTTGATGTGCGCATAAACTCACGATTTTCAAAACTAAAAGCTAAGTACCCTTTTAAGTACCTAAAAAGGTTCACAACAATAAAAATACTTAAAACAGCTCAACAATTCATGATTTTTTCAGGTAATAAAATAAATTAACAATTAAATACTTAAACATTATTCCCATCCTGCTTTTCAGTCTTGAGAAACTCCTCTGTGGAGCTTGACTTTGGAATCATAAGCTTGGAAAAGGACACCGAAATTAAGTACCCCAAAAAGCTGGAGAGAGCACACAGCACAAAAACAACTTGATTAGCCCTAGCACTCCCATCATGACTTGTGGCATGCATGCCCAGCAACGCCCCACAAGTGATAATGTTCATCGGCACTCTAAACCAGTTCATTATGTTGGCCCTTAGATTATCCGGAATAACTTCTCCTCTAAGTCTCCCAATGCAAGGAAAATACATTCCCACCGAGATTTCCAACAGAAGGAAACTCAAAAATGAGATGAAAACCAGTTCCTTCTGAAATTCTGGAGATCCAGTAACGCTACAAACCATAAAGGAGATGCCCATTGTGGCCAAACAGTATCTTAAAATGACTTCCGGTTTCTTGCCATTTTTCAATAAAACGGAAAACACAGAGCTGCCAATCATTACAGCGACCATATAGCTTGCAAAAGTTAATCCTAAAGGAGGGTGACCCGGTTCCAACACAGGAGTCCAGAGAAACACAAAGATGTACATATTGCTTTCAAAGAGACTTTGGACTAGACCCAAAGCGAGAATCTTTTTACTGGCCATAATCGTATTGAAACCCTCCACACAACTGCCAGTCCATTTTAACTCCCTTTCGCCATAGTTTTCTGGCCAGTTTGCGGAGACCAGTCCAGCTGCTACAAACAAAAAGGGAATGGCCATTATGAAAGGACTGACAGGTCCGAATTGCATCCATTCTGAAGTGGATTGTGCAGCGATTCCAGCAAAGATGGCTAGTAGACCGTTGAAAAATGTGGCTTTGGAAAAGGTTAAGGAGATCCAGTCCATGGGATATTTCCAGGTTATGGTGTGCTCGTGAATGTACCAGGATTCAAAGACGGAGAATAGAATGGAGGTGGAGATTCCTCCGAGAATGCGACCAATGAGAAGGATAAAAAAGTTGGCAAAGAGTTTGGTGAGGCAGCAGAAGCTGTACAGAAGGCAGAATATCACAACCATCTTCTTTCTTCCAAATCTACAGAGAAAAATCAATCATGACACAATTTAAGAATGAGCTCCAAGAAAAGTAGGTTATCTTGTTGGCTTATCTTACTTGTCAGCTATAGGACCAGTGGCCGTTCCAAAGGTAACGCTTGCCGCAAAGCCCACCACATACAAAATGGCAATGTGCTCTTGGGGAAATCCATAATAGCTGTAGAGTTTGTAAACGTAAGGGCCCTGAAGCCAGTCCGAGAACAAGGCCATTAGGTAGGGGAAAAAGTAGACATTTTGGAAAGCGAGAAACTCCTTGTTGGACACTTGATCCGTTACTGCCTTCTGGCCAGACTGGTAGAGAAAGTAGGCTCCGAAGGATAACGGGAGGAATGTTAGTTCAATTAAAGTTGAGAGATCCATCTTATCTTTACTCTTATCTTCTGTTTCTAAAAAATCTGAAAAGAAATAAAACCGATTTTAAAATTAGAACGGCTTGTACAGTTGGTATAGATTGCACTACCTACTTAGTAGACGATTTACACGTTAACCTAGATTCAATCCCTATTCCTAGAACACAGCCATATGAATACTCAACAATAGCTTGGCAATTGTCATGAAATCAAACGGAGCGTGACGTGACGATGACGAGTGACGAATGGCGTGTTTTTTATAAAATGCAAAATTAGCACAAAAATGTGCCTATAGCTGAATCGTTCTAACAAATTGAAAGTTTAGCTGAACAAACTATAAGCCTATTTAACTTTAAACTACTAAAAATGAATGATAATCGGTGCTTCTAAAAAACTTGACTAAAACTGACGAACAGACTGGAGGATCGAATCTTGTCATCTTTGTCATTATTTAAGAAAGGCAAACAACCTGAGTACATAAAGCTGTATGACCGTAATTTACCTGCCAATTGCCACGTATTGATTAAAGCTAACTACTGGCTGCGGTTTGCACTTTTTTATGATTCTTTTTCTGATTGAAATGTTGACTTAGCTGCTATTTGACTTGGGATTTTGGTATGTGGAGTATGATTGACGATTGCCGATTGACAAGTCATTGAACCTTCCTCCTCCAACTCCGCAATGACCGAAAATACTGAACTGAACTGAACAAGCCGACAATAGTCAATCGTGCTTTTAGCGGAACCAAAATCATAATTGGTGGATGCGATCATGCGGAACATTTTACGACCGCATTTTTTATGAAGGTGATCTCAATGTGACCAAGTTGACAGAAGTTGGTTAAGTGCATTTTAAAACGCTTGTTGCAATGAAAAATTATTTAAATTGGTAATTAGACTTTAAAGGTTTATGGCTTACCTTATAATATGATAAGTAGGGATGAAGCACCGCTGCGTTGCAGGACCAGGTAATTTTAAGAAACTTTTAACTTTGTACTTCCAGCTAGTAAAGCTTTAATAACTTCCCCAAATCATCTTGATAAACCGAAAGGGTTGTTTTGTCAAACGATAATCGCAGATTGGTGGTTTAGCCGTACTATTTGTCCGACGAAGTTTCATGATTATTGCTAATAGTTTAATTGCTGAATTATTTGCTCATGTTGATAAAATTTTGACGATGATGGAAGCACCAGAATGGCTATAAAGCATTGCGGATTAAAAAACTGACGTGATTGTAAAAATTTAATCACCGGATTTTCTTCGTGAACAAGATAAAGCAGTTTGCTGTATTTACAAACAATCCCATCTGTGTTTTGGCTATGCATCTGCTGATGATATGTATCGTCAATACCACACCGATCGATCCACCATCCACCAGAAACGGGTACAATGTGAGACATGCTAAAAATCCAAACAAAGCTAAAGCGATGCCACTACGGAAGCACATGAAACGAAGGTTAGTTTTCATAACAGTTAAGTTTTAATGAAATATTATGCAGAAATAGTATGAAGAAATATGAACCGAAATGTTGGAAAGTTGGAATTTAAGAAAGAATCGGTTTAAATGTTAAGTTTTTTATAGGAAAGATGGAATCTGAAGATGCACGCATTTATTTTGGGTTTAAAGAAATGCTTAAACTATGAAGATTTCATATGCCAGTGTTCCAAAGCTATTCCAGTTGTGTATCCATTAAGAAATTAAATGTAATGCGTTGCAAGCCGTAATTATCAGTATCTTGATCGTTCCAAGCTGGAATGAGTTTTTAGTGGCATGTGAGCCTCCACCTGGAGTGGTATCTCCACCTCCACCTGGCTTATCTTGTTTAGCTGCCTTGAACATATCGTCACTCAAGTGGTCGTTACACTTGTCTCCCATGCACCAACAGTATGCAATAGTTTCCTTTTCCTGTTTTGGGGGTTCCGAAGGCTGGACACCACCATAAATTATATTATAGTACTCGAAAACTCCCTTGTTCATCACGTAACAGTCCTTCTCCTTGGTCACATCCGAATCAGGCGCAGCTTGGAACTGGTCTGTCAAGTTCATGGAAACACATTCTTTAAGCATTTCTGTCAATTTTTCACCTTCCAAAGTCATTTGTATGAGACATCGATCCGGTGATTTGTCTCTTTCTTTGTCGCAATCTAGTTCAAGTGGATGCGTGAAGGAGTCCTTGGATGTTGGAACACCATCTTCCAGCCAACAGTTACCGTAAGGTTTATTTTTTTGGGGAATAGCTAGTTTATCGTAGCAATTATAGCATGTTATGGCTTCACCAAGATCCGGAAGTTGAAATGTGGCCAAGAAGATGAGCACGTGGAGGAATGTTTTCCCTAGAAGTTCCATTTTGATTCTACCAGTATGAGATTCTTTGCCAAATTTCATATTAGGAAAAACTAACTAATTTATTCCAAATTTATAAGAGCAATTAGCAATAATGACTCAGTAATCTAGGATTTGCTCATTTACTAATATTGTTTCCATGAATGGCAAATCAAATACGAAAAGTGGTTCTCACCTCGCCCCAAATATGTATGCATTTTAATGCGAAATGTTTTACATACTGCGAAGGTGTTAACGAACGATTTATATTATTTTTAACTTGTGTTAAGTAATTTATTCAAAAAAAAGTTTAAAAAATTTTGGAGGAAAAATTTTCATATGCCAGAGGAGTTCCAAAACCAATCAACTCTGATTTTCAGTATCTTGACCACTAAAAGTTGCAATGCAGTCCACTGAAATATGTTTTTCTTGACAGTCGAGCTACCCTTCGCTTGAACCTTGTCTGGGTCATTAAGATTAGCTGCCTGAAAGTGAGAATCCGCCAGTTGATCGTTACACTTGTCTTCCATGCACCAACAGTATGCAATAGTTTCCTCCTCCGTATTTCCTGGGGTTGTACCCGACATTCCACCTTTAGCAATAGCTTTGTAGTAATCGTAAATTGCTTTGTTCATCACGTAGCAATCCTGTGGCTTTGTCACCTCAGCGTCACTTGCAGTTTGAAACTGGGCAAATAGGTCCTTATCTACACAGCCTTTGTTCATTACAGCCAAATCTTTATCTTTCAGTGTCATTTCCAAAAGACAACGGTCCGTTAAGTGGAGCGTAGCATTACAAGTTACATTAACTGGGTACTTGACCGGATCATTGCTGGTTGGAATGCCACCTACTATCCAGCAGTCTCCGTGAGTTTTATATTCTTCGGGAAGAAATATTTCATCTTTGCACTGATAGCATGTTATGGCTTCACCAAGAATCGGAAATTGAAATGCTCCCAAGATGATAAGCACGTGAAGAAATGCCTTTTTCAGAAGTTTGCTACCAAAAAGCTCCATTTTCTTATCTAAAAGCTCCAAGATTAATTGCTGCTGCATGTAATTTTGCTATGATCGAAAACAAGCCACCGAAGACCAAATGAAAAATGAACGAATCATTTCACACCAAAATCAAGGCTACACTGTGCTAATTGTTTCCATGCATGGCAAATTAAAGCGGAAATGAAGTACCGTTATGCAAATTTGAACAATGTCACTTGCTGGAACTTCAGAAAGAATTCATGTTAATGTGTCGTTTAAAAACTCCGTTAACCTCTCTTTACTTGAAAATCTTCAAATGCATGCATTTTACATTTACAAATTGTTTAAAGTATGAATAAATGTTCATGTGCCAATGTTCCAAAACCAGTTCGGTTGTGACCCATGTAAAGCCTCGCCTACTTTGATTACCAGTATCTTGACCACCACAAGTTGGAATACAGTCCATTGGAATGAGTTTGTACTTGCATCTGAGCTAGGACCCTTGTTGTTACCTCCAGCTCCATATTTATTCTTGAGATTAACAGCCTTGTACATTGTGTCCGTTAGAAGATCGTTACACCTTTCCTTCATGCACCAACAGTAAGCTGTAGTTATGTTCTCCTCTTTTGGAAACGCTCCTGGCTTGCCACCGCTAGCAATAGCTTTATAATATTCGTAGAATGCTTTGTCCATCACGTAGCAGTCCTCCGTTTTGTTCACCTTGAACTTGAGCTTCGTATCGTTGGATTTGCTTGCAGTTTCGAGCTGGTCAAGTAGGCCTTTGTGAGCACACCCTTTAATCATTTCAGTCAAATCGAGTTCGTATACCTTTTCTTGATAACCATGATTATTGTATTTGTTTTTGAGTATGCGCTGCACATTCATTTTCAGGGAACAATGGTCCGCCAAGTTGGTAGCTGAAGTTGAACAATCCACTGAAATTGGATTGGCAGGATCTTTGCTTATCGGAAGGCCACCATCCAGCCAGCAGTTTAAATAGGGCGAGGGTGGAGGTGAGGGTGGGGGTGGGGGTGGAGCCGGGCCGTAGTCGCTGGGATCTTTTACTTTTACAAGTGCTTCAGCGTTACATTTATAGCAAGTTATGGCTTCACCAGGATTTGGAAGCTGAAAAGTTCCCAGTATGATAAGGACATGGAGGAAACTCTTTTTCAGAACGGTGCTCGCCATTTTGATTTCTCTTTGTACAATGAAATTGCAAACTGCGCAATTCTACTACAAAACTTTTTTCTGAAGAATGAATCATTTTAAAAAATCAGCAAAATAATCCATGTCACCTTTTCCTACTTGTTTCCATGAATGGCAACTCAAACGTGAGCCTAAGCTCAGTATAATATGCAACTTCTAAAACTTGAAAAGTGGGTTTTAGAACTATCTTTTTTTATAGTTTTATCATGCAATTTGCACTTAACAATTTATTCGCTCTTCGTTCAGCCTTGTTTATCTTGATCTCATTATCATTATAAAGCCACTGGATAAGTGGCAGTTACAATTTATCGTTTCATTGTTAAACAGTTAGTGAAAACCTTCTGTTACAAAACTACGCACACTTCCGACTTATGGACATTCGTAAAATGTGCCAATAGACTAGATTTTTTAACAATTTATTTTAAACCCTATAAATATTATTCCACTACTGCTATTTCCCTCCTCTAGCCTTTTCCCATTCTTTTTTCAGCTCATCTGCCAACTTATCCTTAAGTTTTAACGCCTTATCCTTAGCCTGCGTATCTTCCATAATGGCTTTAGACCGATGAAACAGATAAACTGTAAGTTGCGCCGCACGACGCACCGGATAAGACTCTGCTATTCTGTTGATAAGCTGTTCATTATTCGCAAAATATCGGAGGATCCATCGCAGTACCATATTTAATTTGTAGAGGCTTTCAAGACCTCAAGAGGTCACAGACACAGCAAGCAATGAGTTAACTGTAGACAAGAAATTATTTCAAAAAATATCAAAATACCACTTAAATTTTAAACTTTAATTAAATTGCTCGTCACCTCTTACCTTAAATTATGTCGCTGCCAGGCCAAACTTCACTAGACAATCAACCAGAAAGCGTCTACATTGTCGTCTGCGATTAATCCAGCGTTTTTCCTGCAAAAAAATCATACACAATTCATAAAAATTCTGACCAAAACCGTTAAGATCTAAAGCTTGGTATCAAGTTTCCAAGAAAGTTGCACCGGTTAACTTACCACTTAACTGTTTCCTGAAGTGCCTTAATTGATGCTTAAAACGTTAAATTTACCAATTAATTACCGAATCGCCCTAAAAACTAATTAATTTTCTGTTTTTTAAGCTTAATCACCTGACTTTGTATTTATTTTGGTGATGTCACATGTGCGCTGTAGCTAAAAAGTGCTCATGTGTACCTTGTTTACAGATGCACCCTTCATCTGCTTATCTGCTTTGCCCTTTCACAAACACTTTATTTGCAAACACATGAACAGTTTTCAGAGTAGCGTTTCAAAAGTAGCGGCGACAATGAGACAGAAGGCCGTTGATTGAGCCACGTTTAGCCAATCCCCAGCCACGAGAATTTCTTAGAATAACGCAGATCGAGATTGAATGACTAGCTGAAAAACAAGGGAGTTAGGGGACAGTAGTTAAATAGCTGGTTTGTTATAGAAAGAATTAATACGTAATTGTTAATTATTTAATTATTGGGTTTTCAAAACACTCAAATTAACTTATGTTTTCATTAAATATTAATTACAATTAATTCCAGTACAATTACATTCTAATTTATTGCACATTCATAATTTTCTGTTAAATATAAATCCAGTTCTTGAAAACATTTATTGATAGTAACAAGTTTTCACATATATTTCTTCATGCCATTACTCTAGCAAATAAATTCAATTTGCAATTTTGAATCGCATAAAACAAACGCAAGCATCTATTACCAGTTTTTAAAACATTAAAATAAAAGCGTTTACTGAAAAATGTCGCTTGTTTCATTACTATGTATTCCACTTTTAGGTTTGTAACAACAAGTCATATTATAACAAAAACCACTATATGTATTTATAAAAATATATGGTATTTATATTTATAATTTTTAATACTAACATTTTAAAAACAATCGTTAATACGCTCAAATTATAATAAGAAATATAAGAATTCATAAAAATAATAATTGATGCTTAAAATCCAGTTAAAAATATTGCTGTGAACATCAAACTGACTAAAACCAGAAATTTAAGTACCTACCTACTTTAAATTTAAGGTACTTCAATCTTCATTTTTTTATTCTCGGATTATTATACGGACAGACAAACAGACACCCCAAAATAGTCCATAAATCCGCTTAAAAGCAGCTTGCTACTCGCTACTCCGTAGCAGATACGTTGTGCAGCAGCAGTGCACCGTGCAACAAGGCCTTCTTGCTTACAAATTCCTACCCATCTGATTCCGCTCTGCATGTGCAGCTCGCTACTAGTCAAGGTACTTGGTGCTATACACAAAACAGCACAAGAGGATATAATGGACAACTGCTCAAGTATTTGGAACTTCTGCGAGCTTCTCGCTATCTATCCATTCATTTCCCTTCTTTTGTTTGCCCACAGCCTTTAGCATACTACTCATTACTTGCTAAAGTATTTGCTGATCAATTTGTAATGATAACTTGGAAATTGCAATAAAATTATTATGATGAGCAGTTAGCTGACTTGGGTAAGCGACGAGAAGTGTCTGGCTATAACAAGCTACTTGAGACTCTTGGGACACAGCAACAGCATTTAGCATTCTATTTTTGTGATTAATAAGCAATTAAAAACATTATTGAACCAAAGCTTTAGCCTTGGCCATAAGCAACGAGACAGAAACGTAGTTAGATCGACAGACGGACGTTAGAAATTTATAGTTACTTAATTGTGATAAAGTTTCTGTGCAAGTGGATAGTGTTTTCGGAAGGGAACCTGACTAACAGGTGGAATAATTTGTAAGGTGGATGAGAAGGGGAAAGAAGGTAAGCGCATTTTTTATTGGAATTTAGAAGTGTTTTTTTTGGGGAGTTAATTTTAAGCTAGTTAGGTTCATTGGGGTATTATGGAGGAGGGTTTTGGAGGGGAAAATTCGAGGTAGGGGGTGTTTTTTGGCTTGGAGGACGCTGGAAGCGTCTTGGATGGTCTGTGTGAAGTGTTAGGTTTTTTGGTAACTGGAGGAAACCAAGTTGGAAGTGAGGATTGATGAGTGGTGGAATTTAGATTTTTGGAAGGTTTTTGGGAAGATTTGCATTCGTCTTGATTTCTTGCTATTTTATAAATTAAATATCTTTCGATCGATCAATTATATTTTATAATCCTTGAGAAGTGAGCAGTTTTTGATAACTTAACGCACAGTTGTACATATCACCGATTTTAGTGCTGTTCACTTGTCCAGCAGCAGCAGCATTTTTGGAAACTGGATCTTGATTTTTTAAACTGGTCATCATACTTTTTAGAAATCGCACTCAAAATTAATTTTGAAGAGAATGTTCTGTGATTACCGGATATGATGCGGGGTTTGGTTTGGTTTGTGTGTAAAAGTAAGTTAGGATAGCAGATAGCATTTTGGGTTATCATGATATGTCTTTGTTTCTTTATCGATAGTCTATTCAGTGTGTTATGGAGAGGGGTTTGCTTTTAGCTTTGTCATGGAGCAAGAAAAAAAATTACATTTCTTTGAGTCATCTTTAGATAAAAAATAGCTAAAATCTTTTGTTTTTTGTATTTTTCTTCAGGTGTCGGAGGAATGGAAATCTTGGCTGATAATTTTAGAAGTTCGGAGAAAGTAACTTCTTGAATGTGAGCATTCGAGGATTTGCATAATTTGCAGATAGAATGGGGGATGATAAATTGGTGGAGGATCAATCGCGATCGCTGGTAACTTCTGCCAAGAAGTTATACAGGTAAATTTCTACGATAATGAATTAGCAAGGTTGTTATTCATGGAAATGATGGAAGGTCATGATGATTAATGAAATTGTTTTTTTAAAACTTGCAGCAACATACAAGATCTGGGCGTACAGATTGACAGCCTGTCAGCACGATGCCTGGAAGTGGAGGACCTATTCGCCCACGAGCTACAGACGAAGCGACTTGCCATAAAGGATTGCTGCGAAAGCCTTTTCAACCTGAGTCCAAAGTCCTACGGGGCTGTGGCAAGGGAGAAACTATGGCGAATGGCATTGTACGATGCAGTCAATCGAGCTCGACGGATTCAAAGGGACCGACCATGGACACAGGTTCAGTTGGACCTGGTAAAAGCCCATCTTCTCGGAGGAGTCGGGGTGCTCCAACTGTACATTATGAAGCTAAAAGGATTATGTGAGTCGGAAACCGAACCAGTTTCCATTCGAACAGACTCCATTGAGCGGTGGCTTGAAGGAGACTCACTTGTGGCATATCAAAAACCTATAACCCATGGTCAACGTGAAAAAACTTGGATAACCGACTTGGTCTACCTGTGCATTATAAACATTGGGGATCTATTCCGCTACCTGAAGGAAATGCACGCTAAGGCAAAGGACCAGGATTTGATTTTCGATACCAACTTTTACCTAACCTCGGCACAGACTCACTATTCACAGGCATTTCTACTCTGCCCCGAATCCGGGTTGGCTTTCAATCAACTCGGAAATCTGTACTGTGACGTAAGCGGAAGCTTGCAGAGTGCGTACTACCTATTGTACAGGTAAAAGAATAGAACAATAGTCAATTAAAACACACACTTTTCTTAGAATTTCTATTTAAAAATCATTTTTTATTCTTTTTGAATAGCTTGCAGTCTGTCAATGCCTATGAAGGCGCTTACTCCAATTTGCGCCAACTTTTGGACAGGAAAATTGTTCAGTTTGCTAGACTTCCGGCTTCAGTGGAACCAAAGCCTTTGGACACGCTGGTGAATAGCATTTTGAGTTTGATGTACTATTTTCTTTACGAAAATACACACCTTCAGAATTACGAACGGGTAAACTAAGTAATAGATTTGCTGTCTGGATTAATTTTTGTAAAAACTTTATCAATTCATGGTTTTCCGTCTTGTTCGTTTTTAGCATTGTCAAGAGGCACTGACAAACTTTAACGAACGCCTGGTCACTTGTGATCCTGAGCTAGACGACAAGTTTCTGTTTCACCTGTCAACCATCTGCGTAATGACAGTTTGGAGGCTACAGTCAATCAGTAAGATGATCAAAATTATCACAAGCTAAAATATTTTTGTTGGATTTCTAAAAGAAATTTTTATGTTTCTTTTTTCTGTAGAATCGGTTCATACATCTGCTGCAGTCGCATTTTCCATCTCCGTTTTCTGCCAACTGATAAACCACCTCTCTATCATTTTGGAGCAACATGCTCGTGTTCGTACAGAAACGATTGAAAACCCAGTTAGAATTAGCCCATCGCCCTTACCCTCCTCAGATCAAGCTAGTGAGGCTCCCAGTAGCAGAATGGGCAGTGTGAAACCCGATGAAGAAGATGAAGTCAAGCAGTCTGAAGAAGAAAATGACTTAACGGAACAAAATGGGTTTATCGTACCCAAAAGACGTCGCCGAGTTCGTAGAGTTCGTGGTGATTCACACAGCGACTCTGAAATGAGCGATTATGGCACTCCAGATTTTCTGTGTAGCGACGAGGAAGAGCTAGAGCGTTCAGAGGACGAGTCTGAGGAAGAAAATTGGAGTGAAGACGAGGATTTTCTCAACGAAAAAATGTCACAGAGAGATGGCAGCGAGTACAGTTTCAAAATGGACACCGGAAATAAAGCTTTTGACAGCTCTTCAAGTAATGGACATAGTGAAACCAGTGGAGGAGGAGGAGCCAACAGCCAAAATAAAAGCAGTAACACTTTAAACGGACCTCCCCCACTTTTAGTGGAGCAAGCCAAGCAAAAGTACCAACTTGATTTGGAAGATTTGGCAAAGTTCAGAAGTCAAGTGGAAGCTACTCTGGTGGCCCTCAACCCATTTTTAAGATGGATTCAAGCGTCATCGGTAATCAAAGACGCTTTGGCTGCAAACGCGGAGAAAACCTTTTTGGAAAAGTTTTGCTCTGTGTTGAACTTGCTGATTAGCCAAAACTGGGCTGGACATTTGGAGGGCGTGAGTATTCCAGAGATTCATCAAGATTGGAAGCTGCTTTGCAAGGGACAGAGAACGGAGAAGGAAGTTTTCAAGTGGGAACTGGACGAAGATCGTAGCATGCTGGGCATTCCGCAGTTGAAGGAATTTGTGGATAATTTGCAGATTAGGGCTACTACTGCGGACGATGCGGTAAGATTTAAGATAAATCACATTCTTGCTTTTAGGTTGGGGCAATGTGAAATGAATAATTTGTTTTTTTGGTTTGTTCAGTTTGTCATTCGCGTTGTCAGAATGGTAGCCTTTGGCTCTTGGATGGTTTCCACCGAAAGTTTTTCCGTTTTGTACACTCCAGAAGAGCTCAACTTCTTTGTGCCATCCCCCCAAACGCTCAAGGCGTATTTACTCGAGAGCAAACTAAACCGTTTGAAGGATAAGTTGGGAAATCGGAAGTTGGATGGAATGGACAGGTTGAGCAAAGCTTATCAAGAAATGAAAATTCGTGGTTCTGGAGGAGGATCAAGCTCCTCCGCAAGAAGAAATCGAGGTGATCGTAGACGACGCCGAGGTGATCGGGGAGGAAGAAGAAGGGGAACTTCCGGCGATCCTATTTATGCTGTGGTGGATCTTGCGGCAGTGCTGCACAGATTCCGGGATGTAAAGAGAGTAGCCGCCCATAGAAAGTTTATTGTGGTGATTCCCAACTCGGTTTGGAAGAGCTTGGATATTCTGAAGGATAGTGAGGAGGATGAGAGTGCTAATGCACGGGGGATATTCAAGTGGTTGGAAGGGGCGATGAATAGACAACATCCCGGATTTATTTTGCACAAGGATCAGCACAGGCTAAAGATTAATTTTCCTTATCCACGGGATCCTGTTGATGCTGAAGCTTGGTAAGTTGCTCTTTTAACAAAATAGCTGTCCTTTGGAATGTTCTTGACTTGTTGATTAACTTTCTATTTTAATTTTAGGGACTATTATGACATGATGGAGCACTGCAGCTACATTATGTCCACTTTGCAAAAACAACACGGAGGCAGACCTCGCTCCACCGAGGTTATCTGGGGTGACGTGCGGGACAAGTGTCGGGTGTTCTTTTTGACTGGTCAGGAGACCCTGTTGAACACCAAAATTGCTAGGAGCTTTGATCCAGTTAAGATTGCTCGGAATGTTGGTACGTTTTAAAGCATAATTATTTTGTTAAGTTGACAAATTCATACTTTTAAACTATTTTGCTATTTTTTCTGTAGGAATCTACGTAGATTTCATCGGTCCCTATCCCGACATCGGCTCCCGAGGAGGTAGAAAGTGGCAAAAATCTGTGGCAAAATCCAATGGCTGACCTGCGTTTCCAATCCGTGATTCTACGATCTGAATCTGCAAACCTATTCTAGGGAAGTACTCTTAAACGACTCGATGATTCAAACGATTCGGTGGTCGTCTTTCCTCCTTGCGAGATGAAGAAGAAGATGGCAATTGCTTTTGCTTGTGTCCTCCATAAAACAAAATCGTTCATTCATCCAAAACAATGAACGTTTTATGTGTGTGAAAAAAATATACTTAAAAAATATATTTACCAACAACATCAATCAACAACATCAACATCCAAAGAAAGGCAGAAACACAAGAAAGGGGAAAGATATCGAATCAGAAAGTGTGAATCATTTCGTTACAAGATTACAAAAAATGTGAAGACAGAGTCATCCGCAACCCAACTGTAAAAAAGGGATGTTAGATGACCTACATTTCATTTTCCTATAACAAAATATTCATCATCATCAAAACAGATTTTTTCAGCCCGTAAAAAATAAAAGAAATCATCATCAGCAGCAGCAAAAAATTCTGAACTGAAGTGTGCTTTGGAGCAGCCTCTACCTTCAACCTTGAAAAAATAGAAGAACAAAAAGGAATTTAGAAAGTATACCTTGTACCGTCACCATCAGCAAAACCACCACCAACAACAAACCCATTTTAGTAGAGAATTTTTAATCTATAATTATTATCTCCGAACAAAATCTAATTTAAAAATGAAACGAGCATGAGAATTAGTAGAAGAAAAACTATCCGGAAAAAAATTTGTGTGTTGTTATCTTCAAAAGTTTGAAATAATTTTATTATATACTCAAGTTATTATACTGCTTTGTAAAACCATCTTAATGATTTTGTTGTAATTTTTCTCTCTGGCATGATTTGAAGATTTGTAAAATGTAAAATGGTTGGGTTATGTAAAACAAAATTGGCGGATGGAAAAGGTTAAGATGTTTAGAAATCCTGTTTTGTATATCCAAGTACCAGCTCCATGTAGAGTTTCATATTGTGCTGCTGTTTGTTGTTCAGAAAAGAAAAGAAAGCTACTTAGAAATAATTTTTCTCTCTTAATGCTACAAAGTAGTTGGAACATCAGAAAAAGCTTGTAAAAAATTGTACTACTGTTTGTGTAATTGTGTAAGGTGTAGACCGCTGTGTAAAAAATATTCTGAGAAAAGGCTTAGAAGCTAATTTGGAAGTTAATTGGAGCTTTAGACAACAGCAGAAGTTTGTAAGTCCACCTAATAATTATGCAGACAGTTAAAAAAGTACAAAGTTAAAAGCAGGTCGACAGTAATGTCATTTAAGTCACCAACGAGAGAAAAGAATGTCACCATCTGTTGCAGAGTAAAACGTGACTACTAACTTTACCATCAATTAGATCAATTGTAAGCAATGTATAGAATAGAATAGCCTTGTACTCTGAAGAAATGTGTAGCTTTTTAATTTGAAGAAAAGTTTGTAGCTTGTTAGCATGTACCAACTGTATGGAAAAGGAAAAAATGATGATTGAAAATGATTTTTTTGTTTGTCAATTCCCAAAAGAATGAAATGTATGAATGCTATATGAATTTTTGTCTTTTTTGTTTAGAAAATTGTGAAACCTATCATTCTACAATGTACTATTACAGCTAAACTAATTGTAATGTTCTTCAATGAATTAAGTTGAATGATTTGGTGCTTTATAGAAATTGGCATATGTCATTTGTGTAGAAAAAGGAGCATAAAAATAAGTGAAAAGTTTGTGTTTTTGCTAATTATCTTAAAAAATAATTAACTCTATCAATCTATCTCTCTGTGTCTATTCTCCTTTTCTCTATGTTAAAATGCTTAATGAAAAAAATGATACTATACACCTTGCTATGAAGTGTGTGTAGCCTCAACCAAAAAAATATATCAATTTTTGTTCTAATTCTGTAACAATCATGCTTTCTTAATTTTAAATAAATAAAATTAATTCACATGCTTAAAATTTTATTGTAAAAGGACAGTAAAAAATTATTTTTTAGGTTTAACTTTTTAAAATAATTGACATTCATAAATTATTATGATGACATACTAATAATAATAATTAGAAAACTTTCATTAGAAAAACAATTTTGTTTGCATCACTTTGTCAAAATTTGAAGTTTTAGTAGAACTGTTCATTTCTTTATTGCTTGAATAAAAGTTTAAACTCGCTGTAGACTTATGAATGAAAAGTTATAAACAATTTTATTGATTAAATTATGGACATGATGACACCCACACAGTGTGGCAGCGTCGCAGCCCAGCCCTCGTCAGCGCAGCAGCGTTTTTTGCCTTGCAAGCGTGTAGGTGTAGATTCTGTAGAAATGAAATGATGTAAAGTGAACGACCATCGAAATCCCCCATGTAATCATCATCATCATCATTTCATCTTCATCTTTCTGCATGCACGTAATGTTCGTAAGTAGGTATTCTTATAGAATCATAGGCAGGCATACAGCCCACATGTTCGGAAAGTAGGCCAGTTGTCCGTGTCTCGTCAATATTTAGCCCTTTGTAAATCTTTAAAAGAGAGTTGGCAATTGGCAACTTTCCTATCACTTGGTACAAATTTGTTCGGGAATAAAAAAAATAGGTGGAAACCCATAATACATCGGATACTTCTATTCTACTGTCTTGATAAATTTATTGGCAACTCTACTCTATAATAGTCCATAATACTCCAACAGAAATTCACAAATACACTAATGGGCATTACTACAGTATAAGTACGTAATGCATCAATAAAAACTACAATAAAAATTAATTTGCACACAAAAGTTAACTATTGGTTTAAATGTGAATAGGAATATTACGTGAGCTAAAAAATAATTGTGGGGTAAAATGGAGAATGCGTTTCAACCAGGCTGGTGCAGAGATGGAAATTTGCTCCAAGTGAGGTTGTGGATTGAGGACACTGAAAATGATCTAAATCAAGGGTACTCCAGCAATTTAATTGATTGCTACTGTTCCAAAATTTATAAAACAGAAGAACATTTATCTTATGACATGATTTTTTTTATTCAGTGACGATCATGGCTTCAGTCCATTGCACTGGGCAGCCAAATACGGACAGTATAAAATCGTGGAGCTATTGCTCCAACGTGGCTCCCGGGTGAACGTGGTCAACAAAGGGGATGACACGCCACTGCACTTGGCAGCCGCACATGGTCACTTGGACGTTTGCCGCATTGTAATAATTTTTAAAGAAATTTGTGCAAACTTTCCAAGAAAATTTGTCCTTTAATAGCTTTAATGGAAATTTTCTCATTTTGAAGCTTCTCCAACATCGCGCTGAAGTAAATGCCATAAACGAGCACGGAAACACGCCCTTGCACTACGCTTGCTTCTGGGGCTATGGCGACCTAGCCGACGAGCTAATCACAAAATACGGTGCTTTGGTCAGCGTGACCAACCGGGATGGCGACATCCCCCTAGACAAATGCAAGGGAACCCTCTCAGGTCGCCTGCTTGAAAAAGCGCGAGAAATGGGTCAAGACCTGAAAAAGATTCCCTACAAGGACCAGAGTTGGCTCGGCTTAAAAACGCATCGCGCTCGTGACGCCACACTATCTCGCCACCGCGCTTTGAACATCCGGGATCTTCAACTAACCCAGCAACTTAGCGACGGCCCCTCCAGCCAAACTTGGAAGGGTCGTTGGCAAGGCAATGAAATTGTGGCCAAGATTTTACTCCTTCGCGAATGCACTCCCAGAATATCCCGGGATTTTAATGAAGAGTTTCCCAAGTTGAGAATCTTCAGTCATCCGAACATACTTCCGGTTATTGGATGCTGTAACGCTCCACCAGATTTGGTGGTAATTAGCCAGTACATGCCCTTTGGAAGCTTGTATAGCGTCCTGCATCAAAGTACGAATGTTGTGGTGGATAGCGCCCAAGCATTAAAGTTTGCCTTGGATATTGCTCGGGGAATGGCCTATTTCCACAATTTGGAACGCTTTGTGCCCAACTTTTATCTGAACAGTTATCACGTGATGATTGATGAGGATCTAACGGCCAGGATTAGCATGAGCGATGCCAAGTTTAGTTTCCAGGATAAAGGGAAGCTGTACCATTCTGCGTGGATGAGTCCGGAAGCGTTGCAGAAGAAGCAGAGCGAGATTAATGTGAAGGCGAGTGACATGTGGAGCTTTGCAGTGCTGCTCTGGGAGCTGGTGACCAGAAACGTGCCTTTTGCGGAGTTGAGTAGTATGGAGGCGGGCATGAAGGTTTGAAACCTTAAAAAATTTAAAATGCAAATCCATTGGAGAATTTTTTTATGAAATTTTTATGATTTTGGTGCAGATTGCTTTGGAAAGCCTGCGCGTAACGATTCCACCCGGAACTAGCCCACATCTTGCAAAGTTGATCAGAATTTGCATGAATGAGGATCCGGGAAAGAGACCCACTTTTGATATGATTGTGCCAATTTTGGAGAAGATGCAGGCACATTATCAGTGAAAGTCTTAAAAGTGCCTTAATTATCCTGCCTATAACTGCCTATTGACCATCATTTTCAACGAAATAGCGAGTTCAATTTCATACGAAAGTGCTTTTTACAAAACGGCCTTAAAAAATTGTTCATTTTTAATACGGAGTTAATGTACAAAGTGTACTTGCAAAAATGTTACTACGAAAGTTACGACGATCTTCCTAAAAACGTTAATCTTTCTGGTAAATTATAACTACGTAGGTGATAAGTATACTTAACTATGCTGACCACAAAAATCTTAACCTATTTGAAATTAAATACATGCCTGTTAACTATTATCTAGCCAATAACCTACCATAAAACATAAAACTAACCAACATCACAATTAAGTATTAAAAGTGCCTAGTTTTTATTGTTAACCCAGTATTAACCTAGTTTTAAATGAAATACTAAAAACTGTTAATTAATTTATTAAGCCAAAAAACTAATCAGTTTGCAATACATAGTGCTTAAATAGAAAATAAAGTACTTTTTTAATTATTGTTTAAGAAGTAAAGAGTAAGGAAACCACTGCCATTAAATCTAAATCTAAAAAGCTAAAATTATTTTTAAGTTTAAATATTGGGATTAATTGATTAATATGATATATTATATGACATATTGTGAAACTTGATTGAGATTTTCAAATTTTCTGCTTGCCAATATTCTTAGCTGAGTTACATTGTAACTGAATACAAATTAATTAGCAAATTGCAAATTTATTTATATTCTTGTTCCTGTGTTTAACTTAATTTGCTTGAGAATAAAGGTGTCAATGTCCCTTTTAAACTTACAACTTCAGAAATGCGTACTAAATTGCATATCAAATTTGATAAGACATGAGATGCAAAGCGTGTCTGCAAATTTGCATCTCTACCTTTGTCTTTTTTAGCAAGTTTGCATACCAAATTTACATCTTTATGGCTTCTCTTGAGGAACCTTTATATCTTCACGTTCATCTGTTTCTTGTTTGTTTGCAAGTTTGTGCATTCTTGACTGGGGCTTGAATCCCAATCTCTGTGAAACCGTTTACTAGGTCCTTTAATTGTACATTTAATTATGGAAATGCCACTATTAGCACGTGGTCGGGGCAGGCGTTATCGACAAATCAGCAGTTCGTCAGTGTCATCAAGTCCTGGTCAAGAATTAAATCAGCAGGATAAAGTTTCAGTGGTTAACTCGTCAGTTGCATCAGTGTCATGTTTAGAACCTTCGTTGGAGTCCATTCCTTCAATTTCCGGTGGAAGGGGAAGGGGCAGGGGTAAAGCGAGAAATGCTCCTCAATTGGAACCCGATGTGATTCTGGTTGGGTCAAGGAGCCCTGAGTCTGAGGGTTCCGCGGTTAATTCACCAGTACTATTGTCATCCTTGGACTCTATTCCTCTGGTTTCAGGTGGAAGGGGTAGGGGTAAACCGAGAAATCGACATGGACCACAATTGCCACCCGATAGTAATCCCGACGTACTTCCGGTTTGGAGCAGGAAACCTGAGTCTCGTGACGAGCAAGAATCTTCCTGTAAACAAGATCAGGGCGAAGTTTTAACGGATACCAGCCCCGAAATCGACAATTCCTCGTCCACAACGCCACCAGAGGACTGGGAACCGACGCTGTCGGACTTTCTACCTAAATATTTCGCTGTGCCAAATCCCCCGAAACGGTTACGGCAGCTGAAGGAGTCACCTGTGCAAATTTTGAAGGTTTTGGATGCTCCGGCTTGTCTTATGGTGGCTTTCCAGGATTATGACAGCTTGGTAAATTAACTTTGGTAATTATTTTTGTCAAGTTCAGCATTTAAATAGCTAATGAATTTTAATTATTTTTCAGCACCGTTTCAACTACCTACTCCAGCTAATGCACGGCTTCTACATAAGCGCAGAGGGTTACAATCTCAAGAAACCGAAAGCCAGTTTGGAAATCGGGGAAATTGTGGCAGCCAACGTTTACACCCTCAAGGACACCTATGAAATGCGACGCGTGCAAATCCTGGAAATTGAAAGGGATGGAAATGGAGTTATCGTGAATGTTTTGGTGATGGACATTGACAACTTGAATGTGTTCATTTTGAGAACAGCTTTTGGGATTTTGGAGCCATTTTATCTTCATCCTGTGCAGGCATGTCCAGTCAGAATTAAGAATTTTGAGGAACTTTGTCCCAAGGAAATTTTCCAGCCATGGATTTCCAACAGGCTGGACATGATTATGACCAATTTAACTAATGACATACTTCTCTCCTTAATTGGTAAGAGGGTTATCGTGTCCAACATTGAGTTAGACAAGATGAATGACAATGATAAGCCTATTTTAGCTGTGGAAATCGACCCTAAGAAAAATCCGCAGTTGGAAACCCATTTTGTAGACGCATTTTGCAAATATTTTGAACCAGTGGTCCCCCAGCCGGGGATAATGTGTGAGGGGATACTTGGCTCTGTAAATATGAATGGAAATGCGTGGATTTGTATGAAGGACGGGTTATTTCAGAAAATTGATGAAATTTTAAATGCTGGGGAGTTTCATAGACTAGCTGAAAGGATTAACGAGGATCCGATAGAGCACACGAGCAATATAACGGAACGGATTTCCAGGTATTATGCGAGGATATTTTTGGCTGAGGATGACAAGGGAAGGATTGGGAGGGTGAAAGTGGGCAAGTTTTATAATGAAAAGGGACAGGTCAGCAATTAGCATGTTCCTACCAAGTTTATTTCCAAAAACTTATTTAATTTTTAAATAAATTCATTTTTTCATATAGTTTCGCTGTCATTTCATGGACACTGGAAAAACGGAGCTGCTTTCAGGAAACCAATTAATTTGTGAAGTAACCGGTCACCCAAAACTACCTGCACTTTTGAGCTTGTTGCCGCCTCAAGCGTTACGGTTTCAGTTAGCTAATGTTCAATATTCAGATGCGGTAGCTTGTGCTAAAATCTGGGAACAGTGCAAATCAGGCATTTGTTTTAAGGTAACTTTTTAATAAAAATTAGTTATTTAAATTAAGGCTTGTACATTTTCTGCGTAAACATTTTAGAAATTAATTTTGTTATTTCTGTAGGTCACTATAAACGAATGCATAGATGGCACGAAAATCCCCTATCCCGAAGTTCTACTGTATGACCCATTGGAAGTATCTTCCGAGGCTGTACCACAACCGTTAAATCTCGGATGGCAATTCGAGTATAGTTAACTGTTAACTCATTATAGATTTTTTTAAAAGATTTTTAAAAATACCCAAGAATCTTGACTCGTGACTTGGGAGAGTTTTTACAGAATATTTGCCATAAGTATTTATTTATTTAAATCTTGAAACCTTGTCTAGTTCGTAGTTCCTTTTATAATTAGGTGTGAAATTGCTTTACAGATAACATCTTATTTTATTTTGTAAAAAATCCTTGATCCTTCCTCTTTTTTGCTGTTAAAAATACAAAATAAAAATGTTTATAAAAACCAGCATTATATTTTATCATGACACAATTTCTTCTTCTTTGTGTGAACATTTCATTTATTCTCCTCCAAAGTAAACCATTTACAACTTGAGACGGATAACACATTTTCCCAGTGTTTAGTCATAAAGTCAGCCCGAATGTCAACCCAACTTATTTATATTTTTTGGCACAGAGTCCCACTTCCATCTCCGTATAATCTACTTTGTCTCTTGTCTTTGTTGGAATATTTTTGGTGTGAACATGTTCAAAAGTCAATCTTGTTCCCATCTGTAACCCATTCTCCTTTCAATCCTTCAAGAAAAAAAATTTGAAAGCTTTAGTCTTTATTCGTCATGTTCATCTTCTATTTTAAAAAGCCACCAGTACCGTTTAACCATCCTGTTGGTGGTTTGATACTCATCCTTTTTCTTTCAATGATCCCCGCATGTTTGAAATAAACCCTTTCCAAAAGTATTTAACCGTGTGATACGCTCCGGTGCCAAAAATGTGTGACTCTTGTCATTTTGTACTCTGTCTGCCAATAAAGCATTCTACCAGAAAAAAAATTGTTGGCTCAACTTTTTAAGAAAATAACTTGTTTAAAAATTCTAAAGCTTTAAAAATGATGATGATGATGAGTACATGGTAGTTTGGCATAATAAATAACTAAACGAAAGCATAAAATCAGAGTGACAATTTTTTCAAAATATTTTCCTCTATTTTTCTATGCTACTCTACTAACTACTCAAGTAAAACGAAATAAGCATTAAATAATTTGTTTGTTTGTTTTTACACACACGAGAGTAGAACATTTAAACACTTTTTTCTTATGAAAAATTTATTATAACTTTTTGCCAAAAAGTGTACAACATTCTAAAAATATGTAAGTTGGTTTGTTGTTCCAAGTGGTAGAGGCTCAATCAATCATCAATTTGTGCACATGTTCACAATTTCAACTTTATATAGCCGCAGTCATGAACCCAAAATGCTTATCTTTTTTTAATATTCTACCAGAAGCTGATTACCTTTTTTTATTTAGAAATAAAAACGGTGCTCGTAAATTTGCAAGCTTTGCACTCTTTCTTAAGATTCCGCTGTCAACAGGAAAGCAACAAGCCAAGAAAAAGAAGCGGAACCGAATACTGAAATGGAATGACACACTGAAAAGAAAATACATAAAATGGAGACATGCTCATCATGATCATCATCAGTATGATGATATGGATGAGTGTTCGAAAAAACACATTCGTTAATCTAATTTTCTTTTCAGCATTTTTTTCTCTTCTTTTAACTTCTTCTAAAGAATTTGTAGCTCAAGTGCCAAAGCAAATTTGGGAATGAGTAGTATGCGGCACTAGAAGAAAAAAGAATTATTTATGGCACAAAGACAACAGCTTAGCTTGTGGGCTTGTCATTTTGTATTTTTTAAATGTTCCATGATTTTAAACTGTAAAGAAACATCCGAAGATATTTTGATGAAAATTAAAACATTTTCCAGAGACGCATTTTCTGGCAGAATTGGAATCTTGAGATCATATCGGTTTTTGAAAAGGAAAATGAGCTTGTGTCTGTAAACCCAAAAAATAATTTGTTTCTGTAGATTTTTCTTTTGAAGCTTTGTTCTGTACATATAGCTATTTTTCTACAGTAATAAAAACCGAAGTTTTTGATAACATTGTCTGTATTCTGCATGCTTGTTTGGTTGGAAGTGTAAGTTTCCCTAGCGGAAAGTAATGTAGTGGTAATAACGGGTTGAGTGGTTTGTTGGTTTTGGAGTCTATGGTCGGATGCTTTTACTTTTGCCAGCCTTCTTTTCTCTTCTATTTCTCACTTGAAATGTTTTACGTGTCTGTTCAGTGTGTTGTGTGTTTTGCTAATGTCGGGTTGAAATGTGCACTTAAACGTGATGTTGTAATGATTTTGGCTTTGGTACAATGCTACACAATAGTACATTTTATTTAGTATATGTCAGCCTATCACCTAGAAAAAAAGAAAAGAAAAATAATGTGTACCACCTCCCATCATCCTCATCATCAAGTCGATTTAGCGTAATATTCAATTTTCTATAAATATTGGCTTTACACACATGTTTACATTTTACACGGGAAATGATTACAAGGCAGAGAAAATGATGATGATAGTACTGTGATGTGTCCACCCTTTCACAAACAGTTTACACGAAACACTTTTCAAATGGCAAGTGTGGCGAGATTGGCTAAATTTATCTATATTGCTACTTGGAAAAGTGATGATGATGCTCAATGCTCATCATGATCATCATCTTCCTTTTCCTTTCCACAAGATCATTTCCATTCCCATTCCCTTCACAATTGCATGAAAGCATGAATGTGTGTATGCCAAAGGAATGCAAAATATTCGGCACTTTTGGAATGGAATCTCTAGAAGCTTGCTAGAGAGAGATGAACATGCTTTGTTCCAAATGGGAAATCACAAGGGGAACAGTAAGACGATTTATGTCACCTTTTGTGTTGTTCCGCAATTGAACGTAATTTTCGCCACTTTCTTCACTCAAGCTGTTAGAACACTCTCAGGGGAGTATGTCGCTTCTAATTAAGCTCTAATTTCACTTAAACTTTCCAGACAAACATAAAGACATACTAGTTTATAGCTTTGTTAAGTTAACATCCTTAAAGGATATAATAGGTGTGTGCAAAGTTTTTTTCACATTTCATTTAAAATTGTATAGTGTGTCTTATCTTCCTGATCATTACCGTCGATAATGATAACTTCACTTGTCTTTTTATTTTCAAGTGACAAGCATCTCCTTTTTTCACATAATTTATTTATTCAGCTTAACTTTTCCCTTTTTTGTCTCTAGAATCCTCCCATAATTTTCCCTTTTAATAGCGACGTGCTGTCTGTCTTCCGATTTTTTTATGGTTATGCCTTTCAACCCATTTTTTTATCTTTTGCACTCAACTCTGTGTCTTCTCTGCTTAAAAACCATTTCTGCATGAAAGAATATAAAAAACTCTAGAAGAGAGAATTCTATTGAGACCTGAAGAAATAAAAAAAGCACACAGTACACAGCGAATATATTATTTATATAAAATAGAAAGCCAAAAAAGATAAGAAGAAAGCACACACAAAAAATAGATTCTAGAACGCCGGAAAAGACGAATGAAACAACTCAACAGAGAATTCCTTTTTTCTTATATAGTCGCATTACATAATATACTAGGTTTTGGAGGATGATGGAAAACGACTTTGCTTTCTCTTTCTTTCTTCAAGAGAGAAAATCTAGTTTCATCCTCGAATAAAAAAAGGAATAAAGATGAAGACAACCTTTAATGCTCTCTCTCTCTCAGCTTTTCTTATAAAACTTGCATATCCACGAAAATTTTCTCCGTTCTTTCGTTCTAATAGTACAATCAACTCATTTTTATCTACCATATTGGCAAGTAATAGAACGCTCTCGGAGAAAATAAAAAAAAATATGCAGATAAGCACATAAAAAACACGAAAAAAATAGAATCTATAAGCCGAACATTCTCTAAGCTTTAAAAGGTATAGTACCTAGTTGATAGTCTTTTTTGTTTCCTTTCATCTTCTTCTTCTTGCCTCTTCCCACCACGTCCCACCATCACCCCACCATCTTCAACATTGGCATTTAAACTGTGTTGTTGCCTTATAATAATAGCTAGACAAACTGCCATATTGACTATAAAAGGAACTAAGATGCTAACTGACTTTTTTTTCTCCGTCAACGACTTTTCGCTTTCCATTCCATTTTATATTCTATTCATTCATTCAAGCCAACGAATTTCGTCTTCTCAAGACAGACTGATGGGGAGCCCCCACAGCGCCTTGTGTGCTTTCTCCGCGAGTTTTGCTGATGACTTGCAATGAACCAAAAAAAGCATATAAAAAACCTAAAGAAGAAAAAAAATTGTGCTGTAGTTTGCAAACGTACCATTAGACAAGAGCAAAAGAAGGATTTATAAATACTACAGAGAAAAAAAGAAAGAAATGCTTACATTTATAATGCATTATTATGCTGCTGCTCTTATAAGAACATAACAGCAAGAAAGAAAGAGTTGAGTAGTTAGTATTTAGCCGGGTTCTCTAGTATACTTCCTTTAAGAAAATATAAAAAAGAAGGACAACGACACATTTTTTTCTGTAAAAAGAAGGAAATAAAAGGGGAAAAGCTCAGCTCAGAGAAAAAAGGAAAGAGAAATAGATGAAGAAAACGGGAAAAAAGCGATGAGCATCCGTTTTTTAAGGAAAAATAAGTCTTCTCTTTTGAATCGTGTAACTACTCAGCTCTCTGAGCTTCTAGAGAGAGAGAAAAAGCACATTACACGGCCAAAGAAGATACAACTTTTATATATATAAAAATCGGATAGAGAGAAAGGGAAAAAACACGGGCTTTTTTATATTCCACCAAAATCATCATCGTCAATGCTCTAGCATGCCAGTATTGCCGCCTGCGAAACATACAAGCATGCATACATAACATTTTTTATAACGAATAGTGTATAAGTTGTGGGGCTTTCAAGAGTGAAAAAATTGTAACGGAAAAAGAAAGACTTTGGGTTATTCGGTCGGAGTAGTTGTTGGAGTGGAGAGCAAGATAAATGCAATGGATTCACTAAAGTCATCAGTGAAACTACTTGTCTTTCTTGGGCATGCATGCCATACACCAGCACACACACATATCCACTGCTTTGTGGAGCGAAAATAGCGAGTTGGTAGTAAAAAAAAGTTTTCTCGCATACCATTTTTTATTTTACCATTCTCTATTCTTTCTCGGAGAGTGGAGAGAAATAGGCAGAAACGGGGATAGAAAAGCGAGAAAAATGTGAATGAGCAAGCTTTAACAGAAAAAAATACAACAGAACTTACATTTCGGCCGATTTGGGGTCCACGCGGAGATGAAACTAGAGTGTCTTTAGTACAGAGGCATATTTGCTAAACCAGCCAATTACAGCGCAGTTAGCGTACCTAAGCTGGCTTCTGGTTGGCCGTGTTATCCTCTGGCTTCATTCTGATTGTCTGTTATATTTACAGAGGCTGTACATTAAACCCAGCGTAGACTCCACTCTATTCGCTTGTTATTGGCCGTGTTACTCTTGTACTCCACGTGGTCCACGTGGATATTAGAGCATTCACTCACTCTTTCAGGCAGACAGAGAATATTATGGGATATACACTTATTACTCCAACTACTACTGCAGCACAAGATGGAAAAGGAGTGCATAAAGCATATTAAGAGTTTGTTCCTTCTTTAGTAGAGCGAGAGACAAGGATATTTTGTGCCTAGGCATTATTACAGCTATATACCACTATATACAAACCATATAACTTGGAATATTATCCACTTTTTTCTTCTGTTTTCATATAATAGGGCATTCATACAAAACCGTGGTTCGTCTCACCACTCGTCTCGTTCAACTTGCTAAAGTATGTATACAGCTGCGTATTATAAGAAAATGGAAAATTTTCCCGTATATAAAATAATCAGCATTTTGTATGCCTATCTTTAAGCCTATAAGAAAATAACAGTGAACAGTCTTATTTTATATTCCCTGTCTATTTGCCTATATTATGTCGCGTAGTTCTGGTAGTTCTTATGTCGATGTTGTTGTTGTAGTTAGTAGTAATGCTGGTGGTGGTGGTGATGGTGGAATGTGTGTACATTTTTTTACCTTATAAAAAAACTCCGTGTGTGGAGGAAAACGCGGAGAGAGAGATAGTGGCAATCAACCAGCTAGAGAGAGATTCAAGCGAGAATGCCATATTTGGGTAGGGAAATCAGTGGAATAGAGAGAGCCGAGCAGAGAGTATTTGGCTCTGGGATCTTTTTTTCTGTTGAAAGGGCGAACAATTTTGTTGGAGATGGAGGCCTGGTGGCGCGATAAGTACTGGAGGGGATATACCTACATGATATATAAGCTATATAAGTATATAAATATGTGTGGAGTTTTTTTTCGTGTTCACTCAGACATGGGTTCTCACATGCTTAACTTAACTGGATGGCATGAATGATATGATATGCTCTATGGCTAGGTAATATTTGTAGTTGGTACTGGGCTAAAAAGCTGTAAGAAGAAGAAAGGACATTATACAATTTTTTATTTGCAAAAGTGCAGCAAGCGTCTTGGACGCTATACAGCATGCATAATAGATCAGTTAACAATGCAAAATGGATAATGCTTTAGGTTTTTATATATGGCTTTATATGGACAAAATGCTTGGCAGTTTTTTTGCTTATTGAGCTTGAGTACATTTAAATAGAAACTGATGCATAAAGGCATGAGTAGCAGGATCATCAGAAGGTTTTGTGCAAGTTGTTGAGTTGTTATTATTGCAGCATTGCACTGTGATGTGGCGTATTGTACCTATTTATAGGAAAAAAATTATAAGTTTTTGTAAGTTGGCTTTTCTGGGAAATGCCAAGGTTCTGTAAGGCATGTTGTGGATAGATGGCTGTTGAGTTGCATGGAAAACTTTTTTCTTTGAAGATTTAGGATAATATCACGTTGTTATCAACATGCAATAATTTTAATCGACAATTACACATTTGTAAACACACACAACCTCTTAAACATGACAATGCAACTTTTTCTCGGAAATTTGGGAACACAAACCGGACGTTGATACAAAAAGGTCTCTTTGAACGTTTCACGCATTTTTTCTTTACGCTTGACTCACCTTAACATTTCCCCCCTTTTTTCTCTTTCCATTCATGTTTCAAGTACAATATTATTTATCCTTTTTTCAATGTTCAACATCTGCTATCATTATACATTTATTTAGATGCGCAGCCATGTGTGGGCTTTATGCTACTACCACACTGCACTCCTAAATGGAATCAAAACCAATTAGGCAATTAGAGATAGAGTGTTCACATTCACATTATCAATTCAACATGGGTGAGCACCTTAGTTGATAATTTTAACGCTAAAATATTCTCCTCATTCCAAATATTGATTGTTATTTTCTTGACTTGCTCCTATTATTAAATCATCTCCAATTTCTTCTCTTTCTCAATTCTCAACAAATCATTCATTTTCTATTAATTTTCCCAGAACACTTCATTCCGTTATCTGTCCCCTTCACACGTGAATACTCTCTTGCTAGGCCAGCTCAGTAGTTAACTAAAACAATTTTATAATAATGAAGACGTTCTACTCATCAACTCTCTTTCTCCACCAGAGACAGACAAAAGAATAAGGAACTCTTAAAAGCTTATCCAACCGTCTTCATATTCTATAACAATATCAAATTGTCTCCGCATGGCTTGTCATTTTATTACTTGTGTAAAGGCTTGATCCATCCACTTCTCTTCTTGTCTGTCCTTTCCTCTTGAGTGAAATTCCTCAGCAAATTTCCCCGAACTGAAGTAATGATCATCTTCGTCTTTTTCATGAAAAGCAGCAGCAGTACAAAAGACCCAACTCAACTTGCTCTTAAGAACCCAACCAAGCCAAGCCACAGCCACATACACTCATACTTTGTGGTTCTTCTGTCCTTTTCATCATACAGCCAACTACCAACTTGGAAAATGGACCGTGTGTGTGTGGCTATCATCATCACCGTGAAAAATAGGCTTGTTCATTAAAAACCCTTTCCATTTTCACAAGCTTTTCTCTTAGCCGGGGAGAAAGTACACGCTCATAGCTCAAGTGAGTCTGAGTCAGCTTGCTATTGTTTTTTAGATGAAAAATGTAGCAACAAATGCACACATTGTACCTTGTGCAAAATACACTTATATTCCTGACAAGCTATATCACTTCCTGTTACGGATTTTATAAGCCTTTCACTCTACTTATTAGTTTTTTTCTCTTGTAAACCCGGTTGCCAGTTTGCCAGAAAGGGCTACTCGCTTATTTTTTTCTAGCCTGCTTGTTAATATTATTTGCATGTTTGAGTAACTCTTCCATTCTGGCTGGTTTATTCATTCTGGTGGAAAGATTTGGTTTCTACACACAGCTTTTATTTTGTGTACCCACCGCATCCACTACTCTCCTTCCATCTCTCTTTTGTGTAAATTCATCTTCATCGGATGACTGGCTCTGGCTCCGCGGTGGTGGTGTGTTTTCTAGTGGTTCATCATTTCATAATGTGTAGTAGTAGTCAGTTAACACATGCACACACGCAACCCAACAAAATGTCTAAATGAAATAAGGCCTGTTGGAAATGATGATGAAAATATAAATAGTTTATGAATTTTATATGCCAGAAAAGAGAATATGTGTTGGGTTTTATATCAAATGTTTACACTTTGGATCAACATGCTCAGGGGGCTGGTAGTAGTGCTGTGTGGTGAGAAATGATGACGCGATGACATGACGGCTCCTCTTCTTCGGTAAATAATATGCTTTATAAACATATTCTAGTTTTCTCTGTATTGGCTTGTCTTTTCCAATGGTTATGTAATAAAAGCATATCAGATGAACAAATAAAACAAGAAGCTCGGTACTTGGTACAATCTGAAAAAATATCCTAATTTTATTTATTATACGCTGTGCATTATTCATAAAGCTTTATATAGATAGCTACGCTTGTCCTTTCTAATCATCATGCTAATTTTTTATACTAGGCCATTTTTATGCCTTCTGTTTGTAAATGAGTCATACTTCTTTCATCTTTTGAATAAAAGTATAAAAATGAAATGAATCTCTTTTTAGTTTACGGATCTCACTCAACCGCTACTAAACACAAACACAGAGAAAAAAGATACTAACCGCACCATATGGGCTGTCTATTAGCCCCCATTTTTTTCTGAGTAGAATTAATAAATGGGCAAATGGGCAGAGGAATATAGGGAGTTATTCTAAACAGTGATAAAAAAGGATTAGGAGGTATTATATGGGCATTATTAGTAGTGAGAGTGAGCAGTAATAATATTATAAGATCAATGCACAAAAACATGATCCGGGCTTTTAATGATAGTTTGTATTGGTAAATGGATATAATTTTATATAGTTTGTGTAAGCAAAGCAATAAATAGGTATAATAAATTAGCAAAATAGATAGTAACATTTTTTATGTAATTGACATTACTGCGAATTCGCTTAATCGTCTTCCTTCAAATACAAAACCAGAAATTATTGTGAGCTAATTATCTTGTCGGTTCAGGAAACCCTCCTGACGAATTATTTTTACACACAGGCTTCGAACATATGGCAATTACAACTCTAAACTTTAAACTAAACTATAATTGATTAGCTATTTATACAAGCTTGTAAACTCAAAATAAGATTGAGAACAAAAGCATGACCAAATCTAAGTGAATGACTAAACTGTGTGTGCGTGAAACTAAATGCTTGAAAACTTGACAATGAATGATAATGCATTATTCAATAGCAAATAGGATACGGATGAGCCTCTAATAAACGTGAGCGTTTCTAAATTCTAAATACGAGATTTATTTTTTATGCTTGTCAGAAAGGAAATACATTTCGTGCCGGAATACTGCTACGCGGAGAGAAAAAAGCCGTAAAAAATGCGAAAGTAGCATATGGTTAATAAACCGCTTGGCTTCTGATGATCAGTAGCATTATTTATGCTACGCTGCTCAAACTCCAAAAAATCTGTTACAAATTTGCTATATACGCAATACGCAAGGGATTACTCCCCCGAAAATAAAATCATGAAAGAAATTTCTCTGTCCTGTAAAAAAGTAATCATAAAAATATGCTTATTTGTGTCATCTATGCTGCTACTTTTGATGAGGGGGAGTTGCCACCTTATTTACTCAACTTGGCAACTTTGCCTTGAAGATCTATCTAATAAGCAATTTATATCAGTTTTTACCAAAAACATCAAACCGGAAGGGAGTTTTGCTTTTGCTTTACTAAAAAACATAATTATTACACAAGTTTACCATTTCTTTAGATAAACAAGTAGTTAGTAGCTCTGTAGCTATCTCTGCAAAATAGTATCCATTCATCTTTTTCCCTAATCCCAGCGCATTACCCTTTTTCAATTCTCTGTTGCTAATATACCGATTAACTACACGAGTGTGGTTCCGCTGCTTTGCTACTCATCATCATCCTCCTCATCATGTTCATGTTCTTTTCATCGTCATATCATCCTTATGTCGTGTGTGTGGAGGAGGAGGATATGACTACGACTACGATGATGAGCTTGTTCACTTTGGTTTCAGCCTAATGTTTTCTCGGGCGTAAGTAACAGCATGAATGAGGAGGATTATCATCACGAAAGGATGATGATGATCATATCGCCATCATCATGATCATCCTCTGATGATGATAATGATGAGAATTGCATGCGTGTAGTAAAAAAATCCTCTTTGCTCCTGACGAAAATTACTCGACTCCCATAACCAAACTTGCTTGGTGGCATTATGGATAAATGTTGGCATGTCCTCTGCTCATCCTTTTTCCTTTGCCGCAAAAAATACTCTAAGCTGCAAACAAATAAGCGAACATACACTAAAAGTATTATTATTATAACAGTTATCACATTTATGTTATGTTGGTAAAAATGGTAAAGTAAATTTTTTGGCAGATTTTTGTGTGTGTTTAGTTTACAGAGAGAAGAGGGTGCTTTTTTATTACATGAAAACATTTGGCAACGCATTTTTACAAGCTTGTTTGCTTAGTGGAGTTCTTTACTTTATTTTTTCGGTTGACTGAATGCATTTCATGTCATCGTCATTTTCGCCTGTGTAAATAAAAATACAAAATAAAGTTTTTCTTCTTTAGAAGGCAACCCCACACACACGCACCATACAATATACACGCCTGGCTTGACAGTAATATGCTCCCCTGAATAAAGAAAATAAACAGAGAAGAGAAATGAGAAATTGAGGCAAAAGGGAAAAGGAAGTGCTTGAAGAAAATGAAAGGAAGGGAAAAAGAGATGGAAGGGGAAAATACTAAAAGCCGGGGCTACACACAAGTGCAAGTTATTCCATAGCACGTTTGTCGTTAAACGTATATTTCTCTATCCATCCATTCAACAAACTTTATTCTTATATATATTCTTATGGCTTTTTAAACACTGGTTTGTTTGGTTGGGCTGTCCGCTTAGCTTGTAAAGTAAAATGTACAGCAAAATAAAAGGGCTAAAAGTGTTAAGGTCGATAAGTGGTGTACTGTAAAAGGAGAATGTACACACACGTCAATAATAAAATGTGAACCCTTTTCCTGTGTCGTGTGTGGCACTGGCAACTGGTATGGTGTAATAACCGGCTTAAAAACCAGCTGGATAAAAGGGAAAAGTGAATGGCAGCACATGTAGAAAAACCGAGAAAAGTTGCTGTTTCCTTAAGGGATCCCGTTACAAAACCGACCAAACAAGGCACTGGACATGGTCAAAAAACAAAAAAAGCTGAAGAAAGCTTTATAAAAAACGGAGTTAGTTTTCACCACTAAGTCCATAAAGAATTAGGCCTGCAAGTCAAGTAATATTTTTTTGCAAAAGAAACCCCGAAAAAATATGTGCGAAAATGTCTAGTCTAAAGCCCAGCCTTTCTAGAGCTGCCGACGCTGAACTGGTCGCCGTCACAGAGTCCGTTCTACTCTGCGGCAAAAGCGACAAGTAAAACGGCACCAAACACCAAAGCAAAAAGCCAAGCCAAAGCGCAGTGCACACTTTTTACGAGTGCAAAATGCAATGGCAAATGTTGAATGTAATATTAAGATGATAAGAGACTCTGTGCTTGAACTCACTTACTGAAAAGCTTGAACAAAAAAACCGTACTTCAATCTACCAAGCTATATAGCAAGCACAACTCTCTTGCAAAGCGACGAAAACTGTTTGAAAAACAAGTTGGTGGACGGAGCTACTACTTTACTCTTTTACACACACGCGAGTTTGTAGTACAAGTTCTACTACATAATACAAGCCCAGTGTAAAAATCTTGGCTGTAACAGCGACAAAAAGCGGTGTAGTAGTATCTTTAATGTAACGGCTTGAACATAGACAACAACAGCAAGTTAGTAGTAAGCAGCGCGGCACTGGCGATATTATTGCTTTGGCTCGAACACACACACACACCAGCGCGTTTTATGTCGTCGACAAGGAAAACGAGAAGAGTTCAACGAGGCAAGGAGAGGCGAGAAGACAAGTGGCTTGAATGTTTGAATGTTCAACTTGAATGGAAGGGAACAAGGGGAAAAGCTTTCAGTCAGTTGCTAACTTGCTTCCAGAACAGACCTACAGTCAGTGTCGGTGCGGGATTCTTTTAAAGGAAATACTGTTGAAAGTGCGTGCTTTCGTTGGATTCTTGGAGAAACGCGAGTGGAGAAATAAGCAGGAAGTTTATATAAATCTACACGGGAAAGTTTCCAGGAAGGAAAAAGGAGAGAAAATAGAAATTTTTCACTTTCTAGAAGAAAGTCCGTGCTTTCTTTTTCAACTGGATAAAAATCTCTTGGAGAAAAATAAAAGGAAACAAAGTAAAGTTGCTACACAATTTTTTTTATTTGTTTGGCTTGTGACGTGTGGAAAGTTCGTAAGGTGCACTTGTCACTAGTGTTTGCATAAGGAAAACAATTGTGCAATCTTCTTTCTTTAAGCCGGTTTTTCCCGGTTGGATGTTGGATAGTTGGATCCGGTGAACCCATAAAAATTAATTGAGTTAATTGTCTAGTGTGCAATATAAAAGATAGTTATAAAAACAAATACCTACATAAATTGTTTTTGATGACCCAAAACAATAAAAAAGAATGAATGAATGACAAATGAACAAAAACTGCATTTTATATTTTTATGCAGTGCAACGGAGATATTTTTCCAAGAAAAAATAATTTCACTTTTTATGCCTACAGAAAATTCTAAGAACTGTTTGTGTGGGAAAATAGTTCTAAAGTTTTCCAAACAATAAATCGGATTTCGTGAATAATCTTTCAAAAATTATTCTGGAAAGGAAAATACCAGTTTAGTGTTTTGACTTGATACTTGATTGCTTGTAAAATATTAAAAGGAAAAACTTTTAAAAAGGTAATAAAAATTTGTGCTTTTCCTTAAAAAATAAAATTAGTAATTTCCGTTGTATTCGGCATTCATCACGTATCTAGCTACTTAAGTAGGGCCGACTTTAATTGACTTATTAATGGTTAGCAAACATCTGCCACTGAAAAAATTAAGAATTAAGTGCTGCGCCACGAAAGCATTGTTAAGATAATAGACTGATTACCGGTATACCGGTGCATTATAATAGGTATAATTTTTAAAGTGAAAGATTCCCCAAAGTGATATATGATAGCCCATGTAGAATAATGCACACAGAGTGAACAATGTTATCTTGGTGATCTTGTCTACAAACTTTACATGCCTCTAGTGCGCCACCATTCTAAAAGATATTTCAAATGTCATGTTTTCTAAAAGGGTTAACACACAACCAATTTTGCATTCTTAAATGTGCGCTTCTAAAGTTGGTTGTGTGTAGTGTGGTAGTAAATTTTGATGATAATAGTCTTGCTGGGTATTATTTTACTTACACAACAACACCTGGCTTTGGCTTGGCTCTCTGCACCTAACTTCCTTTTTGGCTTTGTTGCGCCTTCTTCACCGGTTTTATTTGGTGTGCCGAGCTGTAAAGATGCGATGATGAAAATGATGGCAAAGCACCACATGCTGTTTTCATACTCTTGTGCACAAATTGATGATATCTATCAATCATGCCAGCAGAGTAATGCACCGAAAGCTTAAAGCGGCTTGTAATACTACTTGTATTATAGCTTGTGTGTATACAAAAATTAAAGCCGGTGTGTGCTCCGCCATAAAAAATCGTGTAATAGTTCATCTCTTTAAAAAAAACCTGTGTTGTTGTAATTTGTAATTTGTGCACAAGCACAAACAATTAGAGATTCTTCATTCAATTTACTAACTGCATGTTATGATGATGATAGCTTGTGAGAGATTTATATTTTGCTAAGTTGCAGTATCCGGCAAAATGCATGCAAGAGATGCAAAAATGATAATGTGCATATTAGAGTGCACACATGTGTAGGATTTCACAAAAGGGTTTATGGTTATTGTACATTTGCACAGAACCAAATGGTTTTATGGCTTTGGTGCTCAAAATGTGTGAAACTTGGTGCATTTTTATAGGTATGTTGAATGTGTTCTTGTTTTGCAAATGGGTTTACAGAGAACGCAGCAGGCTACACAGAAAAAATAAATAAATTGTTTTGGCTTTGATGATGGTGTGTGCTGACATGTTATGGTGTTAGCGTCAACCGTGTACCGCTACTCTTTGGTCTGTTTGTAAAATGAAATGAATATTATGAATAGCAATAGTGTTTTGTGATGATGATGTGGTGCTAATGTGTGTTGATATAAAAAAAATGGTATATGGATTTGCCACCCAGAAGAAGAAAATTTTGTTTAAGAATTTGTTTATTGGTTTGTGTAAAGGCACAGATTTTCCACCCAAGATAAGCATAATTACCATGTGCACAAAAGTGTTGTTCTTGCTCCAATTTTTATTTGTGTAAATTAGCAAGGCTGTAAAGCAACAATTTTATCCGCCTCTCTAATCCAAATCAAATTAAATTATTACGCTTATTACAAAACGGCTTTTGGCTGAAAAGAAACAAACTATTTTGTAATTTGTAAAAGTGCATTGGGTCTACAGAGTGATTTATAGCAGATAAATTTGCAACAAATTTGTAATCTGTATAAAAGCTTATCTTTTTTTTAAGAGCGGGCGTGCATTAATGCAGAACGCGAAGAGATATTATCAAGTTTAAAGTTAAAATTGATACATTTTTATGTATGCAGGGCACAGACAAAAAAGACACATTTTTTCTTGCCACTTTTTTGCCTTGCACTCGATTAGCCTCAAATTACTGAGATAATTTCCATATCCGCTTTGTATTTTGTAACATGCACACAAGCTCATAGTAATAACCATAAAAACACTTTTGATTTTTCAATTCAATTTTCAACGGAAAGTCATGAGATAATGATGATGCTCGTGTGTGTGTAAATCTGTCTCTCATGTCATGACAAACGTACATCAAAATCTTTAGAGATTTTCGTGTGCTCCTGTTGCATTTTATTTACACAAGTAAGTAGGCATTGGGTTAAAACAATGCACACAAGGTAATAATAATAAGCTTTTAAATTGCTAAAAAACTATTACAACTTCCTCTCTAGCTATCTCTCTTCTCTCTGCATACTAAATTATTGTTACAATTTACCATAATTATAATTATTATGATAAACATCTCCCCGTCTCCTGTGCTCACTGACAATGTAACTAGCTGGCTTGTGTGTGCGTCTGTGTCAGTTTTATTTTTTGGCAGGGATGTTCCTTTTCAAATTTGAAATAAAAATACACACAAAACACACCTGTCCACACAGAACACTGTTTTGAATTTAAATACAAAATGGATTCTTTTTTCAAAAGTGTTTCGTGTAACGCACATCGTCATCCTCATCATCACAAAACTTCAGTGATACTATCTACTGAGTTTAAAAGATATGCATCTTATTTTCCAACTTTACACAGTGGTTTTGCCAACTCAGCAAAACCATCAAGCATGGCGTCTCGCTTCCCGTCATTCTCGCATTCTTTTGTCTTTTCCCACTTGAATGTGAGTGTGTCGGCCGAAAACATTTTGAATGAAAGAATAAGAATAACGAAGCGTTTTGCTGTGAAAAAAGAAGCTTGCACGTAATATAAAATTACGTTGCTGTTGAGTTGAAAACGATAATACGTTTAACTTGGTGGCGGTGGTGGCGACGCCGCTGTCTTAGAATATATAGATAGATAGCCATGAAGTATATATCGAAAAATTTACAAACTGTTTTCCTTGTTCAAGCATGCATTACATTACATTGCACAAAAGTGAAATACCACACACATTCTGAATTCTCAAAAGGAATTGACATGTTTATCTCCCCGAGTCTCGTTTTTTTGGCAAATTGAATTCACATCACATTAAAATCTAATAGATATTCTGAGTATTGGCATGTGTTGCTGCAATGTTGCGGCATTGTACACGGTATAAATAAAGAGAATGGGATAACAAACAGTTTGTTTGCTTGTTTTTATATATTTTTTGTGCAATTTTATCTCTTTTTGCGTGTTTGACTTTGGCTTGGCTCATGGCTTTACATTACAAATAAGTTGCATCTCTGTTGTTTTTTCAAGATAAAAGTTGATAAGGGCTTTTTCCCCAGAAAACAATTTACATAAAATATTTTAATTAAACTAATTCCAAGTTTTTATTTTATTTGCGCACTGGTTTTGTTTTAAAAAAAGTAAATGCAAAGCTGTTTGTAAAAAAATATAAGTCAAGGATTTCCACGCGCGTGTAAAATAACAAGCCATTTTTTGATAAGGTAAAAACTAAAATGGTGCATTATGCATGAATCATTATTCAAGTTAAAATGCATTTTATAAGAGCGTATTAAACAGTAATATATTCGGTATTGAGAAAAGTGGAAATGTCCAAGGTGGATTTAGCATAAAATGTGGAACAACAAGCTGAAAAAGTACTCTTGCCAAAAAATATGTAGAATTATGGATTGGTTTTATTGGTTATATTGAGTATTTTTTATTACTTGCCCAAAAAGCCTAAAAAGAAAGTGGTTAAATGTTAAGAAAAACAAAAGTACATATTTTTTGCAAACAATTTGGCTTTGAGACTGACAGTTGGATAAGGATAACCGTGAGCAGTGAGCGGGTGCATATTTAATAGGAAAATTGTCCAACTTTTTTTGCATATCAGGTCAAAATCCTAAAAGGAGGGTTTTATCTTAAGGAAAAAATCGATAACAATATGGAAATGTGGTTACAAAGCCAAACTTATTTGGCATGTGTAATGGAGTAATCGAATGTACGACAGACAACCCGTGGCCAACAAAAAATGTATGTCTTAATGTTAAGAAAAGAAAGAGAACATTTCAGGGTTTAATAGAGGCTTTATTCAATATTAATGATAATGTATGGAGCGGCGACAACGGTTTTTAAGACGGTTGTGCAAAAATAGGAAGGTAGTTGGTTTGTTGCATAAATACCAGAGGGTAATAAATAGTAATGTCATCGATAAAGGATGATGGAAGCCAGAAAAAGAAAATAAGCTTGTCCAAAGTTCAGTAGAACGTTTTATTTTTCATGTTTTGTTAAAAGTTAGCTAGTTTCTGGTATTAATAATCCATATCCATTTCTGGAGACAAATGAAAAATAAATGATGAAAAATTTATAGCGTGGAGGAATTTTGATGGATTGGGAGGATTGAAAGGTTAATACATTAATTGACCATTAGTAGGCTGCTCTACTTTTTTGGTAAAGGGTAATTGTTTGGTTAATTAAGCTATTTAACTGCGCAAAGTTAAAAGACAGTTTGTTTGCATGACTGGAATAATTGTGGCATTTTTTGGATAAAAGGAAATTTTTTGTGTTGGGTTAACTTGTTGCGACTGCGGAACTCCAGGCAAGTTTTAAATAAGATCATAGTGGATCAGTGGTAAACTCAGATATATATTTGTTGTTTTCGTTCTGGTTACCTAATTGATAATTTCGTGTGATACAAGCTTCGTTGTATTACAAATAAATTTAATTTCAGAAATATTTCGGCTACTATTATTACCCTTACTCCGTTACTCAAATTAGTTTCCAAATTTTCATTTTGCAAAAATAAACAGTCAAATTGTTCACATGAATAGATTAGACAGTGGGATGATTAAGTAGCATTATTTTTTAGCTAAATTGCACAAAACTCTCATCTTTTTCTATCTACGTACACCTTCAAGTTATTACGCAGTTTTGTTTGCACGCCTTCTTAACATCTAACACAATTCTGAAATCCTGAGATCACAAAAATGTCAAGTCACGTCACCACTCTTATTCAAATTTTTCCTCACAATAATCAGTCTCGCTACAATTTTTTCATTCTTACACCATTCCATCCAAAAGAATGAATGAAAACATTCTACTGTGCATACTTGTCCATAAAACCATTTTTTCTTGGTATAATTTTAATTACTCTCTGCTTCTGTGTCTATGACTTTATGAATGACAGTCACAGAGAGTTAAACTACGTTGAACTTCTTATCGCCACCGGCTATTCACTTTTTTCATTTAAAAAAATCTCCAGAGCAGAAAAAGGCGACAGACACGAAGACATAGACATGATAGCATATCAAAAGTGTACAAAAACAGAAGGAAGTTATATCATCATCATTCTCATTTTAGTTCTAATTCAACTTTAATACCAATTTTATTTATTAAAGCACAATTTTCTCACTTACTTTAGTAATTCCCCTTTTCAACTGTTCATGTTCACTGCATTCATAATACCATTCCAAATTCTCTCTAGCTTTTATACACTAAATTAAATGGTGTAAATAAATGTTTAAGTGTGTGGGCCAAGGCACAAATAGAGACAGATACTTACTTTCCTTTTGCTTTTATCCCACTCCAACAACCCAGTCGATTCATGGTTAGCCAAGTGTGAACAGCTTTGTGCTCAGCAGCTTCGTCAGCACATCAACATCATCATCATCATGATCATTAGACTATTTCACAGGCTATCAGGCATAACGACCAAACACAACGGCGAAAGCTTTAATACTTTATGCTTATAAGCTTTACAGAATATTGAATCATCTTCTGCGTCAAATTTACAACATTATCATTATTATGCTAGATATATACATAATAATCATAGCACCATTCAATTTTTAATATAACAGATATAAAGTGTGCAGCTTCAAATAATTTTATGAGTGTATTTATTCAACAGCCAGAGTATAGTAGTTTGTTGTTCCGTTGTCGCCGCTTTTGTGTAACTTCCTATAAAACTAACTCACTGCCTTTCCCTTTTTCCAACAGTAACACGACATGTATATTTGTCGTAAAAATTATTATCTGTAAAGTTGTAAAAAACATGGAAAGCTCTTGAGTTGTTTGCTCTTGTGTAAAAAATAGACAAGGAGAATTGAAGTGAAGAGTACGCAGAGGATGGAGGAGGAGGCTTGTGAAAAAAATCAATTTATTAGATAAAACGGAGACAGCAAAAAATAAGCACTTTTTGTATGAAAAGTTTATTTATTTTCAAAAAATGTATAAATTTGTCATTTGAAGTGTCACCAACCTACTGAAGAGATTTACATGCGTGACATGTAGAATGAAGAAGAAGAATGATGTCATCGTTGTTAAAAAGAAGGAAAAATTAGGTATAAACCGCAAAGCGTTTTTGATTTACAAATTTTTAGTTCAATTTGGCAAGGTCCTTAACGGAATAAAAATGTGCGAAAAAAGTGCACACTTGACATGGTTTGTTGAAAAGAGGAAGTTGGGCTTTGATTGAGTAAAAGGGTGTTTACTGGGCTGTTAAAAAGGAGAAAAAATGTTTTGCCAAAGAAATATTTTTGTGTGCATGGTCATACAAGGGAAAGTAAATTTATTACTAGAGAAAACATGCATATATTATTATGGGCTTGAACAGGAAATAAAGTTGATAAAGATTTTTTCGGTACTAACTTGCGTTTTTCCTATTCCCTGTGGCTTGTCATGTGTGTATGTAAGGGGGAAATGGCTGAATATTTTTGAAAATAGCCGAAAAAAGAAGCTCAAGTGGTACATGAATATATAAAGCACAGAAGAGCCGACCGCACAAGTGCCGCTGAGGCTGAAGAAGGAATGATGATGATGATGATAAATGCAGAGTAGAAAAGTGTGAAGGTGGAGCACAAAATCGACTTTGGAGTTATTTCAGGCGTAAAAAATGTGAAGTGTCCCTTGTGGATTTATATTGGGGGAGGAGATGGTGATTTGGTTATGGATGGAAATTGTAAACAGGCTGTGCTTATCGTTTTGAACTTTCAAAGTTGCAAGTTAAATTGACGGCGAAATTGTTACCATTTTTCATTAATTTATTTTGTAAGATGCTTACAATAGGCACGCGGATAAGTGATCTAGTTAGATAAATACTGCCATAAAATATGCACAAACTCTAAATGGATTCCAAAGCAACCAAAACCATTTCCTAATTTGCTAAATTAAAACCTCCATTTAAGCCGTTTAAGTACCCTCTACATTTTATTAGAATAATGAATGATTTCTTTCTTTCAATCAGAATTACATTTTTTTGTTCTTGAGGATGACAAGTAAAATGAACAGTTTAAAGTTTAACTCAACTCAAGGTTTAACCGTCTCCATACACACAATACACATAAGTTGCGGTGTACTTGACTTTTTTTTTATAAAATTTTAAAGGTCATCCCAATTATTCCCACTTTTTATATTGTCTTCCTCCCTCTCAATTACAGTAATCACGCGTGTTATTCGAAAATTGGGTAATTTGTTGTGATTATGGCTTGTTAACAGGCCAAACAAGACAACAACAGAGAACAGGCAGGCAGACACAAACAAAAGACTTGTGAAATAAAAATGCATAAAGAAAAAAAACAGCAAAGTGATCATCAATTTAGTACCAAAACCTTGTGCGCAAAAATTTTATTGTCGCACGGCAACCAATTTAAAGCATGAGATCATGCCTGTCATCAAATTTTTAAGTTAACTTAGCGCCAACAAAGAAAGTTACCACACAGAGAACGCTTATGCATTTTATAGATATGTAAAACAAATCTGATTGTGCAGCTTAAGCTTAACTGTAGGTCTGACCATGATTTCATTCTTTTGCAAGCTGCATTTTTCCCGTTCTGCTTTTTTTTTGCAAAAATTGACGTTAATTTGATAAATTGTTCTCTGCTCTGCAATTACACTGGTCCTCAGTACTAAAAGATAATTTACACCGCATTTGATTACAACACACAACCAAACAGCTTATTTGTTCCCTAGAAGGTTGCCCATTTCAAAGAAAATCATTTTTGTGAGAAAGTTTCTCCACTTGTTCACGTGTACTTCACATTTTTATCACTTGGCCTTGCCTAGTAATATCTTGCTGGCTTGTTAATCATCTTATTTTATTAGGTTTAAAACGTTCAAGTGTTTTAAACATGCTCAGTACCATTATCATCATCAGATTTTATTGCTGTTGTTCTTGTAATAATTTTTGTACGTAGAATTTTCTAGGCTAAAAATTTTCCCCCTTAAGTTTTGCATAATAATTCAACCACTTTTACGTGGCTTGCCGCGCTCACGGACGTGATGAACGGATAACCACATCAAATATAATAGAGCCCAACCACAAGAGTTTCCGGCCAAGAGAGTGTTATTTTTTTCAGGGTATTTCCCTGTGATGCGGATTCGGTGAAATAATTTCTTCTGTGGAGAAATTGCTGACTCTAAACTCATCATCAAAAAAAGCTTCAAAATTACTTAACCGCTGTGACCACACCACATACTACTACAAGCTGTGCAAAATATGTCATTTGACTTATTTTTCTAGAATAAAGCTACTGTGCAAATTATTGCAACTTGTAAAATATGCGGTGTTTAAGTAATATTTTGGGTTGGTTATTTACCTTACAAATGTATAAGGCAAACCACTGCAACAACCACCACGGCTTTTACATTTCCTCTTATTATGATGGGTTCATAAAGAACCAAAAATTTTCCTGTGAAAATTATACACATGTATGAAATCATGAAATGAAAGGATGTAGTATCATCAACATCGTCGTTGTAAAAACAAGTGGCAGTTAGAATTATGTACATACTGGCTGTATGGGTAGTAACTGCAGTGGTAATGGAATCGGGTTACATCTACTTTGTGAAAACCACACGGTTTCGTTCATACAACCAGTAACCACCGAGCATTTTGAGTCCTTGTGCTTGTCAAGCAAAATTGGCAAACGTAATATTGTGCACCGCAAACTACCAACACATGAAAATAACTAACTATTTGAGTTTTTCACGTTGTAAAATTCCCCACAAGTTGGTAGCATTAAAACATAATACAGGGCCATTGATATAAACCATGCATAATAATTTTCCAACAAGTTAGAAATGTATTGAATTTACTCTGGTTTTACGCACTACCTATTACAGTACAAAATAATAATATTACTTAAACATTTCTTCAATGTTTTGAAATGTGCATCCTGTTCAAAATCATCAACCCTGTAGTTTTTTCTCTCTAGTACCTACATAATCCCAGCCATACGTGGTGTTTTGTTGGTTTAGTTGGTTTGGTTACGTTTTTTGGTGTGCAAAATCCTGCTGCGGTGGTAAAGACTTTTGGGGTTTTTGACAAGGATGTTTTACACGTATGTAAAGGAGAACCGCGTAATAAATGTGTGGACTGTAGTAAATAGAGACTGTACTTTACAAAGTAGCATTTAGAATACAAACCTACGAAGCTGTTAAATGGCTTGTTTTAAAAGTTGCATTTAAAGTTATTAATAAGCACGAATCAATACTTATATGTGAACTACGTATGAGTACATGCACTATTGTCAGCTATTTATATTTTTTGGCTTTATCGCCATTCCATTTTCTTCTGAATGTCTTCATTTCATTTATTTCATTCCATTTCAATTGATTGATGTACATAAAATTTCAGTTTATTTGACAGTTTTGTTATTTGTGGCAATTTTCCCCTTTCCGCTTATATATTTCTTAATGATTTTTGTGGCTTTGGGTTTTCCTTCACCAAACTAATCCGGTGATGATGCTGATGATGATCACTGTATTCAGTTCTAAGTACTATTAGCACATAAAACTTTAAAAAATAGCTTGTGTAATAAGTACATTTATTGTTCTGATTATTATACTGATGGTTTTATAACTTATATTATAGCTTAGCTATTTTTTATCCCCCTTTTTTATTACTGTGGTGATAATACCAGCTATAAAAGCTGCTTAGCCTTGTCTAATTAGCCAATTTACTCTCAGAAAGACAATAATAATAAGCTGCCATTTCCTATTGACAGTTTACATTCCTCAACCATTTTAATCCCATTCATTAATGGTATACACACAGCCATTAAAAAATAACGCACGTCATACTCATGTTAGTATTTGTAATTGTGTGCGCTTTTTATTCTTTTTTAAAGAGAAAAATGGCCAAAGTAATAATTACACTTGAATTTACACATGCATGCAGCTCCCAAGTGTCTTGTTTCATAATCCGAGGATAGTTTACGAGACTTTTCCTGTCCAAAAGTATATTTTTCTTGGAGCTTCTTCTGCATTCTGCGGTTTTAAACTTTTAATGATTGCTTCTGTCAGTTTACAGCTTTAGAATTATTTTAAGATGAAATAAAACGATGAGACGGGAAATACTACATCCATAAGTTAGTACTTAATGTCCAAAGCTAAACGAAACTAGCAAACGGCAGCAAAAATAAAGAAATAAAACTTTCCACAAGTTTATTTGTTCTATAGTTGCTTGTTTGCCTTAAAATCGCTTTATTGCTAATTCTACTATCGTCACGTTTTAAAAAAGCGTGTTTAAGCTTAAATAAATTTGTAAAAATACCAAATTGTCACAATAGACACCAATATTATCATTAATTTTTTTTGCAATGGTACAAGGGTACAAGCTCCACCTTTTCTAAATTAACTTGGAAAATTAGCAAAATTACCACACACAAATTGGCAAATTACAAACTTAAGTTGACAATAAAGTGGCAAAGTTGCCACTAAAAAAATTGGAATGACTACACAGTGAACTTGCAAAAAAAATAAACTAAATTGCTAGTTTGCAGTTTGTAACTTTGAACAACAAAACCCATTATTTTTTGCATTAAAATGCAGCGCAGCAGTACAGGCACACGCTACACAGTTTGACATTTTTGCAAGGCCAACAAAATTTGCAACAACAAAGAATTATTCAAGTCAGGCAAGAAATTGGTGGGGTTTTTTGCATTGTCATTTTTTACGCTCTGTCAAATCTGGACTTTGTACTGTACTGGCTACACACTTTGTTATGAGTGATGTCGCCTGTCGCCATAATTTTTTCGAGTCTCGCCTTCAGTTTTTCTGAAGTATCATCATCATCTATTAAATCTTACTTTCCATTTCTTTATACAAGTTTCCAATTCACCTTCAAAACTTCTGTTGAAATTCAGAGATTAGTGCGTGTACACACTGTGACGTGAAGATTACTATGAGCACACAGACTAAAAATTGTTCTGGGTGAGCTACCAGTGCCACCACCACCACAGCCGCTTCTGTTTCAGCATTTTTATTATTGCCATTATCCCCATCTTCACTTGAAATTTTACGCGAAGACGAAGGGGAAACATCATTATCATTAAATATTTTTCTTAAACTAAATGACTGTGTTGGGCTGTCAAAAAAGCAGTTTCCCACACTTGAGCATATTTTCTTAACAGAAAAGGTTGAGCAATTGCTTGTAATAAAGATTTTTTAAAGCTTATGTAGTAAATAGAATCATGACTCATGACAATCCAAATTGCATTCTTCTTCTTTATCTTCTCAAGCAGATAGTTAGACCAAAAGTGGAAATTTTTTAAAGCAGTTATTTTACAGCCTGGTAGAAAGAAAAAAGAACCAGGCCATTTAGGTAATGTTTACAATTTATGACAACTTTACACACACAGTCAAGTTTTTTTACGATTGTGCAAAATGGAGGCAAATTAAAGTAAATTGCTGTTGACACTACAACACAAGTCATTATTTTACAATTACTTTTTTAGCTAAATTGCTCTGCTCACCCATTCTTTTTCAGCTACTAAAAAAGAAAATGATGAAGGGTAATAATACATTATTTAACTGATTTGCTAAGAGAAATGGCAATAATTTGTGTGAGTAAATGATACTGAGCCTTTAGTCCTGTTCTTCTTGGTATTGACACGAATGACAATGAAATGGAAATGGAACACGTAACAATTTTCTTCTGATGGGCTATTAGACCAACTGTGTGACTTGTGACGTGGCTCTAATTGCATGGCGTTTTACAGCTAATCAACCCGAAACAAAAAAATAGCTAGTGTCAGACTGTGTGTGGTCCATAGCTAATAATAGAGTAGACCAACAAACCTAAAGTCTATTTTGGCACGTTATCATCATCCTGAAAATTATAGCTTACATGTGTCACCACTAATTTGAGCAATTTTTTATGATTATTTTCAGATACCGGAAATAAAAAAGTGGACCAGATAAAAAGGAAAAGGGAACCAGGTTGGATGTAAAGTGTTAACTCATTCAATTTTACGAGAAAAGTTTGCCCAGTGAAAAATAAAATTTACACTGTCGCTTTCTTTTGATCCTTTGAAAAAATAAACAAGGTAGAAAAAGAGAGAAAGTGATTAAGTGTGAAATAAAGTGTGCTTTTGGATTGCCCAGTCGGTACTTTAGACACATGTCACATTTTTTTCTTCTGTGTAAAGTGAACATTCTTACTTTTGCGGCATTTTCTTCTTCTTCTTTTGTTGCCGTTGAGTGAGTTGTAGTTCTATTTTCGTTTTACTTTCTTTTTTATGAGAAAAAAGCAAGCCGCTTTTGTGTGTGTGTTCCGAGTTCGGAGAATGCCGGCTTGATAGCAGATGGATAACAGATAGGTAGCCAGTGTCTTGAGAACTATTTACTGGGCCATTATTGGATTGGATATTGGAGAGTAAAGCTATTACCCTGGACGTTTTTACAGCTTTGTTGGATTACTGCTCAGAAAAAAAGAGAAAAGAGAAGAAAAAACAAACCAAAGTTGTTATCGGTGTTTGTGGACTTTTGGGTCGTGTCTTTTTCTTCAAAGTTTTCACCAGGGACAATATTGAACAGATTTGGGCTTATAGATATACAGAGAAAGTTTTTAAGGAGAAAAATATATATAGAGGATTTAACTGAGTGAAAGTTTTTTTGGAGAACAATTTATTTAACACGGGGAGAGAAAAAGGACAATCTATTGGTACAATAAAATATACTGACCTGTGTCCTTCTCTTAGAACAAATAGTAATATATTTTTTGAAGAAAACAGAAAAGGATTTAACCTCGCTGTAAAGTTATTACTGTTCAAGTGTGAAAGTGAAGTGTGCGCGGAGTCAGGAGAAAGTTCAAAGCAATTTTTATTGCGGAAGGGGAAAAATAGTGTGTTTTAAGTGAGTAAGTGTTATTATTTGTGATTTTTGTTGTTTTTTATTATCATTCTTTATAACAAGCAAGGTGAAAGTGTGTAAAAGAAAGTGGGAGAAAGTATAGCAAGTTGAAATTTTATTGGAAAGTAATAATTTGAAAGGTGGATAAAATAAAAAAGTGAAGTTTTTTCTGGAGAAAAAAATTTTCTCCAGAGTGTGATTTTTTCTATAGCTTATTGTGTGCTATATAGGCAATAAATATTTTTTGTGAGATGCGTGTGTAGCGTACAATGTACCCAGCAGCAATGAATGCAGCAGCTGCAGCAGCGGCCGCTGCCAGACACCCGGTAAGCATCACCACCGTGTCTAAAGTAACAACCCAATATTACTAATTTTTTTACCTGAAAATTTCATACTTTGGCATAGAATTTGCTTCTGTCTAATAGACTTGCTAGTAGACGCTTTAATCTATTTTCCGGCAATCGAACAATTTGGCTGTTAATCTGATTTACCAATTTTCTAGGGCCCACCACAACCCGGACAACCCTTCAAGTTTTCTGTGGGAGAGTCATGTGATCGTATCAAAGAGGAATTTAATTTTTTACAAGCACAATATCACAAGTGAGTATATACTTTCCTATTATTCTCTATTGCTATTTAAATCTTTTGAGGAGTCCACAAAAAAAGCAAACGATTAAAAAACGAAAATTGAAGGAGTAGCTCCTATTCTTTTTATATTTAAGCTTCTATCATTTATGCAAAAATTAGAGGGTCACAGTTTATTAGCTCGCTGCTTTGCAGGAGAGCTATTTAAGCAGTTGTGTGTCCGTCTGTCTGTCTGTCTGTCCGTCCGTCTACTTTATTTTCGGGGTCTATACCAGGCTATTTGGGGTCTAAATCAGGCTATTTTGGGTCCTAATTAGGCTATTCTGGGTCATAATTAGGCTATTTTGGGTCTTATTTAGGCTATTTTGGGTTCTATTTAGGCTATTTGGGGTCTTAGTTAGGCTATTTGGGGTCTTAGTTAGGCTATTTGGGGTCTTAGTTAGGTTATTTGGGGTCTTAGTTAGGCTATTTGGGGTCTTAATTAGGCTATTTGGGGTATGGACCATAATATTAGCTCGCTGCTTTGCAGGAGAGCTATTTAAGCAGTTGTATGTCCGTCTGTCTGTCTGTCTGTCCGTCCGTCTACTTTATTTTCGGGGTCTATACCAGGCTATTTGGGGTCTAAATCAGGCTATTTTGGGTCCTAATTAGGCTATTTTGGGTCCTAATTAGGCTATTCTGGGTCATAATTAGGCTATTTTGGGTCTTATTTAGGCTATTTTGGGTTCTATTTAGGCTATTTGGGGTCTTAGTTAGGCTATTTGGGGTCTTAGTTAGGCTATTTGGGGTCTTAATTAGGCTATTTGGGGTCTTAATTAGGCTATTATATGGGCTTTAAAACTAGCTTAATCAGTCAAGGCCCACGTGTCACGCTGAGTGTCTATTTAGACACGTTGAAACGTGTCTAAATAGACACGTGGGCCTTGACTGTTAATGGCCTTAGATCTTTTTTCTTAAAAATTAAGTTGTTGTATTATATTTTTACGATATTTACATTTATAGCAGCGAGCATCTTTTAATGTTTACCATGGATGTTTATACTTATTAAACGATGACGCAAATAATTGTACAAATTATTACGCTCCGCAAAATTATATACAATATAAACTGGTTACTCTAATATTCTTTAGTGAAATTATAATTCATACAGAGACTCTGATTTCTTGACAGTGTACTGTGTAATTATCCAATTAATTAATTTGCAATAGTAAACGTCAACCCATCAAAATTCAAACTGACGCCAGTTATAAAGCCAGAATATTTCGGCTTCCGTATAAAAAACCAAGCTAACTTTATATCAATCATAAATATGTAGCACAACAGCTACAAAAATCGTATACGATTGAATTGATCACTAGCTTGAAAAATCATAGTAATCTTCTGCTTTCAAACCTCGACTTGCCTTGCATTATTTACTCCGGCCGTAATTTCACTCCGGATTTTCTCGTTCTTGATTCTTGACAGGGTAATGGCAGGGGTGTTACAATAATCAAAAAAGCATACACACTGAGGAATATCACAAAGACATGCAATTATTTACAATTTCTTTTCTACCTGCCTAATCACGGTTGAAAACCAGTCACTCTTTTGCAAAAAATATAAGCAAACAGCAATAAAGCCTCATTACATCTTTCACTCAAATTTAAAATGGGTAAAAAGCTATCATAACATGCCATTGTTGTTGTTTGCTGTTATTATTATGATTATTGTTTTTCATGCTGTTTGCCTTTTTCCTTCAGCTGCTATTAATCAGCAAAATATATGACTTTGCATGGTCAATAGTCCCTCGTTTAAAATTTCTGGTGGGACTATGAAAGCTCACCTTTTTCAAAACAGAGCATTTCACAATGCAAATCAGCAGAAAAGCGTTGCAGGCATGAACTTATGATCCCGGTGCACACACACTCTCAAACCATCAAACTGTGACGGTGAGAGGTTAAAAAATGAAAAATTTATGACCAACAATTATTTTGCCTTAAGCTTGAAAAAAATATCCAACATGATTAGTATCATCTTTGAATATTGGTGATAACTTGCAAAAAAAATTCTGTGCTTCATGCTTGTTACTCGTTACCGTTCAAACTTCAATAAACAAGAAGGAAGAGATTCCTTTAAAAATATTAAATTATGACCTTTTGCATGATTATCGCTGCAAGTGGGAGACACGGAGCCCTATTCATTGCACTTTGTACAGGAGAATGGACAGGCAATTTAAGAAAAATAAGTCACTTGTTCGACTGTTTTATGGCCAACAGATTGAAATTTAATGCACCTCTAACAGACTCAACTTCATTTTGCCTCTTTTTTACTCCTTTACCATTTCAAAAAGCAAATAATAATAATACCAAATCATTTGGTTAAATCACACACAGAGTTCCTCTCTCTCTATTTTCCCTGAAAATTCTCTAGCGAAATGAAATCAAGCTGATAATGATGTTGAAACCAGCATGGCACTTTGGGTAATTCAAGCAAGCAGGCAAGCAGAGGCAAGGCAAAATCCAAATCAGCAGAGAAGGAGAGAGGTCACGCTGTCAAAGCATTAGTTCCGCCTCAATGAACATGCAAATTGGGCTGATTTACTGGGCTTCTCTCTCACTCGCTCTGTGCTTAAAGCGATTAAACCTTTTTGCTGAGTAATAATAATCAAATGATGATAATGCACTATATAGACAATTATTTAGGTGTATTATCTCTGTGTGTAGAATTAGCTGAAACCGTGAACAAAATCTACAATCGGATAGTGCACACAAACAAACGGATTACATGCTATCTAGCACTTTGCTATTTTTTTGGCCTGTCAAAAGAAAACACTTTGAGCAGAGAGCATCCACACATACAAAGAAAATTAATAATCTGTTAGAGTCTACCTGCCTTACTTGCTAAGTAATATAATGGCTGGTCATGTCTATTTGTTATGGGGCTCTGTGTGCAATGCAAAGAGATAATGACATGAAAATAAATATGTGTAAAGTAAAGAATGAAAGGTGGATGATGGTGATGTGGAGTAAAATATAGTGAAAAGAGAAGATCAGAGATCATCAGCTTTATGCTTCAAGGCAAAAGGCAAGGCTGACTTTTTACACGAAGCCTAAAGCCTAAGCTTTTCTGTTCAAGCTTGTAGATGTAATATCAACATAACTTGTGTGTGAACATAACATGATGGGAAAACATTACAAGCGAATTAGCGTTTTGTAGTCGCGCTCAGAAGAAAAACATGACTGAACATAAAATTATATATGGATATAAGGTATATAGGAAATAAAAAGGCTTTTTATTCACTTTTTGTGGTATTTTGGTTCGTTTTGGTTTAATGATGTCACGAAATATTAACTACCACTCATTTACTTTCCACGTAATAAAAAGGGTAGAACGCAGTGTGTGGTGTGTGATGGGATTTTACTGGGAAAATTATCACATTTTTTTCTTTTTCTGTTGGTGATATGGAGCAAAAGTGGAAACTGATACAGAATATACAGAAACGGCTCAGATTTCTCCAAGATTTGTCCACTGTAATGTTTACTTGGGTTGACAGCTCTTGGTTTACTTGGTTTTGTGTCAACTCCACTTATAATGTCAGCAAAGTGGAAAGAAGGGAATATAACGAGGACAAACCACTTGATAAAATAATGTGAGATGTGAGATGAGATGAGAAAAGGAGATCACATCGCACCAAGACAGTTGACTCTTGTGGCATGATAAAGATGATTATAACGAGAGGAGACTCTCCACTCGACTCTGTGGTCAGTTGAATAGAAAAGGACAAGAGCTCACGACTCAAGTCATTCAGACAGCTCAGCGTTTTTTTCTTGTGTGCTTTATGAACTTATGACTTTATTCAATAATAATTATTCAGAGGAAAAGTCCGAGTCTGAGTTTTTTTGGTGATTTGTGCCACAAAAAACCACTTGACTGACGAAAGAATGCATTTATGATTATAAGCTGGCATGTTGACAGCCAGGCAAAAAGGCATGATCTTTGGCATCCATTTTTTTATCTTGTTTATTTGACATAAAGAACTGTGAATCTCAGCAGTTTTTTACCAATTTTAGCCGTTTTCTTATTAAGACTGCCTGAAAGAGATACTACGTGACTATTTTAAGGAGTGAAATGAAATAGAAGTCAAATTGATTAGCAAAATGCGAGAGCAAAAGGTTACAACTTGTCTGCGTAATAATCTTGATTGGTGCGCGTTGCTTTATTGCTTCTGGGAATTATTTGTCTGGTAAAAACCACCACACTAGATTGGCTAATAACCTTAGTGAATGGATATTTTTAGGTCAGAGAGAGAGAGTCGTTCAAAGGTGCGATTAATTAATTTGAAGACTTCGTAAACTGCTGCTGGCAAAATAAAACGAGTATAAACTAATTTTCCGTGGTTTTTTCCTGAGACTTGGTAACGTAACCCGAACTGTTGTGACTTGTGACCTAAATCCACACCCTTTATTTTTGGGCTGTTTGCGTCAACAAGTTTTATTTATAAATTGTAAATAGTCAAGATGTGAATAACAAGAGGAAGGAATTATTACCAAAAAAATTATTCTAAACATGATTATTTTTCTGCCGTTTCAATTATTTTGTTATGATTCGGATAATATTATGGTACTTAGATACACGGTGTGGCGACTACCAATGATATTCAAAATTACAAGTAAAATTAAGAAGCATTTTTTGCCTTCCTGTTTACTATTCAATACATGTCTAGTTATTAGCCATAAAGCTAGTCTGTCATAATCATGTAGCTCTTTTCCTACCTGCGCATTTTGCTTAAGTAAGCTGCAGAAAATATTCTTCAGCAAAAAACCGCAACATTTTCTGATTTGATTACGTATGCTGTAAGCTGCCTAAGCAAGCCACTAAATTAGCCAATTTATTTGATCCTCTCCAGCAGCTAGACAGTTTTACATGTCTTCTTTTCTTTCAACTCATGCTAGAAGTATGAACGGTAGGGACATATCTCTGTAGACTGAGAACAACTGTTCAGTTGTGGTAATCTCAACCAGCACCACACATACGCAAAACTACCAATCAACTTTTTTTTTCTTTACCAAGTTACCACATTGGAAAATCCCTCAGAAGATTAAACCAAGATAATAATGATATCGCTTTTAAAAAGATGCTGACTTGAGTACCTTGCGCCCAGGTTGATATCAAGTTTCTTATCTGCTTATCTCTAAGATATATATTTTTTGTCACCGAGAAGCTCATCATCTCATGTACTTGTGTGGCACTGTAATAAAGGGAGTGGCTGTTTACACATCTAATCCAGTAAGCTGTTTGCACCGTACAAATTCCTTCAGAGTCTGGAAAACTTGTTCAATAAACTTATTCCCTGTATTTGTTTTAAAAGTGTAAATAAACTGCAATGCAAAAGCAGAATAAGTGGTTAAAAAGCAATATCAATATTTACCCACCCTGCAAACTGCTGCTGCTGCTGCTTACTTGACCGCATTTTAATGACCAACCTAGTAAAAAACCTGGTCATTTGTATAATGTGCCATGTAGCAATCTAAATTTTCAAACTTGTCACTTTTTTGTCCTGATCCGTTTAACTTGTTACCTGCGTTGATAAAGTGACCTGACACTAGACACCTGTCTTTCTTCTTTTTTTGTGTCAAGCCAATAATTATTATCTGTACAAAACTATAATATAATTCAGAAGCAATTATGCACTACACTGCTGAGAACTGCTAATAATGCCTGTGTAATTTCCTTTCATGGTAATGCTGAACATGCATGTAAGCGTGTAATTAGTTTGCAGTGCAGCGCAAAAAGAAAATTAATTATTGCTAACTATCAACCATACAAACGCCATGTTTTCTTTTTATTATTATTTTCGTCGGAGGATCGAGATGTGGACCTCCCTCTCAAGTGTTTAAAAGCTTGCATGGCCGTTTAAGGTGGAAAACGTGATAAGAGTACGCAGTACACACTACACTCATATAGATGATCATGATGATGAGGCTGTGTGTATGTTCGTCTAAATGTTTTATGACTTTTGTTACGCTATAAAAAGTTTTAATAGTGGTAAAAAGTGGTATTTATGAAGCTAAACTATTGTAATTGTTATTGCCGTCATCTTCATCATCATGATAGTTGATAGTAGTCTTGTCGTTTGAATGAATGAACAGTTTTTATGCCATGCTCATTGAAAAAAATTTGTAACGCGGACACATACAACACACCAATTTTTTGCAATTTATGCATTTAGTCTAACCTGCTTGCAATTTAAACATTTTTTTATGATCTTTACAAGTATGCAGATTACTTTTCTGTAATTTTAATTTTTCAACAATGCTTCCTTTTAAAGTTAGCCACTGAATTTTTATGAAATGAAAAATTAACAATGATGATGATGAAATATAAGTGGTGAGTAATAAGTAGTGCGTCTTAATGTTAATAACCGTGAAAACTTGCAATTTGCTTTTTCACGCGCAGTAGTAGGGCCGGTTTTAAAACTCCAAAAGAAAAACAATGCGCAGTAAAGTTTCAAAAAATCCAAGTAATAAATATCACTTTTTATTATTGGTGTATGCTTTTGTTATGCTGCTAACTACTGTGGACATGTAACAACACGGCTACTAGTGGGCATATAATATTTTCATTTTCAAGTTGAAAAAGTATTTCTCTTTTTTCAACGAGAAGTCCGCAATAAAAAAGTTAATATGAGCTCACCTGAGTAAAAACACTTCACTGGTTTTTATTTAGAGATGGGTGGATACGGTAAATTTGTAAAAATGAAAATGGCATAAAGCCTTTCTAGTATAGAGACTAGTCACTATAGAGCAATAAAAAGTTGTGACAGGAGGTACAATACGTGCCTATGTGCCACTGACGCTGCTGTTTAGTGTGTAGGCTTTGCTGCTGCAAATTAACTATTCAGATTTATTTTTATGGCTTTATTTTACTGTCTCCCTTTTTCATACTCTCTCTAAAGTCACTCTAGAGACATGGGTGAGGTGAAATGAGTTGACTGCATAATTTAATTCTGTTTTTAAAAAATGCCACGTCACTTAGCGTCATCGCCACTTGAAAAATATAAAAAGCGACATTATTCAGCCAAAAAAATTTTTAGCAAAAAGGATACAAGCTTTGTACAAAAGTGTTAACAAACAAGTAGAAAAAGATTTATTGGCTGTGCTGTGGTGCTGTTTTCCTCTCTTGTCCTTGTCTACTGTGTCTAGTGTCTGGTGTGTTGTTTGCCAAAATGCTAAAAAAATACACCAATATTATTACTACTTGCTACAAATAATGTACAAACATGTTTAAAGAATTTGTGTAATGGATAACTAGCAGCAAAAAATTGGCTATTTTGCATATTATGGATTTACCACCCGTTATTATCTCTCTGATTATGAATTCATCGCTTGAAAAAAATAAAAAAAGACATGACTTTATTTTCTCGCTGACACACACAAGCAAATCTCACAATTTATTAGATTTTTTGGTGGTGACGGCTTGTCAAAATAAATGCACATTTTTAAGCAGATTTTTTACTTAAAATTACAAAAAAAGCCAAAAGACACAAAAAATTGTAAGTGTCCGGCATAATAAAAGTTGTGAAGTTTTCTTGTGGCATTTTCTTAATCTGCTTAAAAAATCCTAAATGGTAATAGCTTTTATCTTGTCAAAAGAATTAGCACTACAAGCTGTGTAATTTTCTGGGATTTATTAAAATGGCTAAGCTATTGACGTTTCTTCTAAATCCATTTACGTTTTTTGTGCAAAGTCAAAAAGACAGGCTTGCCATTTTTATATCTCATTTACAAACTGTTGCCTTTTCACAAAAATAATTTATCAACAGATTATTACACATTTTTCTACAAAATCCCACACGGCACTCTTTTCATCTTTAAATTCTAACTGTTTTTACAACTTTTTGGAAATTACAGGCTATCAACATTGTATATTTTATTAAAAACAGAATACATTGCCAAAAAATTGCTATTCTAACAAGCAATAATATAACTTATTTATGTATACAAATTATAATACACCCTTTTTTCTTTTATTGTTGGTGGCAATACACAATTCAAATCCAACCTACATAAAAATTATGGTGGTAATGTACACAAATCAACCTGACCACCACCAAGTCATTATCATCCAAATCCTCTATTTTTTGTGCTGGTGGTGGTGTTGTTGGTGTTAATACTATTAATATTATCCCAAAGCAAAAAATATCCTCCGAAAAGAAAATTGGTGCTTCATTAAAAAAGCAAAGTATTATGTCATAATGATCCCCCGTGTAAAAAGGAGCAGCCATAAAGCAAAAGCCAGATTTTCACAAAAAATAAATGATAATTTGCCACTACCTTCCTTTTTGGTACAGTGGACAAGTTACAAGATAGTTTATTTTGCACTTGAGGCAAATCGCCAAAAGAAAATTCTGCAAAATATAAAGTTGTGCTTTTTTCATCCTCCTCAGTTTTCATTATTATTATATATTATTACTGTTATTATTCCGAATGCCAAAAAATGAATTCAAGAAATTGCCAAGCATTCAATCTTCTTCAAGCTTTTATTATACGCGTGATGTACCTTTTCATCACACACACAAAGATGATGATGAAGGATAATGACGTGCCGCAGTACAAATTAGCAAGCATACTGCTATAAAAAAATATTGTGTATAAAATCCCCCGCAACTTCTCTACGAATATTTTTTACGCCCTCTCCACAGGCGAGAATTTGTTTGTGTGTGAAATGAAGAAATGTGAATGGGAATAAAATTGTTAACTTTGCACTGCTGTTCACTGTGTATCTTGCGTGTACTACACAATTCCCACTTATCTTGATGATGATCGTGCCACAGCCACTTAAAATCTTACTACTAGTCACTAGTCATCATATTAAATGTATACAGCTCTTATCTTATATAAAAATGCACACATTTGCTAAACCACCTACGACGCAATAGAAAAGTTCTTCTGTTTTTCCCAGAAAGGACCACTTTGAAATCTGCACAATGGCTAGACTAAGAAGAAGTGATAACTATTACGTAAAAAGTTAAATGACAGCTTGTGCTGCATGTGGTATCAAATGGGCAAGCCTATATAATATCAGCATTCAGCATTTAATCCCCATTCATTTCATAACGTAATAGCTTGCCATTTCATTGCCAATCTTTGTAAAAACGGGAGATGACACACACACACCTCGGCTTTGAATATGTTGTTGGCTTTTTAACTGAATAAAAATATGAGTGGAGATAATAGACAAGTCATTCCCCTAAAGACAGAGAGACGGAGGGAGAGGGAGATTACGGTGAAGAAAGCCGGTTTACCACACGTAAAAATCGACACCTAAAAAGCGCTATAAGTCTGTAATGAACAGTCTGCGCATTACGTAATAACCCACGGAACAAATTTAATGATTATACCGACTGGCATGTTGTGGGCTGTTTAAACTTTAAAGAACAGACGAAAAGTGACGTGGGCTAATTTTGGCACAAAGAAAAATCAGAACTGTCACTGTTTCGAGCTTAAACAATAATAAAAAATGCCACTTATTTAACCATTTTTTTTTCTTCTTGATGAATTTTTCTCACAGTCTGTGTTGTTTTGGAGCAATAATGCGTTCAATATGTTTACCCAACACAAAAAAGTGTCATTTTGGCATGGTTGGTTAGCCCGTACAGTAGAAAAGATGCCATTGCCATAATACCACACGGATGGCTAAGGAAAACAAGCATGCAGACAAGATGTGAATTTCTTTTAGCGTGAAAATTTTCCCTCTTGGCTTGTCAGCATCGAGCATCACGGTTGATAAAACTATTTTAACCACAGCCATCTGTATCGGATTTTTTTGTAAAAAAAAACAAGCAAGACGGAAGTTTTTTATTTGTTTAGAAGGGACACATAACACGACATAATAATAATAAGCATCTACAATCTTATTCGGAATTGGAAGGAGAGACAAAGAGAATGTGGCGTAAAATAAGGATGTTGTGGATTGTGAGATGTACACGTAAAAGCATTTGGAAAGCTAGAGATAGTTTTTTAAGCTTGAAGCCATCATCGTATCACTATTTAATAGGATAATATTACTCTAAGCTTAAAAATACTTTCTTAAAAAGATTTCTTCTTCATGCAAAGTATATATTCAAACCATTTTGTTTTCCAGCTAGCTACCCTGACACTAAGCTGACATGAAAGGCATGAGGCATGCATGAAATTCGTTACATACTTCAGCACATCATCCTTTTCTCTTTGGCTCTCTGGCTTCTTTTCTGTAACAGATTGTTTAAACCAGGAGAAAAATAGCTTTGTTATCATGTTCTCTCAGAGTACATCTCTTCTGAGAGAAAAGGATCTACAACATGCTTAACCCTTTCATGTTTGCTTAATGTAAAAAAATCTAAAGAAAAATCTTTTGTTTGGGTTGGTTTAAAAAACGGTGGCTTATCTTCTTCTTTCATTTTAAAAGACAAGTGAGGAATGTACAGTGTTACTTGTTCACAGGAGACAAATCCTCTAAAGATTTTTTTCTCGGGGTATTCATCTTGAAAAAAATATCAGCAGAAAAGCGTTCAATTAGCATAATATTGGTTACAATTCCATTGTGCAAAGCCAATCTATTGTTCGATTTCAAGTTTCAAGTTTGTTGTGGGGAAAACACACACACTATTTATTTCCCTTTTGTTTTCGTGATAGGTTTTGCCAAGCATTTTAGCTCCGTGAAAAATTCCTTTAGCATGCAGCTTTGCATTTTTCTTGTTTAAAATTTTTTATTCAGCTTCTTTCTGTCTGCTAGCTACTATCGGATCATTTCTTTTGGCATGAATATCATCATGATTATCATCAGTATCAGCTAGACTGACAGCACAGCAGCACATAAGGTTAACAATACAAACGGCATTTTAAAACCTTCCTCCGATGTAATTTAACCTTGTGGAATGTCCCAAGTCTTAGAGCACAACAGAAATTCCTTTGCTGATGCGGGATTTTTATTTTGATCTTTATCCCGGCCTTGTACACACATCAGCTTTCTTTTTTTTAAATGAACGCCTTTAGAAAACTGATTACCCATTACACATGCTACATGCTTGTGCGTAAAAAATTAAGCGTGGAGAATAATAAAAATTATTGTAAAGGTTCCATCGCGCATCCTATCTTGTCTGCTTAGGTATATATTTTTAAGCATATCTAATTCTAATATGCATTACGCTTCAGCGTAACGAAGTAAATACAAGCCAGGAGAAAAGGGTGTCGATGACTGTCAGCTCAGAGGAATCATTCACTTAACAGAATCACCATGCAAGCTCATCTCTCTAAAAAAATTGTAAAATGGAATGTTGAAGCCGAAAAGGTATGCATAAAAAATTCGTATTAGTACACACCTGCGACTACTATGCACTGCAGTGCACAGTTAATCGGCATTCTAAACAAAAATGGTATATTCCTCTGTGTGAAGGACGTCTAACAACAATGTACATTGCGGATCACTCACCGCTGCTACAAGAAAACTTAAAGTTTACTTGTCTTGCTTTTCAAAAGAAGGAGTTAAAAGACAAGCAGACAGTTAGTCAGAGACTGGTGTCATGCTAAACATTACACATGATCATGTTGAAATTGTTGATGCACTTTACTTTAAGGAAAAGGAAAACAAGGAGAGGTTTTTATGGATCTCCTCCTCTCCCCAACTGCTAAACAACGGACACAACATCAAAAAATGATCTTGAAAAGAGTGAACATACTTTGTGTGCTCAACGAGAACAAGGGCTTGAACAAGTTTCTTAAAAGACACATGGACAAACAACATAACACATAGACATACAGACAGAGTATAAATCGGCATCAAGTTAAACGGACAACTAAACAAGATATGCCCAGCAGTAGAGAAAAAATGTTTTAAACAGATCATCTTCTTGGTTAGTTGGCAAGATACAAAATACAAAGCACTTTTGAATTTATCCGTGTGATGACGACATGCACATGCACTCCATAGAGGAATTAGAGGATGATGATGATGATCATGGTCATGATATTATGTTGATGATGATGTGATGAGCATGCGGGATATGCGGTGTTGTTGTGGTCTCTGAGAAGAAGATGAAGAATGAAGATCATAGTCATGTTGTTTAGCTTGAATTATTCATCGCTATTAAACCAAACTGTATATATGGACAACAGAGAGAGGGGAAGATTGTGTGTGTGAGTTGATGTGTGTTTAACCATATTACAAACTACTTGTAAAATGTGATTTAACTTTTGAAACTATATATCTACTTGTTTAAATAGGTAGAAAGATTTTTTTCTCTTTGGGAGGATTGTAGGGGGCAGATAAATAATAACATGCCTTCTTAGTGCATTAGACATGCATGATAATAATACGTTTTTAGCTCTTTATTCCTCTCTCTCAACCCTTTTTTCTTTCTTGTTGATTGTAAATTGTTAGTCTTAAGTCAGCCTGAAGCTTATTGAAGCCGACATGATGATGATGATGATCTGAGGATGATGACGATAAAGCTTTAAGCTGTAAATGTTAAAGCGTATCACACAAGTCAAACTGAACAAAAAGGGAGTTAGCGTATTAACCTGACTAGTGACTGCAAGGATGATGATGACGATGATGAGAATCAGTAGATGATTGTTATTACGATACGATAAAGATTTTTTGACCAAAGTAGGATGATGTAAAGTATTAAGCGCAGTCAAGTGAAAATCTCAGCTTAACTGGCATCGTGTATTCAGTTCTAAAAAGGGACAGATATATGGAGATGGGCACACACAGATAATAACACGGACTGAGTGTGTACAACACGTAGTTTGCTCATCCTTTTTATAATCCAAAAAAGAAGACCAAGAAGGGTTGATGATGTTGATATCGTCGTGCTTTTCAAAACCTTCTTTTTTTCTCCGGCTGGTTGCCTATCACGCCCAACCCACTACTACCACCACCAAGAAAGACGCAGAAGATGTTGAATGTGCACCGCAACTTCTTAAAAAAAGATGAAGATTATATTATGCCCTGCATAGCAATTAGCCTCGCATAAATTTCCATTAGAAGATTGGGTTGGGTGATACTATTACAGTCAAGCGCGGGGGTAATAATCAGCCAGCAGCCAAAGTCTGTCTGTTTGAGTGATTCTCTCCGAAGAAAAAATGTTAACTTGTGTAGATTTTTTATAACCTTGTATATATATGTATGTCGCGTTGTAATAATAGTTACAAGTTTTTCATAGAGTGCTTATTTGCTTCTAAAAACATGGTTCTGCCCTTCCTCTTTTTTCTTCAAGAAAACATAAATGCCCACTGGGCTTTTCTCTTCTGCGTTTTCTCTCTGAAAGCTACCAGTACCATAAAATAATTCTTTAAGTTTAACTTTTCAATGAATTTACCTTTTTTACCAGAAAGAGAACGCCTTTCTCCTCTCATCATCATCATCATCTCATATTATGGCTTGTATTAATATTCCTCTTGTCTCCGTGTGTGTGAACACGACCAATTCCTGTAAACCAAGTTTGTATGAAATTATTCACAAGCACACACATTCTTTTTGCCCAATAAGCAGTTGTTCATCAGTTAAGTGTTTTATGCATGAGTGCATATGATTACCGTGTTATGTCCCGATGTCCATGTATGAACATCAGCTTATTAATGAAATATTATTAGGCACACACAAGCAACAACAGAGCTAACCACACGTACAAAGTAAATTTCTTCTTTTTACTGCAGACTACAGAGTAATATCATCATCCTCCTCTGCAATAAAAGCAATAATCATTATATTTTTCCTCTGTGAGTCATTTACATTTTGCCCAGCTTCTGCTGCTGTCTTCTCTGCCAAACCACGAAAAAGAATTATTTAATACGCGGCCATAATATAAAAACTGCACGATTTTTTGCTATGATGCATATTCTGTTATTTTTTTTGTCACGGATAGACACTCTAGACTCTAGTGTAGAGAATGGAGTTATTTATTCATAAATTGTTGACGTGATACTGACGGGGAGAGTGTGTTTTCAGAATATATTATTTAAGGAGGAAAACAATGGCGGACAAGAGAGAGGATAATATTCTTTATGATAAGTATATTTTTTCACAGAATATTGCGGTGTGCTCGTCATCATCATATCTTATTTGTTTATTGATGTTGTACTCCGTGTTTGGCAGCTTTCTTTCACACGTGTCAGCATGTTGTTCCTTTTTTGGGTGGGGATTATTATTATTCTCTGCTGAGCCGATGGTGAGATGAGGATGATGTGTTTTAGTGTTTTTGATAAGGCCCGAGACTACAAGAACATGCTATGATGATGATGATACTACAAAGTGCATACAGGATTTTGCCCGTTAAAATAATCACAAGACAATATGATGCCTCTTGAGTTGAGTTGAGAAAAGAAATGTACTTATTAAAAGTGTAAAAAGATGTATTATGACTTATAATGAACGTGTGATGATGATGACTCTCTTCACATTTACTATTGTTCTTTGCTAACTTATTTGCAAATTTACAAGTGCAGCGTTGAGCGTGGAAGTACAATGTCAAAAGGGGAAAAACCTGACAGGTTTATGGCGTGCGGTATAAAAAATAGAGTTAAATCGTCATCATTATCATCTTCTTGAACAGTCAACAGACAGCACATACCAATTTTTTGCACACGTCAATTTTGATTTATTCATTAGGCAAACTACCACTATCAACAGCAAGTAGTGTTGTTCCTTTTTAATTTTTTTAAATGTTAGAGTTCCTTTTATGCTTAGTGAAATATAAATGTGTTTTGGTGGTTGGCTGCAAACATTATTTTGAAATGACAAGGGACAAGGACAATAAGTCACAATGTATTTTAGCTTTAAATTAAGATGCTAAGTGTGTAGGATAATGATATGGGAATTGATTTTTGAATACGGTGAACAATTTTATTTTAAATGATTATCCCATCAGCGCAGTTGTTTTTTCTAAAGGTCTATAGTCAATTTGCTTTGGGCTTTTGGGCTGCGTACACAATGGCTCTTTAGATTGGCAATAAAAAGCTCAAAGGAATGAATACAGCCAATAAAAATGACTTTTTTGGTCAAAGCTTTTTATTAAGATAAATTAAACTTTGCATTCGTCATCTCTCTCTCTCTCTCTCTCGTGATCATCGTCAAGTGAGAACTCTGCTCACGGCTCGTACATTTTCAATTAATTGAATAAGACATTAATCACCAGCATCCTTTTATTGACAGTTGACGCAAAGGCGAGGTCTTTCCACTTAAAGGCAATTAACTACACTCTACACAATGTTTTCATGTGACACACACACAAGCTTTGTAATAACTGATATACAAAAAATTTCAGTCTGTAAAAAACTGTTATGCAAATTCGTCGTCGTTCATGTTACAACATCATCACCATAATCTTTTGTTATCGTACATGCGTTTTTGCTCTTGTTTAGTCAAGTTTACTTTGTGTACTTGTAAAAAAGAGCAACCACATAAAACCCACTCACAAAAAACTCTTTACTGATTTCGCTTTTAATTTATCAAAGCAAATGATAGCCTAAACTTAAGCCCTTTTTTGAAACAGATTATAACTCTTTGTTTAATCAACCTGATACTCTAGTCTCTTCTCTTTTGACATGACTATATGGTCTAATCGACACGTACACACAAACCATCAAAGCGCTGTAGTGGGCACAAAAAAATGAATGAACATTTTGCATTTTGCACGATAAAACGTGTCAGATGAAAAAAAGCTTTAATGGGCCAATTACACACTACCGACTACACACGGTACACATTTTCTACTGCAAACAAACACACTCTCAGAGATAAAAATGGATAGAGAGTATGTAAATAAGTGCAAACATTAGTGCAACGTGACTACTTACATTTATAAATCATTGAGCAAACAATTTAACCGTTTTTGTTTGTCAAGCGATAAAAAATATACATACTAAGCTCTGCAAACACTTTTTACCTGAGAGCTTTAAAGATAAAAAAGCAAATCATACGCAGAAATATTATATTATGAGTCTTCTGACTTTGTTCAGTAGTCATCAGTGTATCTCGCTCGAATCATCAAATTAGCCAGCGTTACTACTCAAAAAAGTGGTCACCAGACCAGACTGCGCAAATTTAACATTATTTATTGAGCTAATCATATATCTTTTTTTAATATTATCGTTTCTCTTTATCTCGCGTTACATAAAATGACAAAGGCACACAGACAAACACTGGTAGCCACCTGCTCCCAAAAAATGTTATTTGCTTAAGTGCAAGCATATATAATTTTTCAGAAAAGTGGTTGACATTTAATATTTTTGGGTGGCTACTAAAATGTAGGTAGAAAAGGTAAATATGCAGATAGATAAAAAACTGGCTTGGCTTAGTTTTTATTTCCTCCGCAGTAATGCCTTTGCCTACTGCTGAGTTTTTACTGTTATTGTTTCATCTTGTCAGTTGATTATGTACATTAGTCATATTTATTTATTGTTATTAGGGCTGTGCTCTCTTAAAAACAGCCCACGTACTGAACAAAGTACACAAAATGATTTACATCTGATGACTGATAGGCTGATTGTCAGTGAGGGTGTCACATTCCTTTTATAAAAAATAAGTTGAAAATGTAATTCAATATACACCACAGTTTCGGCACCAATTGTTTACCTAGGTAATCAAATAGGCAGAATGACAAAAAAGGGTTGGGTAATCATTCACTGGCCTTAATTTAACTGCTGCAGTGTACAGCGCAGAAAAACTTGATGCATATACGTAATCATACGTGACGCGATTAAAATGAGTGATAAAAATGGTCAGAAGGAAAAAAAGGAGGAAAATTACAAGGCATGTGGAATTAATTTTTAAAGTGCATATTGGTATGCAAGGCTACATGCCTTTTGCTAATTTGTCACACGTTCAAGTACACCCATTTGACATGCCAGCTAATTTTTGCAGACCACAAGCTGACCAGAGGCTTTTTTATCTGAATGATTAAACCAATCATGTATCATACAACTTTAAGTGCTTTTCTAAGAACTATAAGAACGGCAAATGTCATTCAAAAAACTCAAGTATAGTGTAGATTAGATAGTACAGAAAAAATGTCAAGAAGAAAAAAATTTAACTGAGTCATCATCACATTCGATTCAAGAGAGATCCTGTTGGTGGCTTTGTCTGTTTTATTGGTTGATATATGGCTATACTTGATAAATACCTGAGCAAACACTTTCTGTAATTGGAAATCACTCAACCAAATATGTACACAGAGATACATTGTCCATTTGTTGATCCATTTTATTACCAAGTACGTCAGTACAAGTTATTCTGCTGGCTTTAAAAAATAATAATGTTTTATGTGCATTTTATTTTTGGGCAAACACAGATGTAAAAAATATATAATCCCTGAAAGAAGAGACAGAGAGACAGCCTATTTATTTGTACTATGATCCCGTCTCTTAAAGTTTAGTCGTTTTCATCCTCATCATCATCAAATTTTGTGTGTCATCATTATCAAAACATATTTCCATTCTGGTAAGCTATTATCATCGGATCTCTGTGCTGTTGTTTGCGTCTCTGTGTGACTGACTGGTTACTGATTTGTAAGTGAATGATGATGGAATGATGATAATACCAAGTGCAAACAATGTACCCACAACAGAACAGAGCTAAATGCGTCGTGGAAAGATTTTCGGAGAGAAAGGATAATAGCTTGGTATATGTTTAGATATGCACTATGTGCTCAGGACTCAAAGTGATAAATTGAAAATGACACAAACGGATGCTTGCAAATGAATGCTAATGATGACAATACACGAAAATCTACTTAAATCGTGATGTGGGGGATTAATAAACTTGTGTGAAAAACTTGTCGGCATTTTCCATGCCATAACAAAACGATACCAGAGAGTAAAGTAAAGCCATTGTACTCGGAGAATTGCGCAAAATGAATGCATACTTAACCAGGATCTTCTGTCTGCTGCTTTTTTATTTGGATATAAAAAAATATGTTAACTTTTTGCTTTTTCCCTAAAGCAGATTACAGTTTAGAATTTACAAGGCTGTTGGCTAATTATGGTAAAGTGGAATTATGTAAAGTATAGTAAAAGTGCATCAGTTTAAACGTTTTGGTAAGTACCTAAAGCACGTCAAATTAAAGAACATGCACATGATTGCCAATCTGTGATGATTTTGACAAGAAGGAGAATAGTCAAAAAAGAAGATTTTAGCTGCTGTTTGCAAGTTTGGCGAAAAAAACTGGTTCCTGGTTTATTGTTCATTGTTGTGCATTGTTAAATGGTGACGATGTGATGAACCTGTCATTATATGCATGTTAAATTACTTTGGCTATATTTTTGCAGATTAAAAGCAACTTTTCTAATTTTCAAGCTTGTATATACCAATCAATGCATATCTGCGCTCATATTGGAATGGCAAAGTGACAACAGAAAAAATGCAAGGTGCAAAAATCCCCACATTTTGCGTGACACCTTCACAAAAAAATTGCAATGAACTTTAATACCCACGCAATTATTTTATTAATTCTGCAAAGCGACCTTTTTATCCCAAAACTTTTATGTCAAATTCCATCAATTTTTCAAAAGAAAATGTACACGCACTCGCATGTAATCTAACTACCTATATGCATATTAAATATCTTGCACTTGTCTTTTGTGACTTGGCAAGCATTTCACATTACTTAATAAATAATTCCCCCTGCGTACAATAGTAATAGATTCATTGCTACTTTTTCACAGTGGCAATAATTATATGCATTACAAATGATTTGGAGTTTGGAACAGATCAATCAATCGATATTGTATTATTATCAAATGAACAAAGTATATACAGAGTTGTACAGCTCATTGTTTTAGCATTGCATTTATTACCCGGTCTTTGTGGCATGCGTTGTGTTCAGAATTTGTAATCAGCTCTGTTTATTCTGCTGCCAACTCTTTGGTCTCTAATGCGGGCAAGGAATGTAAATACCAGAGAATTTAACATTTTTCTCATTCTTTTCTCTCTGTTGGCATAATAATGACAGTGAACAGTGGAGTGGAATGGGGAATCGGGAATTGAAAGCCTTTTTGTACTTTACATACCAACAGAGTTTAGAATTTTTTATGCGTACATGCCTTCAATAATAAATATTGTATTAGGTATTATTGCAAATGCGAAAGATTGTTGGGCCAAAAAGGAATGTGTGCATTTTGCAAAAGAGCACAAAGCTTAAACTTTTCCCCTTTCCTTCGTCTCCTTCTCGTCGTCTCACGTAATTTATTCATGTGCTCGGACAGGTCTAAATGGAAAGTGTCAGGTGTGAAGTGGAATCGATAAGTAGCTTTTTTGCGCAGATAGGTAGTAAAAACCTACTTGGTATTTTGCACAAAAGCTATAATAATAGCCCAGTGAAGAAGAAGAAGAGGTAGTTGTGTACACGTCTTATTATTTTGAAGGATTTATTTTCGTCTTCTTATGCACCTTACATACAAGCCAATCTTGAAAGTGATTGTCGTCATATTCCTTTCATCAATTTACTTGTGTATTATGTCAGGTTGGAATATAGTAATTGATATTGCTTATAAATAACCTAACATGGGTGCATGCAAAATTACTTCAAAAGTAGAATATACATTTTTTGTAACAAAATGGCTTAACATTTTTTTCTTCAATGAATTGCTATTCTGTGGTGCGCTCTTGAGAAAAATCCTAATAGTCAGTCGAGCAAAAACATGAAAGAAGCAGAGTAGTCAGCACCCCGAGAAAGTCCTGCCGCCAGTCCGATTTTCTTGTTCCGCCCGCGTCCGTGGCTCCACTCAAGCAAGAAACTGGAATCAAAGATTGCTCAAGTGGAAACAAAGTTTCCGCTTGGTGTGCAGCGGATGCCTAAGAGCAAAAAAATATCTCCAAAGTATTCAACGCACATTTTCTACCTTGAAGATCCATCGAAATTCCACACACATTACCAACTGTGCTTTCTTATGGAGGAGCAGGCAAAACGCAAACAATAAAAGTGGAAAATAGATAGAAAGAGAAAGTTTCTCTGTATCCAGTAGAGAAAACATAATAATAATAAAAATCTGTCTATCTATCTATCTCCTTCTCTGAGCGGCAAAACCCCAAGAAGATTTTTATTTATCGGATTATCCAGACTCTAGACAAAATCCAGGATAGCACTGACATAAGAGGTCACGCTGTGATTACTAATCGCTTTTCATATTTCAATGCCAATTCCAATTCAGTGATCGCAGCCGCAGCCTTCAGTTCAGATCAATAATCATCTATATATTTTTATTACAATTGCAATGGGAGTTTTGGAAGTTGGAAGGGAACATCATGCTGATCATTTGATGATAGTAGCGGGTAGTATTTTTGGAACAAACAAAAAATCTCTTGGATTTGGGCCCCATGTCGCGGGCCTAAGTCTAGTTCCTTTTATTGCAAATGGGCAACACCTTTTAACAGCATTATCATTTCTACTGCAATCAAATGTCTAGTAGATTTGCAGTCGCTGATAAAGCATTTGATTTGAAAATATAAAGATGTTGGTCGTTGTGGTTTAGCCGGCTCTTTGTTCGTGCTCTGAATCTAAATAAAAAATATCTACAAGTTTAATTCACTCTTTATTTCATTTTTTGAAACATTTGACATTATATTAGCTACGGTGTATCAACTTGTGTAAGCAAATTCATGTTTGATTTATTACACAAAATAGTTTGTAAAACAATGCGCTAAAGTTATTATGCCTTCTCGGTGTTAATAATTCTTGACCACATTCCTTTTTCTCTCTCTTATTCTCCAGTCCAAAGACAGAAGACATGAGTTTAATACAAAAACAATATGTAAACCAGTAAAAAATGAATGAACTTGAACATAAGAATAGCTATAGGCACGTATCACTTGTATGATGAATACTTCATCATCCACTTCCAAAAGTGAATAGATTAATGGCAGTAATAATTTAATTGGTAGTTGAAGTTGAAACACTCGCGAAAACGAAACTCTTCATTATCCGCATATTATTATGATGATTACGTGATTTGTATCTAAAAGAAATATGTGATACGGGCCTACCATCTTAAAAGTTAAAAACTTCAAACATTCAAACACAAGTTGTAAAACATTTTTTATGGCTACCCAAAAAAAGTTAGAAATATGCTGTACCATCACCACACATTATATAAAACCAAAGCTTTAAAAAACTACTCGGTATCCTCCTGATCATCATCACGACTATCATAATCATCAACTATTCTCCTCTCGTGTTGTTTAAACATCCTCTTTCTTCCAAAGTTTGTAAACTTTAAACCTTTTTAGTTACTGGTGGCGGTTGCTAGTGGCTTGGCGCTATCCTCTTTCTGAATACAAATTGACAAGCTTCTTGGCAAAAATAATATGTTTTATGTACATCTCTCTAGAGAGAGAAGATTCAAGAGGAAACTGTTTTTAAACAGGATTAAGAAGGAGGATGACTAACAACACAGTAGTAAAAAAACCAGAGAGTTTGTTGTTGTTACATTACTGTGCTTCTTTTCTAAAGATTATTTTATACGATAGTTTAAAGGAAAAAGTCCTGTTTGTAAATTAGCGTGCAAGCACGTATAGTCAGTGAGGTCGTAAAATCCTAATTGCTAAATTATTATGACAAGTTCTTCTGTTGATGTGTGCTGTGCGCTGCGGATGCTTAAAAAGTTGACTATATGAGTTTGTACTACTAATAAAATGAGTTACAAAGCACTTCTAGAAAACCAAGAAGGTTTTTTACATCTCTCGCCTTTTGCAAAATGATTTGAGAGAGAGTGTGTGTGGGTTGCATTTTATTATCATTTTCGTGGCATTATTAGCAAATAAGCCCATTCACCATTTTATTCCTCTTCAGACTTTCTGCTGCCTTTCTGGTTGTTATTGTCGTTCCGTTCTGTCTCACTCCACAAATGTGAATGATTCTTCAACAGAACTTCAAACTGCGAGAATCTTGCATACAAAATGATTATAATGATATATCCTTGTCTTCAACTATTCAAGGTGCCATATCGTCATCAGCATCAACATCAACTCAAGATGATGATCTTACACTTCTTCACAGTATAATAGGTATACAGAGAAACCATCTCTCTCTTTTTAAAAAACTACTGCAGTTTCATTCTCTCCATTTTACCATACCGTACCAGTAATAAAAACAGTCAAAATGTTTTTATGGCGCTTTTTAACTTTTATCCTAGCCCATAAAAAAGTCTGCGTGCGTTCCTCGTTCCTTCTTTGCTTCTTTCCAATTTAAAGATTGCAAAGAAGTTAGAAGCTAAAAAAGAAAATATGTTCATCTTGGTGCTTCTTCATCTGCATTTATACAAGCAAACATAAGCGCACAGTACAGACCCGTCATCACCGTAAAGAAATCTGTTTTCAGATCCTGTCTTTTTATAATATTCAGTAGTTGAATATGTATATTGGCTTGAAGGACAATGTCTCTTTGTTGCTGTTGTTATTTCTCCCCTTTTCCGTCGTCGTTTCATTTTCATACTGCGTCTTTTCATCTTCTTAACAGTCATTGTCAGTTCAGTGGACATGATGATATTAGCACTGCGCTGCTGCTGATGCTTTGGTGCTGAACAATTTTGCTACTTGGTTAGTCACGACACGGCAACTAAAAGAAAAACCCGACAAAAAATATTGTTAAGCATGCACTGTCGTGACAGCTTTTTTTGGGGAGGCTTTAGCATAAAATGGATAAAATGAAACCTTAGAAGCTAAAAATGAGAAAATAAATACATTACGTTGTTACATCACAGAAGCAGCTTAGGTTTTATATTCTTATACAAGTTACAAGACAGCAGAACACCAGGTAAAAAAGCCAACTGCTTAAATAATATGATAATAAGTATTGCCAACAAAATCTTTCGTGTATCTTAATATCTTATCAAGCTACCAAAAAAATTCTCGCTGCGTGACGCTTTATAAAAAATGTATATTGGATTATAAAATGGTTAAAAGGAATATGGAAACGGGTGTTCGCACCAAAATGCACTTTGTTCCATTTTGATTTGATTCTAAATCTACAAAAGTATGCATTTTTTTATCACCAGACATCAACCATCTCATCATGTTTCATTTTACGAGTGCATATATTAGCTCTGGTTCGCTAGCGATGCATTATCTGTGAATTGTGAAGAAAAGTGGAATATAATTTTTTTATTGGGGTTCCACACACCAAACAAAATTGTAATGCAACTTTGTTCTGTTTTTTATAAAAAAAAATAAAGTATGTGTGTGCGTGTGTGTGGTTCTTCTGTGCATTCTGTGCAGAGTGTATACCAAGTAGTAATAGTAATGATACAGACGATAAAATAATGATAGTGGTTTACTACCACCGCGCCATTCTGCCAGTAAAAACATACCACACACTAAAGAATCAAGAAGGATGATGATCGTCTTTTTTTATAGCCACCACCACGAACGAATCTACTAACAATATAAACTATTTTGTTAGCAGGAGACTTTGAAAGAGTTTTATTTTGCTTTTTAAAAGCATAATGGAATTTTTGGCTGCTTCTCAGCAGCGGCTTTTATATGACGATGATCATCAGAGAGTGTTCATGCCTCAACTTCAATTTGGTGTTTTTATGGGCAGCAAAATAAAAATTGAAATGAGCTTCGGCAGTAAACGCCGAGAATGAGGAGAAAACCACAACAATTTAAAAAAGAGATTTTTAGATGGAATGTCTTATAGCTTGGTACACTGAATTCGTTTCAGCGTAAATAAAACTGGCCACTACTGTGCATTTACAGTCTACTAGTGAGCATGGTCAAATGCGCCAAAAAATTATTGGCATTTTTTATGCTTAGATGAATGGTGATGAAAAGTAGTAAAAAAAGCTACAAACTTTTAATATTAAATAGTTTGGCAAGTAGAATGTTTTTCAGTATCGGTTGAGCCGACAAGCCTTGTACAGTCGAAATATTTTAATGTAGCCACCTTTTTAACCAAATTTTTTAAAGCGTTGAAAAAAAAATTATTATTTAAAATGTTTTTATGATTTACGCTTTATTATCATGTTTTATGTAATTTGAGTTTTATTAACGGTTCTTTTGATGTACCACCATCATGCACCATGGCCATTAGGTATTCTTTCTAGTTGGTTTTTTGGCAATGGCTTTTGGTTGCCGACAATGTCATTTACGATTATGAAGTGAATAATGCGTCTGCCAAGCTATTTGGCTATGTGGTTTCTTATTAAAATTGATGCAAAGTTAGTAAAGTGCGGTAGTGCTTACGGCAATAAATGGTTAAAGAAATGGAGAAGATGTTTTAACTTGTTTGGCTTGTTGATTGTCAAGCTTTCAGAATATATTTTTTATGATTTCTTGACTTTTAAATGTACAAAAGAGAATAATATGTTAAATAGATGCATAATATTATTTAGTTATTTATCCGACAACAAAATAATGTCCCGCTGATGATGACACGCACAGTTAAAAAAGTTATATAATAAATATGAATACTTAATGGGTTCAGGTGAGCAATAAATTTGAAGTGAACAATATAAAATCATCAAAAAGAAAAATATGTTAAAAGTTGGAATTTAAAAGTCAAATAATTTTGTATGATAAGCATATGATAGGTTGCAACAATGTTGGATTTTTTAAGATAAAGTGTATAATGAAAGTAAAATGTTGGAAACAATGAGATTGCAAATATAATCGGAGATCAGATAAAGAAACATGGACGTAGTGAAGCTAATATGACATAACAAATTTATTCGATCATGAGCTGCTTTAATCGAATAAGCAGATGTAGTTGCTCCAGTGATTCAATAGTCTATTAAATGTGTACTAAACCAGTTAGTTAAATTGTTTTTAAACGTCAAAGAGCAAGATCATTAAGCACATGCTTACTTCTTAATTGTACCCCATCACATTTATAACATTTAATTTTACAGTTTGAGGCAGTTTTAGCCACTCTTCAACCGCTCTATATTTAATACTTCTTTTACCTATAAAACTTTTAACTTGAATAGAAGGAACATTATAAGATTGTTTTCTGGTCGTTTTACATGGTTCGTTCGCGAAATTAAAATAATTATGAAAATAACCACTATTTAAGTAGTATGTAGCTTTTAGAGTGAACATAAGTATTTCAAAAACATTGATATATTCACCATATAAAATATTTAATTTAGTACATATTTCTTTTGATATAGAATCATATTTGCGCTTGCCAACAATGAATCTACAAGCAGTTCTGATAATTTTGTTTGTATCATTTAAAACATTTTTGTTACCAATACTTAACCAAATAATAGATCCATATCTTATTTTTGACAAAATAAATGATTTTACTAACATTTCCTTTGTTTTCCTTGAGAGAATCGCTTTAACCGAGTAAAGTTTAGATAGCAACGAGAAACAGCTTTTGTTAATATGTTTCATGTGTTCCTCAAAAGTCATTTTTTCATCAAAGATAACACCTAAGATTTTTAGGCTACCTACCCTTTTTATGGGCATATTATCTATGTTAACAGTTAATTTCTCTACCTTCTTAAGAATATTTGGTTTGGCTATTACAAGCATTTTCGTTTTATCAAAGTTCATACGCATTCCATTCATGTTAATCCATTCTGATATTGCATTTAAGTCACTCTCTAGATTCTTTATGGTAACATCAAGTAGATTTAATGGTATATGTATTCCTATATGAGAATCATCAGCAAAAATATATGGCTTTGAATGTTTAATTATATTTGGTAGATCGTTAATAAACATACTGAAGTAGAAACTGGACGTAGCACTTCCTTGGATTATCCCTCTTGTTGTTTGTTTTGTCTTCGATCTATAGATAACACCATTAATGTTTATTTCTACGTATTGATATCTATCATTAAGGAGATCACATATTATATCTGAATTTATCCCGTACCATTACCCCAAAATACCTACATATTGTTTATCTAATGATGATTATAATGAGTATAGTGTCAATTATAAAAAGTAAATTGCCTTTAATACTTTACAGTTTGAAATTAGAGTGCGAGAAATTGGCTAGCGAAAAGATTGAGATTCAACGTCATTATGTAATGGTGAGTCTTTATCTTCTTTCATTTCTCGTGTGAGTTTTTATATCTGTTTCTTTTTAAGCGTGTGTTAAGACATGTCGATCGTCTGAACCTTGGATCTATACGTTCTCACAATCTACCCGTGTGTTTGTGCATATTAGTCTGGTGTAAAATGTATACAGTAAAACAGAATAGTCATTTCCTTTCACTTTTATTTGGTAAGAAAATAACCATGTGCTTTTACTACTTCCTCTTTTCCTGTCTGAAGTCCTAACGAAAATAAAACAAAAGCTTACAATTTTCCTTGCACAAAGCTATAAATGAATACGGACACAAGACACACACATGATAAAAATTTACAGAGAACAGATATTAGTAAACTGTTAAACTAAAATTAAATACATTTTTATTGACAGTCAGTATAGCAAGAGTTATAGTACACAAGGCATAAAATTTGTTGTGTTGCCAGTCTACACACTGTACACCCATCTAGCTAAATAAACTTGCTCTCCGATTTTATGGCTAAACGCTTCTGACACGCTTTCTATGTCTGCCTTGTAGTAAAACATGATGTACTCACTCACTTCTTATTTCTAAATGTTATGTACTATGTTTCTCCCTTTCTGCTGCTTATTTTTATGCTAGCAATCTCTGTTTTACACGGCTTGAACATGTACACACGTTGTTTTACAATCTACACACAAAACCTAATATACTATAAACTGCCTAAGCCATCTCAATTTTTTCTCCACTTTTTACACAGATTACTCCCGACTGTTAAGACCCATTTTATCTCCTTAGCTCTTAAACTCTTTTTTCTCTACCTTTTGCTTTTTTATAGGGCTACCATTTACACCCGAAATTGTTTCGTTTACTTGAGTAGTAGAATATTTTGCTGGAGGTAAAGTTCTTATACAAACCAACAAGAAATCTTATAAAAAATACATAGAGCTTCAGTTTATTACGCTATTACCTTAGTGCACTACACACTCTACAGTCTATACATTTAAACTTTTATGTTTTAACGCCAACAGCATTCAGTAGTGAGCAGTGCAGTTGTTGTTGAAGGTTCATTTCCTTTTACTACGCAACTCTACAAAAAACCAGGCTTTCTACTTTCTTTTCTTATAACTCCACGTGTGTGCATTGTGTATATACCTTTTTTATTATTATCACCGAGAAAATTATTATCGCAGCTTTCTCCGGATCAGGGTGAAAGCACACTAGCACACGCAGCAAATTCTCCATTTAGTGGTTTTTTTCTTTCTTTCTTTTCTTCTCCATAATAGCTATACTTTTTTAAGAGGCAACTTCTATTTACTCTCATGTTCTCTTAGACTGCACCGCATACTACCTAATACGTTATTATCTTTTTTCCGTCTTAATATCCTAGTCTCTGCGGACACACGAAAGAAAAAAACTTTTCCTGTAGTAATAAAAGTATGTACATCCGCCAACCTACTACCTACCGCAGTGGATAAGAAAGCCTTTCATCTTTTTTTTCTCTTGTCTAAATGCTTTGCAGTAGTGAAATTATTATCAGGCCATCATATTGTTTAGCTTGTATTATAGATATATATACACTTATATATAGGTAGTCAGCCAAGTCATTACTAAAACACGCCGTGTGGAAGGCTCTTCCTTCCTCTAGTCACGATTTTTTTTACCCTAATGGATATAATATTAGTACAGACCAGAAGAGAACAAGGAACATCTCTCTTCTTTTTTTATCTTGATCTCTTGGCAAACCCTATAAGGTATAAAAATTGCGTGAACACTAAGAAGGCGTGTGTGTTGCATGCATCCATGGTATGATGGTATGGCCTGTGAAAATGAAAATAGACCCGTTTTTCTCTTCCCATCCTTATCGTTTTTCTACGAAATAATAATAATAATGAGACTGATGGAAAAAAGGGGAGAAAGATGAGAAGAGAATAACTGATCCCATCCTGGAGCATAAGTTTTTATAAGCGCCTTTTATACATATTCTGGCTCTGGTATGGCGTGCGTGCAACTTTCACCAAACTTTCTTCCAAGTTCCAAGAGCATCTTACTTGATTTTTGATTACCCATTTCTATTCCTGGCCCATGCTAGCATATAGAGCAACATAAGCACTATAAATAGAGAAAGGTTTAGGGAAAGGGAAGCAGCGTATTATGTCATTATTGTTATTACACTTTCTCCTTCTATCTGTTATACTGCATCACCATCTCATTTTCTATAAAGGAATACATTTATCTTCTGTAGACTTGCAGAGTATTAAATTTCTAGTGTGGTGCTTTGCTTCTTCGTGGCTACTACCATGAAAATGCCTGCCTGTTTATTCCCATCACCACCGTGTGTGCAGCAAACCAGCTAACTCATTTTGCTTTCAGCTGTTTTCACTTTTTTTCTGAAGACCGCCTCACATCATCTCGTTTACTACTTCCTACTTGGAGCCCTCCCAATCTGTATTCTGTATTAGTATTAATTACTATATACATTATATAAGCTGAGGGGAAAGTCTAGACAAGATGCTTTCTCGCCGGGTTACAAAGTCAAACTAAATCTGCTTTATAATTTGGCATGTCTATACACCTGCCTCTTGCTCAAGAGCAAAAAAGGAAGTTAAAAGACAAGAAAGTATATTACAAACTCATTTGCATATTACATTACATTCCACCTCCACCCCCTTCAGAAAGGAAAAGGAAACTCATCTCGGATTATACTGCTCAACTTACACATAAAAGTTGGTTGGTTTTGTGGCTTTGAAAATAATGCGTGGTTGCTTTTCTTTTTTAAAGAGAAAATGGAGATTGATAACATGATCATACTGAAGATACTTTATCCACTCGTGTGTGTGTTCTGTGTGTACCACAATTTTCTCTATAAATTTTTTCACATTAAGCTTGGTGTAATATTACCATATTTTCTGTAGGCTATATGCACTGGTCCTTTTTATTAATCCATGAAGATACTCATAATGATAACGTTGCGTTTGTGCGATCATCATCATTATTTATTTCCTTCCTTTTTTCTCCGGGCTAGAAACGAGTAATTTCCTGTGCAAAAAAATTTGCGCCTTAGGCTATCCTTTTCTGACTTTCCCCTACTAGTCTTATAGGCTTGTAGGCATTAGTTTTTTCATGCGGAAACAAATTATGATTATTATGCAGTTTCCCTTCAGGTGAAATAGCCCCAAAAAACTGCTTCAAAAATAGTTTTTTTTCTTTTGGGCTATAAAGGCATTACCATTAAGATGAGCACCGCAAAAGTATAGATTTTTTTCTTTCTAAGGCTACGATACTGCGGCCACATTAATTTCCCATATTTCATATGGAAAAAAACTGGCCTTATCTTCATGTTCTTCTATAGGCCATCTTGCTTGATATATATTTAATGCCTATTATTATTATCATATCATGTGAAACGACATAAAGGAGAAAGGGTAGCAGGTTTTTTTTTTCATTTACCGGGTGGCGCATCTGATGTGAATGTAATGTGCCTGGGAGCATTTTACGTGGGCCATAAAAAAGTTGGTTGGGTACAAGCACCAAAGCCTATCTTTTTGACATTAGGGACTATTAAGAAACAGTAAATGGGCTAGATTTTAGCTGGAGCAAACGGGGAGCTATAATAATAACGAGTAATGGAAACTGGAGGACTTTCTCCGAACGTTGATATTATTATATGTAGCATGTAGAGTAATAAAAAATGTAGGTGTTTCTAGTTCTGGTTAGTTCTGTGATTTGATAATGATGAGGATGATACCCTCTAGAACTAGATAGCTGACTAAAGAGAAGGAAATAACTTGCTATACAATTTTTACGGTTAAATGAAGAAAGCTGTGAGAGAGAAAGTAATGAAAGCATAAAAAGCTGTATACGACTAGCCGTTACGGCTTGAGATGAAAGCTGAGAGAAAGTTAGTACGGTAGTAAATAACTGTACCGAGCTGATTCTGTCTTTCTAGCAAATATTCTCTCTGAGAAGAGAGGAAGAACCCATTTGGCTTATCACTAGTGCGGGCTTAATGCGCTGTGAATGTGGCTTCTGGCAAACTTTCTCTTCTTTTTTTGGTTTTCTTCTCCTTTAAGCGGTTGGACAACACTCTCTACACTTGTTTGTGTGTTTGTAAGAAATAAAGTGAAAGGAAGATTTTTTATGTGCTTGCGCTCTAGTTTGTTGGCTAAATGGATTTTTGAGATTAGAGCTGAGGAAGAGAGGCAGTCAACCAAAAAGAAAGGAATTTTAGTGTGTGGTTCGGTGCTACATTTTGCTTTAAAATGCATTTAATGACTGCTTGTGTTTCTCCGGCTTTTTAATGACTTTTTTTCTGGTTGGATGCTGCCACAATTTTGATGATCTTCTGAGAAGGAGAGAGATGGGAAATGGCTTTTTTGTTGACAGTGGAAGCTATTAAGGCGGTAAATCTAATAAAAATGTTGCTGAGACATAAAGTAAATAAAATGCAATTCCAAAATTGATTGGGTGGATAATTCGGTAAAGAAACCTCATTCTCCAATTTAGAAAATGCAGTAAAATGTAAACCACATAATTAGGGAGTAAAATCTGTCATTAAAATTCCTGCTTTTTATTATACACGCAAGTTGGAAATTCCACACGGTTTGACCATCACGCTTTTAGTAAAGTAGTAAGTACACTCATAAAACATTTTACTTTAAACAATTTTCTGCTGATTCATTGTTTGTCATTCAGTAACTCAGTAGCTCAGAGTAAGTGAACACACTCACATTCACAAACAAACTGAATTGAAATGGCAGCAGCAGAAAGAAGAATAAGTGTGAACAATAATAAGCTTGCTGTTCAAAGCCCAGTCCAGGGAATATCTAAATTTTTACACTAAAGTGCATCAGCATTCTACTTGACTGCGATACTACTGAACCAACACACTGAACACATACAATTTTCTAAAACTCTCAAGGGGAGAAAATCTCTACTGCTATCTCCACTCTCCTCCAACTAAAGTGTAAAATTGGTTTTGGCTGCTTCATTTTGAGAATGACTTGATGACTTGGTGTTATGGAATGAATGGGATTTTCTCAGTGTTTTGCCCTGCCGAGCATTTGGAAAACGTACAGACTATTTCATTGAGACTGAGAGAGTGAATGAGTCGCAAAGCAAACAAAATTGGATTGTTCATGAAATGCTGAATGCACCGCTACTTCCCTAACCGTCATCATCTCCCCCACCATCCATTGAAAATCCTCTACTCTGTCGTTTTTCTTGTGACTTGTGTGTAGTAATAATCATTATCTTTCCAAGAGCAAGATGCACAAACACACGTTTTCGGTTATAAATACTGATTTGGTTGATGATAATGCTTAAAGCGCGGTGCACTTGAGCGTGCAGTTGCATCAAGTATTGTTTTCAGCAGCGCAGGGATTTTAGAAAAAAAGAAGAATTATTATGCTCCGACAAGGTTTGAAATGCATAATATTTCAAGAGGAACAAACATGGTGCTTGTGTGTACATTGTAAAAACAAATAGAAACTTTAGTACATTTTTATTTAGTGTGCAGCAATGCAACACACAACACGACACAAACCTTCTGGAATTTAAATGACGGATTTACTGCGGCTTTCCCAGATTTTTTGGTACTGATTGCCTGTTTTGTTTGAGCAGCAGCAACAGAAGCATGAAGAGTTGAGTGAGCACCGTATTTTATCTCAAGTGACTTAACCCCTTCATTTCCATTATGTTCGGGATGATGACGATGGCTATGATCATCAGCATAACTTCCAACTTGAAAAAAGAGTTTCCATTGTATTTTGTACTTCACAAGAGATTTTTTTGGAACTGAATGTAGTTTACTTTAAACATGCACAACATTTTCATTCAAAAGAGAGAAATGTTTGTTCATTTATTTTACTCGCTTGCTTTTGTTTGCCACGACCTCTTTTTCAACTCCACTCTCTGTGAACATTCCAAACAGTTTTTCATTTTATTTTATGTGTGCTCTACTGCACTATTATTATTGTTTGCGTTAAGTAATGCTAAACGTGTTTAGTGTGTCGTGTCTGGTCACAATAATAATAATGTACACAACACAACTGACTTTTAGTAAAATGTTGAAAGCTTACTGTGCAGAGGAATTTTTTCCAAAGCTTCTGTTTCAGCATTCAGTGTAGACTTAAGTGGTATTTACACTTTTCTCCCGTTAACATTTACATGGTAAACAGGAACAATTTATAATAATCTTGCAAAAAATATAAAGTACGCAATGTTTCCCACTCTCATTCTCTCCGACTCATTTGTAGGCTTAACCCAGCAGCGGAGTAAAGAGTGAATATTAAAATAAATAATAATTTATGTGTTTCCTCTGTAATTTCTTGCCTGTCACTAGTCACTACTAGAACACAGCTTAAAAGTTTGCACAGAGCCAAATGACTGTTATTATGGGTGCGTTTACAAACCCTCATGTGATTACGTATTCTTGTTTGTTCTCTTGTCAGTAGTCACTAGTGTGTAGTAATTTTAGACTATGAAATGTATGCCAAGTGAAGGCAGTAGTCACATTTTAATAGTTAACATTAAGCAAACATTTGCATTTATCCAAAAGCGAGTTTATGAATGACATGTTGGAACGGGGAAGCCGTAGACATTGACATAACTGATTATATAATAATTTGCGCTCATTTCACATTAAAATATTTCTGTCTAGTAATAACTTATCTACCTTTTTGTTTAAAAAAATGAAAGTGCAACTTTATTCTTAAGAAAGCAATCTTCATATTTTCCCTTTTTTGTATAAAAGCTTGACTTTTTTTATTGCATGCACTACAGAAAGTATGTACTGGCAACTGAAGAGAGAGCATTATTGCAATTTATTTACTACCCCGACCACTATATATTAAATACAAACACCACACTATATACTACATTGTCTATATACTTTACTTTTTAACAGCCCGCAGAGCCCCACTTTGTATTCCAGTTGAACCACCCATCACTTTCCTGAGTAAAACCGCCTACAAAATTAGAAAAAATGCTCTGAATCTTTTTTCTGGTGGTTGCCCTTGCTTTCCTTCTCTCTTTCTCTTTTTTGGCTCGCTGTTCCTTCCTTTTTTATTATTTGAAAAAGTTGGTTTTCAGAGCTTCCTCCTGAGACATATATAAGCTTACACACTGCAACCTACACACTACACACACAAGATGAAATTTCCTTCGGGAATTTTGTCTGACGGCGGTTTTAAAAGCTTTTCGAATAATTTGCCGAATTACTTACAAAGACGGGAAAGACAGAGAAAAACGCGAGAAAGAAAAGAAAAAGAAAAAAAGTTGAAAAAAACTTTTAATAACTCATCCGCATAATAAGAGGGTCGCTATTATTATTATTATTTTATAATGAAAGGGAATACATGTTCACCAGGCTGACAAAGAGAAAAAGAGAAAGTATATTCATGCATAAAAATATTTCTCTCCAATCCACTCTCTCTCTCTTTCTCTCTGTGTATTTATAATGTATGCAGTAAAAACTTGCTCAAAAAAGGAAATGCGTCTATAAAAATCACCCTTTTTTATTTAGCTTGTAGGTACTTCCATAATATTACTAATGTATACTCGCATTTTTTTTCAATGAAACAGCCCATTTTATATAGGTGGAGAAAGTGAAGAGGAAAAAATGGAACGCTTTTCTAACGCAGTCAGCCAGGCAAAAAGATCTCTTAGGGAAATGCACAGACACAAAAAAAACCCAAAGCTTATATCTTTTTTCTCTTCTCTTCTTCTTTTTCTTTTGTGTGTACATAAATGAATGCTCACATATACATTTTTTCTCTTTGGTAAATCCACCATTTTTTATAGTGTACACTCAAGGGGAAAGTATTAGAAGCAGAAATGAAGAGAGAGAAAAGAAAGGAATGAAAAATAAGATTGTGGAATGGAAGATGTAGGCGAAGTAGTGGCGTACAAGAGGAAATACATTCATGCATGCCTGCTTTTTCACTGGGCTTTTGACTTGACTACTTCCTCGCTTTTTCCTCGCCATTCTTCTGCTCTTCTTACAATTTTTGTGTGTAAAAAAACTGGTTTGGTCTACTGAATAGTTATATAGGTATATATAAAGATAGCCGTGTTGTGTGTGTTGTGTCTAGCGTATTTTTTCGTCTTGCGTGAATAAATCAAAAAACTTGAGCAGGAGAGAGAAAAAAGCACAAAAAAATGAGTGGGATCCGGTCGGGCTGTGTAGTAAAAAAATGCACACGGTATAATAATGCGCTATATAAAAGCATGCCATTTGTGTTATGCACTAAAGAACATGGCAATATTGCATAAAAATACCAGCATTTTTGTTCCTCTCTATAATATATTAGTTTGGGGTGGGTAAAAAGGCACAAAAATGCGGCGGCAGCATGTGTTGTGGAATAAAAGGCCGTAAAATGAATAGGTAGTCAGTTTTTTTAGAGAGAGAGTGCTATGCCAAGCCAACACCACAAGAAGAGAAAAAGAAAGTTGAAGAAAGTGAGCAGTGAACAACAAGAGAATAGTGAAAATATTATAGGGAAAATATATACACGAGTTTTGGGATCATCATCATCAGTATCATAATATATTACAAGTGAATGGATCAACTGTGAAGAAGGAAGAAAAGCGGTTGGTTAAGTTAAGGATTTTTATTCAGAAAAAGGAATCCTGGTATTTTTTCTCTCTGCATTTCTAATAATATCCAATGCACATTCCTTCTTACAAACTGGCAGTATTCCAACAAAGCTAGCTAAAAAGTGCTGCCTATAATATGATCTCGTTCAAGTATGTGTAGAAAAATGCCTCTGGAGACTCTGGAGAAATAAAAGGAAAGAATGTTGTGGAAAAAGGAGAAAGAATGAGAGAAAGGAAATAAAAGAAGCTGATTTTGATTCCAGAAGAAAAGAAAGTAGTGCATCATCAGAAGAAAAAATGGGCTTTATATTTTATATAGTGAACAGTTAAGAAATAGGAATGCTGAGAAGTTTTTATGTGAATTTGTGTATATATCTTGTGGTCACATACTTTTCCCCGAAGTTTTTTTTCATGGAGAGTTAAAGAGGACAAGTCAAACAATCTTAATAATTTATAGAGCATGTGTGTTCTGCGATGAGGCTGCTACAGGGTGTAATATTTATAGGTTTGCCAAGTAATAATAGAAAGCTTTTTTACATTTTATTTTTGGCAGATGCTGGGTTCATTCAATTTGGCTTTGTTTATTGTACGTGAGAAGTGCATAATGTAGGTTTTATTGTGTGAAAATAAGTTGCTAAACTGAGGCTTTTGCTTTGGCAAAGGAATTACTTTTTAAAGCTGAATGAAAACTGCTTTGAGCTGGGATGGATCAGTTGGTGGTCTGCTTTGTTGTTGTTGAAAATAAATAAAACTGAGAGAGATGATGATTGAGTTATTAGCTAGCTTTGAAAATTTGTGGGATAATAATAAAATTGTGAAACATGATAGATTTGGAATGGTGATTGGAGGTTAAACGGGAATGTTGCTGGATTTGAAGGTCAGCTTGCGCATTTGAAGTAGCTGGCAGCACTGCAATACGAAATAGGTTCTTGTGATATCTGGCGGTGTATTGTAATGGTCAATGAATTAACAAAGAGGCAGTAGGAATTCATAATGCATTTTGCTTTACACTTAATTTGTAATCAAGCAGCATCTTCCTAAAACAATTAAAAGTATTGAAATGTCAACCTTGTCATCATTGACGAAAACGTCAATTTGCACTTCTAATCATTAATACCAATACAGCCCACCATACAAGTTACCTTCCATATTGCTGCTGAATAAAAACAGACAAATATATTGATTGATTGTTGGCTTTAGCCACGGGAATATATTATGCCGAAATCTTCAAACACGAAGCATTGAAGTATAAAAATAATCTGAATGGGGAAACCTGTAATTCTAAATGCAACCAGAATATCTATCCTGCTGCAGCTGATCATTTTAACAGTAACTTTACACCTAAACTAACGCTGCCATTTGCAAAGATATTCGTAGTGGCTGGTTTGAATCTATTTAACCACAAGTCAGCTCACTGAGTTATTCAAATTCCGGAAATTTCCAAAATTAATGGGAGCAGGTTCCAGTTTTAGTTGAGTAGTAGCAATGCCAGCATAATGTTCTCAGCGTTCATGGCATTTTCACTTAAAATAGATTTGATTTCAAACTTCTGGCAGACGGGTTATTTGTGAATCTAAAGTACATTTTAATTCTTATCAAAACGTGTGACAATGTCAACCTTGTCTTGTCCTCGCGTGTAAAATCGCAAATTGCACTCATTCAAGCCGGTTTAATGATCCTTGCCAAATGACACTTTACCTTCCAATCCAAATTGTTGCCATTATTATTACAAACAAGCCACTCAAATCGAAATTACCAAAGCATAAAATAAAATTAGCATATAAACTAGCAATTTGCAATAATGCCCTGATTTAAACAAGTATACAATGAAAACGCATCTCCAAACTCCGTGTCTGGTTTTTTTGCACGGCACACCTCACCCAATAACAATAAAAACAGAATTGCTAATTACCCTTAATTAATCCCATCTCACTTTAAATGCTATCTCTATCTATTTTGCTTGAAATGTTGTGATGTAAAATGCTTTCAGCATCAAATCCAGTTTTTTGTCTTAACGCGCACAAGGTTAATAGCAATTAATTATTCACTAAACCAGAGAACAGAAAATGGTATCATCATCATTACCGGTATTTTGCCGGGTAGCAAGACCATTTTTTGTACAAGTTTACAAGCTTTAGAAAAAGGGTAAGAGGAAAAAGGCGTTTATTTCGCAGAACAGATTTCAAAAGCCTCCGAAATGAGTCAAGTAGTGATTAGCCAAGGTCATCTAAATTAATTCCAATGATTTTTATCAATTTTCCACATGTACTAAGTTGTATTGGTGTGTTGCTGATAGACAAGTGTGCAAAAATAAAAGCAGAAAAACTTGCCTGTACAACCCAGTATTCATAGAGCAGATAAGAAAACAAGAAATAATCTCCATCTAAAACCCGAGCATATTACATAGAGACTAGAGACGAACATCAGTAGTAATTACCTTACCCGATCCATCCATCTTTTTCCACTTTACCCATTCTTATGTAATACTCCCTGAATTTTATAAGGTAGCCGTGAGACCGCGCAATAACATTATATTAGCCAACAATAACAACACAACTTAGTAGACAATACAAATGAAGATCAAATCTTGTGGGGTGGTCCCTAGCAAAGTAAATGGTTTGCAGTACACAAGGCAATAAGCAAGAACCGGCTCCACCGCTTTATTATTATTATTATTTACATTAAAACAACATCTTGCCAATGAATTGCTTTTCTTCTTCGGGTGGTTTTTTCATACACATTCATCTGAACAGACACACGAGTAAAGTAGTCAAACTACCAGATAATATACATGATAGCTAAACAATGATCTGGCATTTTTATCCTCTTCATCAAGCCAACAGAGAGAATCAGTGTAATTGCCATGTTGTATAAAATAAAAGCGTAGTAAAAAAGAATCAACTTGGGATTTTGATGTATGTGTAGTACCACTAATAGAATAGATATGCACTATAACAATGTATGATTTTATGCATGCATGAAATTACACCCAAGAAACATTTTACGCTTTTTAAAGGAAAAACCTGATCCTCTGATCCTGCCAGTCATATCCTGTTAAAATGTGCTTAGAAATTTAAACGATAAAAATGCAGTATCATCCTAATCATCTGAGACCCTCATCCTCTTTACATTTTTTCAAAGAATATTACCATGTCACGATATACATGCATAAGATTCCGGATTTAAACTTCTTTCTGGAATGGTACAAAAAAGAAAAATCCGGCTTATAAAAGAAAGTGCACAGTAGAAAAAAAGGTGCCACCCTGAAGCGGTCGAGCAAGATCAACACTACTTTTACACTTGACTACACTCAAAGTTTCACCCATTTACGAAAATGTAACATTGTTAAACTATTTCTTTACTTTATTAAGCCGCCAACCAAGCCAAGAGTTAAGTTACAAAGTAGACAAGTTCAATGTTCAACTACACCACTATAAAAACCATGAGTGGATGAACATGATCATGATGATCGTCTTATTCTCAGAAAATAAAAAGGTGACGACGACACCGTCGACTACGTCGATAAAGGACAAGTCAAAAGATAAAAAAGTGTATTGCCTCCAGCACAAAAACAATTGGACAAAGTACAAGGAAAGGTTGCCTATTTATTTTATACTGTGCTGTTGACCCGTTTGTCTGGATAATCAGTATGATTACTGGGGATAATCACTTGTGTATTGCGACATATTTTTTTAAAGAAAACCAAACATTTTCTAACACGAATGCATTTTTTGTTCTAAAAGCCACAACAATAGCCAGTAATTTTTCTTCTGTTTTTTTGCGGTTTATCTTTTGCTTGTAATCTTTTTTCAAATAAAATATTATACTAAACTTGAGACTTGTTTGTTTGTATGTCTATGTGTCTACTGTCTTATGTGGTTAGAATTATTATGGTTTTCCTTTTACTATATAATTCCAATAATCTTCCTTTGCCACTTCCCACCTTCAAAAACAAAATAAACAGACTGGATAATGGCTATGGCGTGAATTGTACATCTCCTGTTTTTGGGAAATGATAGCCTGTTCTGATAAACTTATGTTTTTATGGTTTACCAATAGACCAACAAAAAATTGAATTGCTGGATAATGATCCTTTTTTACTGCTTGTGTCAATGTCCATCCTAAACATATTTTTTTCTATTGATTATTGTATTTCCTTTCCATGACCATGTCGTGTATTTGCCTTCTGTCTGTACATAAACCGCCTTGGTGGTAAAATGCAGTTTACGTTAAACTTATAACTTTTTTTATTGCATTACGTCATGTCACTTTCTCGTTTTTCCTAAATGCACTTAGGCAATGTACACAGTACACACAGGCTTTTTATGCAATCAAATCACGGAACAAAACTTTTTTCTTTACTTTTCTTCCCCTATTCCCCTCGCTTACTTGACTGGGCCTAGTAGATGGAGAGAACAGATAATGATCAAAAATTTACCAAGGGGAAAAAAGTAGCAGAAGAAGGGGAACCATCTTTGATGGCATGCTTGAGTAATAATACAATGAACACACAGAGAAAAAAGCGTCTCGTAGTAGTGGCCGTGATCATCGCCAAAGTAATGATTATGATGATGACGATGATGCACTACGATTGAAGATAAAAAAGGGGAGAAAAAATGAGAGGCTTGAGGCTCATTGCTGCTGACGGGAATGATGGGGACAATGATCATCATCTTCAAGAGAAAAAATATATTCGTCTTATTCTCTCAGCTTGTTTTGCTTTTTTTCTCCCCCTTTGCCATGCACTTTTTTCTGCTCTCTGATCTCCATTTTCTTATTCCCGATTCCCCCTTCATCTTTGACAATGCACACGGCACAATGATTCTCCATTTTTATGAGCTTTTGTCAGAATAAATGGAAAAATTAAGTAAAGTAGAAAAGGAGAGAAATAGTTGCCACATTTGCTCCACTTGATAGAACAGAAAATGATGATGGTTGGAGATGGTACATTTCAATGATCCGTATTAGATGCGAGGAGTGGTAATGGCATTTAACAATAGGCCAAACTGACAATAATAGGCTTTAGGAGATATATTTTAGGGGAAAAGTGCATTACAGGCTGATATGTATTTTATGTGTTCATTTAAAAGTGTTTTGTGTTGTCATCATGATCATCGTCGGCTTCAGTTAAGGATAATATGCTACTTGACAGATGCTAAGTACATTTTGAAAATTAAGACAGACGAGAGCATATTAAGTGGTAATAATACTGGGCGATTTATAACGGTTAAAAATTTCACTACAATTTTGTCCACATTTTAAAATCTACTTAATTTTCTTTAGTGCCAATTGCTTCAATGCCTTCTCCCCCACTTTTTGTCCCATGGCTTGCGACATCCTTCGATATCTTCTAAACCTTAAAAATCCCTCTAAAGGCATAAGTATTGCAATTACCACAAAGATAAAAAAGTAGTGCGTATCCGTGTCCTTCACTTCCTTGCCAATTGAGCTCCAGGTTGTGTGTTGCCATCTTCTATACTTCTTTTCCAGGTTGTTCCATCTTACACTAATGCTATTTAGACTAGGCATTTCCCTCCAGATTCCACTATGGTGAAGTTGTTCCCTACACAGTAAGTCCAAATCGGGGTCAGTGTATCTCCTTGGGTCAAAGTCGGGACTGCCAATAAAGCTGTCTTTAATTATCAGCTCGTCCAAATTGGGAAACATTTCAAACCAGAACCGCAACTGAATCGCGTATTTCCAATTGGTCAACTTCAGGGTTTTAACACCCGGGTAGTTTCTACTCGCCTTGGCCTTTTGCAACACAAGCTCAGTACAGTCTGGAGGAAACCACAGGTCTAAATACACCTTGTCCACTTTGCTATAAGGCCGTTGGACAAAGTGATCCAGAATGAGAAACAGGTCGGCGTAGCTTACAAGCCTGGTTTTGTCCCCATTTGGCTTGGGTGAGATGACCACCTTCAAGGTTTCCAGCTTGGGACAATGCATTTCAAAAATGTTCTCAAGAAACTGGGGATTGTACCAGTTGTAGCGAATCCTTAGGTTGACACTATACCGGAAGGTGGTCAACGGCACAGGAAAACGCTGCCTGGGAAAAATGTCCATCATCCACATTTCGCAATCCTCGGGTTTTTCAACGCACCGGCGAATCATCATTTGTAGGCTATTGCGGAATTCTCTTAGGAGCAGTCTACGCTGGGCATTATCTCCAGTAATTTGGCTTGTGGTCTCCCCATTTATTTCAAGAAGAACCGGACTCGGGTAATAATCCCAGCTTGCAGTGTCCTTCATTCTGTCTGGTGTGATGGAAATCCTTTTCGGTCTTAATTTTTTCATCATCCACTTGAAAATCCTGAGTGTTGAACTAAACCAGGGCTCGAAAAGCACTTGGTCCGTAAATATGTAGCGGACCACCTCAGCCAAAATGTCGAATCTTATTCTTGCCTTTTCCATTCCCCTTCGGATCCTTGTCCAATTGTCCATTTCCAGGGGTTGGGGTTTGGTTATGGCTAGAATTTTCAACCGACTGTAGCGTGCTCTGCGTTTTAGAAGCTTATTGAACAGGCGACATGTGCTAGCTAGATTTATTATGGTTTTGGCATCCTTCTCAGTGTCCAAGTAGGAGAACACTTTGTTCCAAAGTTTGGTTGGGAGGAAGATGGAGGCTTCTTTAGCAGGCATTTTACGAAGGAGGTGGACGCTGTGCTGCATCCGCCAATTTAGGGCGCGTTGAGTGGGCATGTTAAACAAGCGTTCTGTTCGGGGGTACTCCATTTCTGATGATTGCAGTTAAAATTAGATCAGGAAAAAAGTGAGTGCAAACGACGAGACAAATCCACTTAAAATTTATAAAACTCAGAATTTTAAATAATGCAAAATGTATTTTTTATTCTTTTGGAGCCATTTGGAGCAATCCAAATTGAAACTGCCGAGGAAAATAATGTCAATGACAATTTGAAAATGCATCAGTGCCTGCATGTGGTTCCATAGCAAAAATACCGGCTTGGTACATGCTATTGACCTTGTGAATGTGGAAAGTTGAAAGAAAGTGGAGTGATTTCTCATTTGACACGTTGGTAAACTGCGTATTTCTCGTTTACTTCAAAAAACACAATTATCATCATGGCAGATGGCTGATCTTATTCGTTCCGCGTTATCAGTAACACGCCATCTCTTCATTATTCTAATCATTTGAAATTGAATTGAAACATTGTCTACTTGAATAGCTTGAATCATCTCCTTACATCCTCTTGAAAATCTTCCCCGAGGCATTTTCTTTCAAGGAAAAAAAATCAGTGCAGCAAGCTTACTTCAAATAATAATCAACAACAATCATCTTACGAATAATTGAACTTGTGGGCAGGCTGCTAGGCTGCTGCTAACTTGAAAAAGTTTTAAAAGATGACGAATGCTTTGAATGCTTAAAAAATCGTGAGCATATTCATGAATAGAAAAAGAAGAAATAATAATAGATGTCCATTTATGAACGCTTATTTGAATTTTGTAATGACTCATTGGAGGAGATTGGTTGAATAAAAGAAGTTTTTTATGGCTTGTGTGTATGTGTGTAGCTGTGTAGATTATAGAAAGAAGTTTAATTAACATTGTATCAGTTACGTTTGAAAAGGCACTGACAGCTTTTTACCGTGTAGGATGATTAATTACCACAGCTCTTTGTTGTGACTTGACTGGAGGTGATTAGAGCGGAGCAGCGCGGAGCAAGAAGTGTGATTATAATAATATTATTGAAATAAACGCAGTTTGAAATGAAAGGTGCGCGGATATACATTTGGACCATAATATTGTAAACAGGTAATAATAAAAATAACTGGTGATGATGATGAAGATGAGTGAGATGATAAATGTTGTACAAAAATGGGCTGGGTAATCATGTTCAAAAGAGCGAGAGAAGAGGAAAGGGTTAGTCAGCTTAACTGTCAGAAACTGTGAAGCGTACAAACTTCAGAAGAAGAAAAAATGTATTATTTGTTATCTGTCTCTGAGAATAGTGAGCATTTACAAAGCAAATACGTAAATTACACAAAAGAAATCTAAAAACGGTTGATGAATATTTTGTGTAGGTTTTTTTCTATTTAAAATGCAGAAACAAAAAAATATACGCTGCAGTCTTGTGTCATTTTTATGGTACGTACAAGTACAACCTGAGTAAGTACACATTAGATACCAAAAGCCCAAACTGCACATCTTTAGAAATGGTTATCACACCTTGGCGCAAGTTTTTTTTGTGTGCCGCGGTTGCTATCAAAAGTGCGTATAAAATTGGTTAATGTGTTAACTACTCACTTTCATTCCATTTTATATTCACTTTGTGCACGCATGCATAATAAAATGTTCAAGTTGAATTGTGTGGGGAACTGAAATGACTATGGGGCAAGGATTAATGAGATTGTCACTTTGTAATTTGCTAATTTGCTTTTTTCCCTGCGTGTTCAATGTTGTTCTGTCGACAGAAATATAAATTAGCTTTTTATCGATTGACCATCCAACCGTTTTTTCTTCCTGATGACTTGAGTTTTTGGCTGTGCAACTTTTTATATAAAAACTTCACTTCTTTTTTTGTGTGTGTCTGGCTGGGGGAGTGTGCTCTCTGTCTGACGAGTCGGGCTTTTTAATGAAAACTTCAGTGACATTTCCCAGTTTGGTTTATAAGTTTTATAGGCACAAGTTCAAAAGATGTTGATGAACTCTTAAAAAGGCTTGTGATGTGTGTGTTGATCACGATGATGATGACAGCACAGTTGATTTCTTTTTACGGAAAGAAAAACCCAGTCATCCAAAAACTGCTCAGGGAGACCAAGAAGAAGAAAAAGAGAATGATCATCATCATCGTGATCATGCTTACTACACAACGTAATTTGTAAAAGTCAAAAGCAGAGAAACATGAAATCAGAAAAGGGGTATGCATCAATGCACACAATTATTTTTCCCTGATAAAAAAATCCTTCCCGTTGTGTTCCCAGTTCTCATGCTATACACTTTATATATTTTTTTGAAAACCGCAACCAAACGCGAAAAAATACTTTTTGGCTTGGAAAAAATTCCCAAGAAAATTGGAAAATGGGAAAAAGAAGAGCATTTTTTATTCTCAGGAGAATTTATTGAATTGGAAGAGAATGCGCACATCTCACAAGTCACAAATCTAGCATCAAGAATTATTTGATTCGATCAGCGTGGCTAATATGCACATATACAACCGGGTGTACTGCTGCGGTTATGATTGAATGAATCTTTCAAATGCGCAGTTCGCAGTTCAAATTCACAATTTGGTGGCGTGTACAAAAGCACCAGTCAGCATTTTACACTAATCAGCCGTTTCTTCTGTAAAAAATGATATTCATGGCTTGTCATTTAGCCAGCCACCACCGTCCACCATTTATGCACGGGCCGCCTTTGTACTTTGTTGTGTGTAATTTGCCAAGAATTGTCGGCAAACCCGACTCAAAACTCTCTAGCCACCGATGATGATGACATGCCATGGGCCATAACTTTTGATTGTGGAATTAGGGGCCGAGTTATTGCATGACCAAGTAAAAAGGCAAAAAAGAAAACCATTTTGTACGAAAAATATATATAAGTAAGGTAATAAAATGACAGAGAAGGAGGGAAACAAGGCGTATTTTGCGTTTGGTTTAATCGCCATCGCCAGGCTCTAAAATAAGCGGTTTTTAAAAACAAGCCAGCACCAAAAAAACTCGACACGCATGTTTCACGGTACAACAGCAATAAATAGATAAACTGTTTTGTAAAGCAATATCTTTTAGAAAATCAATACCTGATCATATCTACAACTGCTTGGCTATGAAAACCAATCAAGACCATAACATTTGAAAAAAGCACTTATGTAATAATGCATTATTGAACGGTTGATTCTAATAGAACTTGTTTCTCTTTTCTTATTCTGATTGTTTTCGTATCAAATTTCCTTAAACGGTTCTTTCTTTATGGAGCTTTACCAGATAAAAAATGGGAAGTAAATTGTTCCCCAAGATAATAATTCATGCTGAGATAGCCACTCTTCAGCATTGTTTCATAACTGGATAGAGATAGTGATCACAAAAATATGCTTTGTCGATTGATCATCATCCTAATAAAAAAGGAGAAAGGGGGAGGAGGCTAGAAAAAAGCTTACTATTATTAAATTGATACGCCAGGAATTTCATTCTCTATTTTTACCTGGAATTTAGTTATGCGGTTATTTATATGAATACGGAATGAATGCGCCGTGCATGCATGCATTCCTTTTTATTCCAAAAAAGCACATTAAACCAAGCACGTTTTCTCTTGTCTTCAAAAAATTCCACCTCGTCTCGGCTTTTTCATTCTTGCATGTGCGTCCATACGTCTATTATTCCTCCCCCTTTTTTTCCAGTTAAGTTAAGAAACTTAAGAAATCCAGCATGTTTGACCCGGACAAACCTATTTACCATCTAATATTCATGCGTGGCATGATCAAACTATCAATTCAACTGCCTACTTTGCCGCACACAAACTTGTAAATGTAAAACAAGTAGATATTCATTCTTTGGAAAAAAGTGAATGAATATATTGTACACGTTGATTACCACCACCATACCACCATGCCACTAATGCCATCATGTTTTCTCTTTTCAAATTGTTCACATTGTCCAGCAGGAAAGTTCTTATCCAGCCAATTCACTCTTGCTTACATATTAAGTCACGAACATAATCCATCTCATTCCAAAGCTTCCACAGTAATAAATGAGTGGAATGCTTTAGACAAATTCGTGTTGCACGCGGATTTTCCTTTTTAAAAAAGTAGACAATAGCTTGGCAGCGATGTGGTGGTGGTGCCGGTGTGTACTTTGGAATGTTATATGATAATTTCTCACGAAATGCACATGAATAGTATAAGTATGCACAAGCACAGAGCACAGGTGTGTACCATACCATTCCAAAAAAGGGGAGGTAAGAATTCCAGACTCTAGAGACAAGCTACATATTAATTTAAAAGCCTAAATGGAAGGAAAAGGGGAAAGGAGAAAAGTGTGCGTGCATTTTGCTTTACATGTAAGTATAATAATCTTACTGGCAAGTTAACAAAATGAGCAACAAAAGTAAAAAAAGGTACTAAAAACTAATAAGGGGAAAGGCAAGAGTGTGAACTGTGAAGTGAAGTATGTTGCTGGGTAAAGTGAGTGGAAACGCGTTAAAGGTTGAAATTAAATTATAAAAAAGTGGAACAAGGGTTTTTTCCAAAGTAAACAGCATTCAATAATTTTTCTCTCTAGTGAAATGGAAAACTCTAAACAAGGTTGGGTCTCTTATTTAATTTTCATAAGGAAAAGAGACGGCGACATATACACAAACCACTTTACAATAAAAAGGCTTGATGATTGTGTGATGATGAGCATGGCAAGAGCATAATTACGTCTATTGTTCGTCGGTCGCATGCTATCAACGTTTTGCTTTTATGAACATAATCATCTTCTTCTTCAAAGAGCTGATATTACTAAGCGGCATGGCAAGAGATGATCATAGCCGACAAACTTGAGTTTGAATGAGGCTTTTTGGCTTTTCGGCTTCTCGGTAATCACAATGGAATTTTCAGGGTACAAAAAAGAGTTAGAAAGCAGACTGCTGCATTATTATGCAATTTACAGCAGAAAAAAGAGCAAGGTTGTGTATTAGATGATAAATTATAGGTCCAACTGTAAATCGGCCATTTATATGCATCAGTGTGTTCTGGTCCCGAAGTGTCAGACGACAGAACAAGGATGATAATTTAAACAGATAATGAAATAAGAATGATGAATATATTTTTTACTTTGGGGAGCTAGACAAATGTGAACCCGGACTGGAATTCACAGAGCAAAAATAATAACAACGTTTTGCCTGTCTGAAGTTTTCTTGCTCTGCGTGTGTGCTTTTTATGATTGCTCAGAGGAGACAAATGGCAAAAAGGAAATGTGAGTGTCTCAATGAATAATTAATTTGTGAGCAAATGCGGCTTTTCTTTATGTCAAACAGAAGCACAGAAGCAGCAGCTGCTAGAAAAGTAGTCAAACGAGAGAGATGAAGAAAATAGCGTAATGATTATGTTCGAGTGGGAGCGCGACGAGTCTATTATGTCACGTAATGAGTTTGGTGTGTGTGAATGTGAACCAACCAAAAAATAATTAGAGCCGGCTTTTGCTGCTGCGGAATTAAAGAAGCGAGTGTGGTGATAGTGGTGTAATGATGATAATTACCGGTATATAATATACTAGAAGCTAGAAGAGTTGAGAGTAAGGCTTTAGGTTGAGGATATAATTACAGGTGCTTTAGAACTTTGTATGTGGCGGAACAAGCGCGTTCAAACTATTTGTTTTTGAAAATATTTTGTTTGGAGCCGCAATTATTTCAAAAGCTATTATATTTCTGTTGGAGGAATTTAGACCATGGCATACCAGCCTAATGAGTTGGAGAGATTAGAAAATGGAAGACAATATTTCATTTTCAACAGAGAATATTATCATGGCACATGTGACATGGGTTGGTGATGGTATGGTGGGTGGGTTGAAGCTCAATAGGAACTACTTTTGTGGTATTCAGGACAAAAAAATGTATTGTGAATTTGTAAGCATATTTTTTTCTTGGCAAGAAGTTTTCTGTGCTTCTATGCTGTTGAGTGAGTGGCCAAATTATGTTATAAACTGTTGTTCTTATGGCTATTTGCGGTTGGTAAAGTAATGAACAGTAGAATGCGGAAAAAAATGCACCTAGAGACCTGAATGAAAATGACAAATATTTTTGTACGCGGGCATAATGAAGGACACGTTTCTCATTGTGACACGCGGAAAATAAATGAGAAGCTAGAGAAAAAAGAAAGAAATATATAAAATGGCACTAGGAAAAAAAGAAAGAAGTCAACTTGTTTGTTGTACTGCTTCTTGCACAAACAAGAGCATTTGCTTGAAAAGAAAGAAGAAAAAAGGAAACAAGTATAAAAACTTTTCTCTTTTAACGTCGCGTCTGTCATCTCCTGAGAATGATTATGGTTTGTTTGTCCTTGTACTGCACAGCAGTAGCAGTGCTTAGGTATAAAAAAGAGAAAAAAGGAAATCATAACTGAAGACAAGCGGAAAGACGTGTGTTTTGTGTATAAAGTGGATATGAATGTTTTTATATTCTTAAAAAAGTTTTTGAAGCCTTCAAGAGTTTTTCAAAACATGACACATGAAAAAGAATAAAAAAGTACAAAAACAATATTTCCTTTGAGACAATAATTATTATGCTGTTTACTTTCCAAAGTCTCAAAAGAAAAAAAGTTTTGGATTATTTATAATTTTATTTTTTGAAAAATGGGATATTATTTTTAGAACAAATCGTTTGCATGTGGATCTCCTCAAACAAATAATAAAATAGCTTAAAAGTTTATATGAATGTTTGTTTGTAAGTGTGAATTTATTACAATGTGGGCTTGTTAATGTTTTTCTTACAGTTTGAAAGTCGAGTGTGAAAAAATGGTCCAGGAGAAAGCAGAGATGCAAAGACATTATGTTATGGTGAGTGTGTGTTCCGTTTTTAAAAAAATAACTGCTTAAAAGTGCTACTTAGCTTAAAGTAGATTGATTGCACGCATACATGCATTTTGAAGTAATCACTGCTTGACCGCGTTTTGTCATTCTTTAGCTTTTATTTTTATTTTTTGTCTTTTTTGAATTTATTAACTTTTTGTAGTAATTGCACACATGATACCGCTATTTTAACGACAATATTATAAACTCTTTTAGAATTTGCATTTCTCTAACGATCGTAGATTCGATAAACTCTTGGTAAATGATGATACATATAATTTCCACCATCCTGTCTTCCTGTTCGCCTTCCTAACTACATTGTTTACCAAGTGACCCCTTTCTCCATTTTCATCTTCTTTTTCTCTCTCAACTCATTTCATTTTGACTACTCATTTTTATTCCGCTTTCCCCTCAATTTTATCATCCCATGATAACCATATTCCTCCCTCATTCTTTTCTATTGCCCTCTTTATATTCCATCTTCTTTCTGTGTAATATGCAAAAACATGCCCACTCAGCAGAAGAGAAAAAAATATTCACTAAAAAAGTAAGTAAATGATGACACGTATTAGATTTCCTTTTTTTATTATAATACGTACTTATAACACTTTCCCATAAAATATTCCACTTTTTGCACACTGCACACACAAGACTATTCAAAAAAAGAAAGTAAAAAACTTTCTTTTTCTTTTCTTCTGCTCTATTATTCTCCCAGTGAGAAAAAGAAAAGAAGCGAGACACACACAAAAAATAGAAAAAAATTAGTGAAAAGAAAGCGAGAGAAAATGTAGAAATGAGATTGAAGATAATGGCAGGCTGTTTCCAGTATTTCTGCGGGTGTGTTCTAGTAGTTGTGCTCACTCACTTAAAACCAGTATAATTTTATATTCTTTTTGAACTACCATACCACCACCACAATAATACGCGCAGACACTTTTCTCTTTTCTTCTTTGAATATTATAAAGACACAAGAGACACTAGAAAAGGCTTTTGTAAATGAAGAAGAAACTCAAATTCAAATAGAGAGAGAGAAAAATTATACACGTTTTTAAAAAAGGGAAAAATTGTCTGTTATTCATGTGCCGTGTGGTGTGGCATACTAAATGACGTTCTTGTTCACAGTTCTGTGAGTAGAGCTTTTTTCATATTATCATTTTTGCTGCTTTTTGGTCCGCCTCCCATCTCCCCTTTATATGTCTTTATAATAATAAGAAAGAAAGAGAAAAGAAAAAAGTTCTTTTTTAAATTGTACACTGATTCCCTTCTAAAAGTCCCTATTATACTTTTTTCCCTTTTTATATTTTCTTTTTGCGTGCTGTGCTGGTTTTTTTAAAGAAAAAAAGATATCTTATTATTATTCCTTGGTGCATTTTTGAAGCAGTTCTAACCAAATAAAAAAAGAGAAAAGCGGAGGGAGAGTGGGATGAGCGGAAAGAAAAGGGAGAACAAGAAAGAGGAAGAGTAGAAAATGGAATGAGAAATGTATTATTTCTTCTGCTGCTGCACATGTCTTATAGCTTATACAACTACTAAAGTGTATAAAAAAGCATTATTATTATTATTACAACGTGGAACGACTCTCATTCTCCCGACATTCATTTCTTCCTTCGTCTGTCACTGCATATTAGCGTTTTTTATAAGTGTGGTATGTTCTTCTTCTTGTTAAATACACGCAGATAGAGTGAGTGTGGCACGCTTTGCATGACAAGTTTTCAAAGAGAAAGTTTTTTATAATATTCCGTATAGACTTTCTCTTTTCCGTTTCCACTTTTCCCATGCCATTGTCTACTTCTGCGTCTACCGCACCGCTTTTGACTTTTGGCTCTCAGTCAGACAGACAATAATTCTTTTTACATTTTTTTCTCCTTCAGCCAGTTTGTAATGTAAATGCAAATTATAAAGAAAAAAATATGTGAGAAAGAAAGCTGGTTGGTTTCTGAATGAAAGATGGAGAGACGACAAGCTAGAAAAAAATTGTGCAGAGATGAGTGTGCATTCAGTTGTGAACTTTTTTAAAGGGTATATATTTGTTATGCAAAATAGCTTATGTAAAAAGAGAAAAATTTTATAGTGAAAAAAATTCTATTATTATTATTATGATTATCTTCATCCTCATCATCATTCCGCCCGAGTTTTTAATAACTTTTTTTCTTCCTTTCTTTTCAACCTTCATGTTCTTTCAAGTGTCAACTCCAAAAAAATAAAGTTTTGGCCTAGCCGCAAAAAGTAAATTCGTTTAGGTTATAACTGCGTTTTAACTGTCTTAATTATGCTCAGAACTCGGGAGCTGATGTCATAGCCTGATTATCCGTTTCAATCCTTTTCATTTGGAACTTTGCACATTTCTATAAAAAAGCTAATAAGAAAAACCCACGTATGCTGCACAGTGCTCTGTACTAAATCAATATCTCATTTCATTTCTTAAAATAGACTGACAACTGACATTTCATTGTTCTCCTAATAAATTTTCAACTTTGCACATTGCACCTCGCCTTGTCGTGTTCAAATTAACACACAAGCAAATCAAACTGCCAACTGCCAACCCGTGACAAGTTTTCCCCTTTGAAGCGCACCACGCCCCTTAAATTTCAAATGCATTTATTCAAATGGCTGTTTTAATTACTACGCGTTTCCTTTTGCCACTTAACTACTTTTCAGTTCCCTGAGGGGAATCCACCACAGAAAAAAATCAGTTTAGCCTTTTGTTTCTCTGCTTCTAATGAAAAAAATGCATAGAGTGCGTGGTAAGATAGCGATGATGATAGCGATATAGTGCACACACGTCATGTCAGCAACGCAGTCAAGTGCAACTGTTGTTCTCCCCTACCATATTTTTCTCGTGCATGCACATTGCACACCCTGTAATATCTCATCATATTTTCCAGATAAAGAATTTAATAGCCCAAAAACTGAAAGCAAAACAAGAACATTAGTTTATTTTTTTCTCTGGGTATTTATTACGCAACAGAAACTCCCAGACACACGCTCACTCTCCAAAATTCTCCACCACCAAAAGCAGATTACTCAGACAAAATATATATTATAAGCCGACCAGCTCATCAACCATTTTATTCTCAGCTCATACGGGATTAATGGACTCACACTCACAAGTTTTGATAAAGCTTTTGGGTATACACACAAGCACACACAGAGCTTAAATGCGTAATATATATTTATAAGCCCCCTTTTTTGTTTGAGGAACAAGCAGAGAGAATGAATGAGTGACTAAATTATACTTACTTTATGTACAAACTAAACCCAGCACGAAATAATTATGTTTCTGCTGCTCTGGGGAGAATAAAGCAGTTTATTATATGGAATATACACTGTGTACAAAAAGCCGGAGATAAAAGTTAAAGCATTAAATGATTTTTTCTGGAAGGGTGGTGCTATCCCAGTTTTTATAGGGGCTTTTGTTTTTCCTGTTTGCACACTGAACACACAACCAACACACGTATTATTGCTGCTTCCTGTTTGCTGAAGTGAATCTACTTTAATAAATAGCTAGAGAGAACAGTATGAGCATGTCAGCCATTTGTGTTAGCCTTATAACCACTAACATAATCAGCAGTATAGTTTTTATGCGTGTGTAATGGAGACACGTTAACAGAAGAACAGAAGAGAGAAAATTGTGAAAATCAGAAAGAGAGATAGACAAGCCATTGTTTTGTTTTATTGTGTGTATAAATGCGATATGAGCTTATGTACAGTATGGAAACAACAATCAGGCTGGTAAATCATCAGAGGTTTTACGAGTATAATCCATGCAACCGCCATGCACACTTGTACTAATACTGATGATGACAATATCATTATTTTATAAGCTAAGGATTGCTCTCTGCTCTGTAGAATTTTTTTATTCTGTAAGGCTATTTTCCTGTCATAGTAGAAAAAAGGAAAGCATGGCAAACAAGTTTGGAATGAGAAAAGACTGTCATCTGGGAAAAAGAAAGGAATGAAATGAATGCAATATTTGTTTTGTGTGTGTGTACACACCAGAGAGAATCCAACAACGGCACATAATGCACATACATTCACTCTTTTGCCTCTGATGGACAAACTGTTTAGAAGAATATTAAGCTTTAACAATAAAGCTGTGCTGCACCAACCAACTTAACTTTTTGTTTTGGTCTTTTGTACGTAATGTAAACAACAGAGAAAACGCACATGGACAAGCTAACAAAAGAGAATAGTTTGAGTAAAAAAGTGAAAGTTGTTGGGAAAGGGTGTTACTCTGTAGTATATTGAGATAGCATCATGTGTATGTGTATATAAGCTTGTAACAAAAAAACACTCGGGTGGAGAAGAAAGGGGATATTAAACTTGTTATATAATAAATGAGTTTCGTGCATAACTGTTGTTTGCTCTCATGTCTCTTTTCTGCCGACCTTTTCCTTGTTCTCTCTTTCAGCCTAAAAACTAGTCAAAGTAAAGTGGTATGGTGGTGATCTTTCCTCTTTTCCTCGTGTGGCGTGTGTGCTTTTATTCGTGGCGGTGGCGGTGATGGTGCGTGCGTGTGTTTCCAAAAGAGAAAGTCTCGCAGCTCGCACACGACAACAATATGTGCCTGTATATTAATGTTCTGCCTGAAAATTCCTTTTAAAACGAGTTCTCTTTCTCTCTGGAAAAAGCTAAGTTCATTACATGCCTGTGTACATGTATAAAGTGGTAGTGGTTTTAGAAAATGCTTGTTCATTCACACTCACACACACCAGCAGTAGTACATGTACAAGTGAAACAGAGATGTAATCAAAAAATCCCCACCAAAAAATATTATTCAGCCTTGTGTCTACTCTACTGGCTTTATACATGTTTACACACACGTATTACATATACATATATATTATTACACACATTTTATTTGCTTACACTAGCCAAAACGCGATAAAATGTCTAGTGTTTACTTTATCTACTACACAATGTCTGCAGTAGTAAGCAACAACCCACACAATGTCATTATTTTCTCCAACAATTTTTTCTAGCTTCCTTTCCGTCTTATCTGCACTTTTCTATATGTATCTAATTCTACGCCTACCTCTATATACAAAAATTTCCCCGGTGTTTACTGTTTACTCAGTGAACAGGTCAGGAAAATTAAATCTGCATTTTATATACCCACTAGTTAAACATTCTAGCTATTTGTTTGTGCCCCTATCTCCATATCCATGTTCTTTCACTTTCCAACATATCACCTTTTTATTTGCCTTTGTGTATATGCCTAAGCCATTGTGTCCTCTGCCATTATTATTTTCAACCTGGCTATTAAGATACCCGGCAAACAAGCTTTTTCATTTTATCTCTCTCTCTGAATTTTCATTGCAGTCGACTTTCTCTCTCTGGTGCGGAGTACGAGTGGTAGTGGACGTGTGCATAACACGCACCAGAAATTGTAGCAATAACATTTTCCCAAAATGTTGGCTGTACACACGCCCATGGCATGCCACACTCTTAATACAATTTTACCCTTGCCATTAGCATTCCTTTCATTTTCCCTAGCAAACCAACAACAGAGAAAATAAAATGTATACAAAAACTGATAACATTGCACATTACACACTGCCTCATTTAATCAATGCTCTCAGTTCATAAAAAGTTTATAGTGCGGTTTATCATGCACTTAAAAAGTACAGAAATATACCCGAGTACATTTTCTACTTACTGGGTTTGCATGCAAGCCTGCAATATGTATGGGTGAAAACATGATGATGTTGGAATCATGCTTCTGATTAATTAATGAGTCGGTGTGTTCCCCTTTTTATCGTAATGACCACAGAAAAAAACTCTCCCGCAGTTCAGTATATCGTCGCGGTATCAATTATGGACGAGATTTTAATCGAAAAAATGGAGACCTCATTTCTCCTCGCATTTGTGCGTGTAATAAAAAATGTACCTTTTTATTGCGTGATTACCTTAAAAATATTCTACCCATGTTATTTTTCTATGAAAGTGTAATTAGCTATGTCTCGTATGTTACTTATGGCTTTGTCTTTTAACTTGATGCTCTTGTTTGCTCTTCTTGTTGATTATAAAAACCACTTTATTTTCTCTTTTTTGGGTTATATGGCTTAATGGCTTGTTATTGATTGGCATTTAATACTAGACGCATGAACTCATTATGCTTAGCACTTTAACACGCAATTTAATTATATGGTTGGTTCTCAATCAATTTAAAAATGTGTTTTTTCTCTTCTATTTCAGTATTACGAAATGTCATACGGCCTTAACGTCGAGATGCACAAGCAGGTAAGTAGCCACTTTACTTATTTTTACTTCAGTGATTTCTCCGTAAGTTGCCTGTCTTCGTTTCTAAACTGATTTAATTTGGAAGGAGGGCAATAAACGTAAATCGTATTTGGAAGGAGGAGATGGTTTATTGCATTGTAAATATGGCTAGAAGGCAAGGAAGAAAAGCATGCATGTTTTTCTCTGAAGAAGCCAAAGGACTTGAATGCTTGTCTAGTGATTGCGGTTTTAAGTTAGGAAAAGGACAAAACTGAAGAGAAAACTATCTCGTTGTAGCATCATGATCATCATCATTCCAGCAAATAATACTCTATTCTTAAGGCCTTAAGGAAGTACACGAACTGACAAGGGCAACAACACAATAAAAACCGCAGAGTGTGTTCTCTCTGTTCTGTTGTCTGTGTCTTGGGAAAGTAGTTCTCGTTCTAAAACGAGTAGGAAACGGCCCCGAAGGTATTTCCACATGAAAATATGATAAGTCTGTTCTGGTTTCTCTCTGCAAAGTGTGTAGTTTTGTTGTAGCTCTCTCTCTGAAAATAATAAGCAGTCATCCTGTTTCCATAGTTGTCGACACACGACATTCTGGTAGTAGTAGTTCTCTAGACTGTGGTTACCGCCGCAGAACCGCAGGGACAGCCAGTCCGCATGCAAGCCACGACATGTCATAAATAATGCTCTTTTTCGCCTCTCTCCAGAAAATGTCGTGTTGGCTTGGTTCTCTAGAAGAAGCAGAAGAAGAAAATTGTTACGTAAGTTTGTAGGGAGAAAGAGAGAGAGAGGTTAAAGTACATGGTTAACTACTTGCCGCAAGAGAAGACAAGCGCGGACGTGTGGTTTTCAAGGAAATAATGACAGATTGTAAAGGATATTTCTTCACTTTGGACTGTGTAGTGATTATACCGTACTTACAACCGACATTTTCTCAGAATAACAGAGGCAATGATGGCAAATTGCTGTTTTACCTATGGGGTCATTCATAAATAAAATAGTAACAGAATTGGATGGGTTGATCCGAAAAATACATTTTTAAAAAGTAACGTCAATTATGAACAGCGCCTATTTATATTGAAAAAGGAAGTAGAATTATTGCTTGTATTACAATTCCAAATACTTTAGCCTTTAAGCAAGAAAAAATTAGCAGTTTAATATTTCTCTTATAATTTTCTCGGGCACACGTATTCAATCTCAATCAGGAAGCATACACCACACCACACACTAGAATACGGGGCTTTGGGCTACCTTTTCGTCCATAACTCTCTGAGTAGATAGCACACGATTATTAAATTAATTTCCGATCTGCCTCCCTCCGCACAATTTTCCCTCTTTCAGTGTCATTTCCAATCACATATAAACCTACTAGTCAGTATAATAATACTAACAACGAGAGAGAAAGCCAAGTGGTTTGGTTTTCTGCCCTTCTGCCTTCCAGCTAGAAAGAAAAACGTGTCTAGTCTCTCTAGCTCCCTGCAAAGCCAGCAAAATTGTTATTAGTGGCATTAGTAGCCATATACATAGCTATAAAGAAACTCGGCATTTGACATTTTGCTCCAAGCAGTGCATCTTGTTTGCTAACCACTCAATAAAAAATATACATCTAAATGCACAAGAGAATATTTCCAAAAAAGTATTATTGGCAACCTGAAAGTTTTACTGGGAGAAAAAAACTATGAGAAAGCCAAGCAATTGCGGAAAAGCGTACGTTCTTCTTTCCGCCTTGTAAGCACTCTTATTACGTATTAAACTCGCGTGTGCATCCCTTTCCACTTTCCAGCCCACCAGTCAAGTCTTGTTTGTGCTTTGCTCTACCTATAGTATGCACTTAACCTAACCCCACATCCATTTTCCATTGAACCATTCATGCCATTTATATATTTTGTGTGAGCACATCATCCTCTCATGATAATATCTATTAAGCAGCCAGTCAAGTCAACTTGCCTCAGCGTACTAATCTAATTCAAGGTTTTCTCTCTCTTTCGCTTTTCTTGATCCAATTCTCGGTGATTTGGGAAGGGAAGCTCAGTGAAGCGCAAGCACACCATCAACCACACACAACGATCACGAACCAAAAGATTCCTTTTCTTTAATGATCCCATCTATACATTTTCCTGTCTTCCAAGTTCCAACAGAAAAGAAAAAATGTGTAGTAACGCATTTATATATATATATTTGGTATGTGTGTCTGTGTCTGTGTCAGCCAAAAGTTGGTAATGTTTTCTAACTAGAGAAAAAATCAGTGGAAGCAGTTCACTCCAATAATATCCCGAATTGGATTGCGTGTCCCCGAGAATTCAATTGTGAACGGGAATCCACTAGCAGGAGAGAAGAGCAATGATTGCAATTGCCATTATGGATGGAAAAGTTCCTACCAAAAAATAAATTCACCGCATACTACTTCTACTTCACTACTTAATACTTATATAATCATATCCGGAGATATAGAGAGAGAGAGGGAAAGTCGTGCTAGAGAAACGAACGGTAATGGAATCAGTAGAGAAAGACCCTGGAGGCTTGTCTCTCTCATTCTCGAGCAAAGTGGCACGACATGAGTATTCATGGGCATATAATATATCTTCCTTTCTCCATCTCTCACCATTTTTTCTCTCCTAAAAACAGCTAGCTTGGCAAGTAGTATTTTTTTCTGGTTGTGTGTGTGGTGTGTTCTCTCAGGAACTGTAACTTTTGGGGGAACAGAGAGAAAGAGAGAGAGAATAATTGAACTGGGAAAAAAGTTTAGTTTTAGTGACTCATTCACACACAAAAAATACTAGTAAGGTTGTGTTTGAACAAGAGAATATGTAGCCAACAATTTTGTCTACATGGTGGAAATAGTAGTAGTGGAGGTAGGTGGGATTTTATCATTTATAACCACTTTTCCTGTAGAACGCGGCAATAATAATGTAACTTTGTGTATGGTATGCTAGTACAACATACAAGGCGGTGTGCTTGTGTGTGTGAGCCTACACTTTAATGTAATTTACAAGGTATGGAGAGAGAGAGAAAGTGGTGCACAGGCTGCCATGCCACATAACCACGAGTACCACACACATGCACACCTCTTTCTTGTCAAGAGATATAATATAGCTATGTATATTCTGGAAGTGTGTGTGTGTCTCAATGTGTTTACGCTACTTGGGCGAGATTGAACCTAACCAAGTGAGAAGGTAGAAAATGTGAAAGAAAATGGATGAGGCGGAACTGTCCATGGGGACTCATGTGAAATGAGCTAGTGTACAAGGAGAACTGGCTATATTATATGGTGAGCTCAGCACTTACACTACTTATAAGTTTTTTAGACAGAGGGAGAAAAAAAACTTTAAGTTTATTCCACTCCACATCTCTGGGTTTTTTTGTCAGATGTCATCATCAATATAAAATGAGAGTCAACTGGAAAATTAAAAAGTTTTTTTCTCTTTAGAAAGCAGAAAAAAGGGGAAAGTAAGTAAAGTGGAGAGAGTGCTGATGATGATCAGAGTTTGAAATGGAAAAAGTAAAATTTAATCTTAATAATTGACTGAATTAAGTGATTCGTTTTGCTGATATACTAAACTGGCTTTCAATTGGTTATACTAATTTGTTTCGAGAGCAAGAGGTAAAAATTTGTTTCTTGTAAAAGGAAATAGAGAGCTGCCTATTTTATTTTCTTATAAAGTCAGCACAAGGAAATAAGTACCTGGAATGAAAATCTTATTTACTTGAAGGAAAAGTACCTTACGGAACACTGAACACACACTGAACACGTAATAACATATTATAGCCTTACATATTGGCAGAGTTCCATCTTAATCTAAATCCTATTCTCTTTCAGTCTTCTAGTCTGTCTCTGTGTGTGCAGATAAGCTTTTCTCTTTTTTTCAAGCTTTCTCTCTCTGGGAGATCTTCCAGGGGATTTATTAACTTACACCAAGTCTCTCCTCTCCGAAAGAAAAAAAACCGTCAGATTATATGATATACCTTACTATTATTATTACCAGATAGAGAGTATCTTCATTCTCAATAAAAAAGTGGAGTAGAGAGTAGAGTAGAGAGGAGGATAATACCAGAGGCAAAAAATAGAGATAAGTGAATGGTGTAGCACGACTTTTCTCCTGGAGAAAGAGTGCGGATTATGATTTGATGCTATGCAAGCAAACGAGACAAGCATATTACAAAGTGGGCTTATGGATTACATTACCCAATGATGCTCCAGAAAAAAAACAGAGAGAAAGTGAAGAGACCTTCAAAATGGTTTTTGGCTTTGGAGAGGAAAGAGAAAGTGTAAAAATGGTAATGCAATAATATCTCGTGTATAGTTTGCTTTATCATTACTTAACTGAAACTATTGGATGAACAAATAGATATGTTTGGTATATATGGCGTGTATGATGATGGTGATGATGACGGTGGTAAATAAAACGAACTTTTTTTCCTTTCTCTGTAGAGAACGAGCAGGGCGTGTTAGGTGTGAGCTGAGAACATGTTTGATGGTTGCTAGAACGAGTGTGTTACATGAGGTTCTTTTTTTCGTGAGGTTTGCCTTTCTCCAGAATAAAAAAACTTTCTCCAGTGCCAACAAAACGGGGTGAAAGTTATAAGTTGTAAGAGATATAAAATACAAAAAAGTGTTATAGCTTGTAAGTACTCGTGTTGTACTTAAAAAGCAGAAGATACTTGTATAGGTATATAATATGCCAACACGAAAGTAGATTTCTACTTTCACTTAGATACCCAACACGCAAAAAGAAAGTGGAAAAACGAGAAGGTAGTTTAGTAGGAAAAAATTGTAATAAAAAAGCGGACGCATAAAGGGTAATAGTGGTAAAATGGAGATCACGTTTTTATATCCGGAGAAAGTGAGGAAAATAACAGGTACGTATAAAACTACTACAAGCCCATGATGATCATGACGAGCACACGATGATGATACTACTTTTCTTGGATTTTCTCATTGTTTAGTTGGTTGGCAGTGATGTACACACATGATTATTACACACAGATAGATTTGTAAGGTTATATACGTATAAAAAAGTATATTAAACGTGTGTGTGCTTTCACTTGAGTCTTGAGTCAGGGAAAATTGTGTGAGTGGCATGTCAGGGCATATCAGGTACATCAATAGATAACCGGCTTGAAAAGAAGAGAAATAGAAATCTTCTTTTTTCCATCATTCCCCATTTCCCTCTTATTTTATAAGTGAGTCGGAGAAAAGAAGGAGAAAGCTGACAGAGTTAATAGAAGCTGAGCTTTTTTTCTTGGCATGTATCCTGTCTCTCACTGGTTGTTTGGTTAGAAATGCTTGGTAGTCGTGTTATTCTCTTAACTGGGAAAATTGCAAGGGAGAAAGGGGAAAAGAGAAAAGAAAAATAAGTGAAGAAAGTAAAGCCAAGGCTTTTCTTCTTTGTCATGTGGATAGAGACAGATGTGGCTGGTGGCTGTAAGGTCAACAACATTATACTTTGGGAGAAAATTCTCTCTTCTAAAAAATATTACATATAGAGGTTTAGTAGTGTGCACACATGTATTTTTGTGCTTAAGTGAGTGAGCAGATAAATACCCTTCCGCTTTGCCAGCCAGAGAAAAGGGCAGACACATTTTGTTGTTGTCTTTCACTCAGAAAATCTGCTCTTTTCTTCTTCTATGCCACACACCACACACATTCTATATCCTTTTAAAAGTGTAAATGTCTGGGAATCTCTTGGATTCCAATTTCCACTACTTTCTTTTCTCGTGTAAAAAGCTTGTTCCTTTGTATGTGTACAGGCCACCAAAGATACATACTCCTTTCATCCTCTCCTATTTACAGAGAACATCTTGATGTATCGTCGTGTGGTGGTATGGTGGTGGTACAAGCTCACACACACACACATTCGTTCAGTCAGTCTGGTGGAAAACCAAGCGACATCAGATTATAACCTAAAGAGAGAGAGAAAAGACCGTCCTTTTCCTAGTACAATTTTTTTCTCTTTTCTTTTTGTGTCGTGTTGTTGTCTTGAGATGTGATGTCAAGCACTTATAGTAAATATATCGGATAAAAGAGAGAAAGTAAAAGAGAAAAGGAAGAAGCTTTTCTCATGTTTGCCATCACGTCGTGGTTTGCCACTAGACTGGCTTTCTGTGTGTGTGAGCTGGCAACGACTTTGCCCTTCTAAGAAATAAGAGCGAAAAAACCAATATAATAATATATTTTGGAAAGGTTTCTGGCATATATATCAGCAGTAGAGTGTGGTGTGTGCACCCACATATCACCTATCACCACTAGAACCACCAGTCACTTTCTCTCTACATATTTTATACACAAGTTTGTGTATTCTTGTAAGAAAGGAAGTGAAAGGGGAAAGGAGATCGATCTCTACTCTTTTTTCTCTTTTCTACTTTCTTTTCAAACAAAACTATACGTTATACTGTGCAGATTATATAAGAAAAAACGCGGGGTTTTAGGACAAAAGACAGCAAATTCCCTAGGTAGTTGTGACACACACACGTACGCAAGCATAAGCATTTTCTTCCTTTTTTCTCTCTCTTCTATATTATTTGTGTTTCTCTCCTGCTGCTGCTGTCTTTCCTTTTCTTCTTTCTGCTCACATACTACACAGTAGAAGACCAAAACCAACCTTGTAAAAAGTAATATACAGGGTAACAGCGGGAAGTCTTGCTGGTGCTAAAGCCAAAAGCCCAGTCACAAGAACAAGAAAAAAAATATAGAGAAAAGGGGAAAAGAGAAAAGGAAGAAGAGTTATTTGATGGCGAGAATGGTCACATGGGTATTAAACAGAAAAGGGCTCAAGTCAACATGAAAGGAAAACCCTGCTATCTTCTTCTCTTTTTTTCCGTCTTTTCACTCACTAACCGTTTCTCTTGTAAAAAAAGAGAATATAGCTATATAGTACTATATACAGACAAGTGTGTGAAAATAAAGAGAGAAAGCAGATATACGACCGAAATATAAACTGCTGCCATTTACAGGCTCATACTTCTCCAATTACGGATTTCTTGTGGTGAGAACGATGAACAAGCAAAAAAATGGTCATAAGAAGAAAGCTGCTCTCTGGTGTGAAACACATAACTTGTACAAATACCTATGTATAAGCCATAAGCATATAACATTCCACTTTCATTTTGTGTGTGGAAGGTGTTACCCGAAAAGCTTTTCTCTTTTTTCCCAACTGATTTTCTTCTTCACACCACACCACACATTTCCCCTTCTCTCTTTTTGACTTTTCTAGCTTGTTTATACCAAAAAAGCCAAGTAGACAAGAGAGTAGCTCACTCTTCTTCTTAGAGTTTTCTCTCCAAAGAGACGTGCCCTTTTCACTTGAAGAGAACAAAGTGTAGTGTAGTCGTCAGAAATGATGATATGGTTAGTACAAGTACTATTTACTCCTACACACTTACACACTCCTTCTACTTATCTACACACTAGAAAAAACTCACGCAGACAGACACACACACGTTCTTTTGTAATATCTTATTACTTCCCAGTCTACTTATTACATTTCTAGTCATCAGTGGCTTGTTATAACATTACACAATATTGTGCGGCCAGAGAACACCAAAAAATATATGCTATTTTTTCTACTAAGTCAGTAAGCCAACCTTTTTTCTTTCTCTTCCAAGCTATCTTTCTCTTTTTTTCTAACAAACTTGCATTTTCCCTTTTCCACATGAATGCACACAGAAAAGCATAAAAATGTATATAGGGTTCACTATTCTTCTTTTTTGGTCTTTTCCCCTTCCATTTTTAATTTCATTAGTGTCTGGATCACATCTTGCACACTCGCTCTCCTTCTTTCTCTCACTTTCATTTTGATACGCATGAACTATCCACTCTCTTGAGCACATCTAATGGCATTTCCCCCTCATCTACTTATTCTCACTCACTTGACTCACTCAATTTTTTTTCTCCCCGGCTCTTATTCTCATTTGAACTTCCACTTCACTTGAGAATGAAAACGCGAGAGGAAAAAGTGTTTTTGTATTCTGGCCGAAAGTATTAATTTTATACCAAGTATATATACACAAACATGTATATAATGCATTTTTCAAGGTTTATAATGCATTCGCTTTCTTTTGTGTTTTGTTCCCTAGTCAAAAAAATACTCGGGTTTTTTGTTGTTTGCTATATCCATATCCTCAACTTTTACTTATTATTCCTATTATTATTTCTCCTTCTCTGCAAAGCAGACAAGGGGATCTACTTGAAAATGTTGAACAGTTCTCGACACGTTGCCAACCATCATCATCCTCATGATCATCATCAAAATGTCGATTATTTTTTCCCTCTCCGTCGTTCCAAGACAAAATGCTTGTACGCTTCGCTTCTTTCTTTTTAACTCTTCATAAAAATCCTCCGCTGCTTGTGTCTGTCTACAAGCCTTGTGTACATTCTAACATTTCTATGTGCATTTTCTCTTGTGATGACGATGATGATGATGTGAAAAGCCGATAGATTTCACGTTTCACTTGTATCATCTCTCACGTTTTTCCAAAATCATGATCTCTCTTCCGATGATGCTTAGCAGCTTACTAAAAGTGAGATAGAGAGATGCTATTTGACACTCAAAGAAAATCTCTATCAACAGAAGAAAAAAATCTCTTCACGCCGGGATGATGATTATTGTCAACCCATCTTCATTAAACCTATGTGGCATATAGAAAAACCAGCGCATATCATGTAATGTCATTGAAAAGCAGTTGACTCAACTTTCCACAACAGATAATCGATTATGATGATACCCAGAGAAAAAGTCTTTGAAATGCATACCAATCCAAAAAACTTCAACTTCTCGCTTGGAAAAATTTCCATTCTTGTATATATTTTTAGGGGAAGATCCACCTAAGCCTTTACGTATTGTTCACCATTGTTAATAATGCATTATCTTCTTTTTCCCTTCAGATTCCTATTTCTCTCTATCTCTTTTGTAATCGAAGTGAATTTTTTTCTCTTCAAATTCTGGCTAAAAACCAACTGCATGTTGAAGAGAGCTTTAGCATCAAATTTTAATTTTAATCAGAAGATTCTCTTCCTTTGTAATACTTTCTCTTGGAATATTTTTCATAAGAGACTACTCTGGAATCCTAAGAATACTTAGAAATTCAAGAAGGAGGAACAAGATGAGATGCTATTATTACGCAATACACTTTTTACAAAAATCTCTTGCTTTTGATCCTCTCTCTCTCTCTGAAGAGAAGAGCATAAGCCCTGTGGTGTGTATTATCTTTCCACTTTTCTTTCAAAGTGAAAGTGAGAAAGAGGATGATGGTGATCATCATCGAGTGCCATTATATTTTCACTCCCAAAATACAATTCCAGATTGTCTCTCGTGGAATGTTTTAATCCTTTTTTCTTCCAATTCAAACCAGTCCCCGTTTCATCTTCCATTCCGAAAAAAGAAAGGGTTTAAAGGTATTTACATATCATTCCACTTATTATACAAGCTGCTGCTCTTCTTTTCCCGATTAAAAAAATTCTTCACTCTCTTCTCTCTCAATTTTTTATGCATGAATTTTCTTCCGCCTCGTTGCAAAGATAAAGATTCCTGGAGATACTGACAATAATAGGGAAAAAGGGAGTGAACAAAAAATGTACAAAAGATGATGATGAAAAAACACCAAGATTTTCCAGATGTCACATTGAGCCAATATGACACGACAAAGTAATATTCATAAAAAGACTTAGAGAAAAAATGGAGCTAACTACTACGCATATTTTTCTGAGAAGCTTGTGAATATTCATGACGTCATTTTACTGTGCTGACAGCCTAGAAACTCATGTACAAAGTACCAAGCTTCAAAAGAGAGAAAAAATGAGGAAGCAGTTATTTGATTCCCTTCACGCTTCTTTTTTGAGTGAAGGGAGAAAAGAGATTTTTTCATTTTATTAAACAGCCTTTTACCATCTCTTTCTATTCTTTCTTCTTCTTCCCTTTTTTGTCATCATACAAGACAAAGTAACTTGGAAGAAGGGGAGAAAAAAATCTTACAATTTATATGAAAAAAGATTTTTCATGGAAATTCCTTGATCCAACTCAGACAAGATCGTAGAGAGAGTCTCGGGTTCTCTTTTATATGTAAAAATGCTAAAGAAAAGGGGAAAATAATGGAAAGACGCGCGGTGCGACAGTTTTGACAGTTTATTACAGTGCGCAATCCCTGTGCTCTGGTTTTTTTTATTTTGCATAAGACGACCAAGTAAAAAAAAGAACCAAATGTTGCTGTCCTTTTTCCTAGAGATTTTTCCCCTTTTTATATATTTTGTAGAGAGAATGACTCTGGATGAATGGGTAAAATTGGGGGAGAAAACGGGTGATTTGCATGTGATTAAAGTTGTTAAGGAGAAACGTGCCCATAAAAAAGGGGGAGTATAGATAGTCTGGAATATAAACTTTCTATTAGAAATACAAAACTGCAATAATGGCCGTGTGCGGTGCTTTCTGGACTGGAAGCAAGTATGCAAATCCCATCATCCGGGGAAAAATTGTAATGTTGAAAATGGTGATGATGATCATGGCATGGTTGGTTGGTCGCGGAATCAAGTAGGGACGCTACTCTCTCTAGAGATTACTTTTTTGTTTGGTTCCACTGTTTTTCCACATAATCGTTGGTTATTTGGTTGAAAACTGATCTGACACTGGTGTTTAATATGCAATATTTTTATTTGGGGATGGAGAGACAGCTCCTATATAGTAGTGTTTACTGTCAGGTACTTTTTGGAACAAGGGAAAAACTAAAATGTATTATTAGATTACAAGTAAACTAGAAAGCTGGTGACAAATCTGCATTAGAATGAAACGCGGAGAAAGAAAATTGACTATTTTTCAGATTGGAATAAAATGAGCCTGTGCAGAACACAGAGAGCTGGAAGCATTATCATAACGCATAGTTTTACAATCCATCAATCCATGTGTGTGTGCATCTCCATATTCCGCATTTCCCGTTTTTCAATTCACTTAGGAATAACCCCAGTCCTGGGATTATATTGACAGAACTTGTGAAAGAAAATTGAAATCGAGAATAGATTGTTATTAGCCACGAACAACTGTGCTGTGCAAGCATGCAATTTATAGTAACCTAAGTAGTATTTATGTTATGGAGCAGTAAAGTAAAGCCTGCAGATTTTCTTTTAAAAAAGCAGAGAATATAATGTGGAATTTGGACAGAAAAAAGGGTTGAGAAAAGGAAAAAAAGTTTTGGTGTGGGTGTGGAGTACGTGTGTGCAGTCAAGTGCATATTTATGGGAAAGCTGACATTTATGTAGCTGATGGGATGGAACATATGGACACTTTCTAACGAGCCATTTGCCAAGGTACTACTGCAAATAGATAGAAGATTACCCAACTATCTTTATATCTTGGATATTCATTGAACAAAGCCAAAATGCTGACGTTGCTTGATGCGCCGCCGGTTGTGGTAGTCATCCGTGTAACATTATAATAACCATTAGAAGATTGAAGCACGTTTTTTTCTTTAGGCTTTGGGAAAAAGGGTTATTTTTCTTCAAGCTGACCACTAGGCAAGAGTTTATCTTTATCTGAAGTAAAACTATTAAGAAAAAGGATAAGGCTATTATTCCATTAGAGATTTTCTCTGGAAAAAATGACAACGTAGTAGTTAGAAAAATTGACAGCTTTTCTATTTGCGTAATGGAAATATTTTTTGATGAGCTGGGGAAATTGACACAGGAACATTGAACAAAAGAAAAAAACATGACTACTGATAAAAAAAATGTATAAAAATAATAGTAAGCTTTTATTACACTATAAAAAGATACGGAACATGTAGCACAATTAAGATAAAGTTTGTGTAGTTAGTAGATAGAGCATACGCTCAAAACGACAAGGAAGGAAATGACCCTGTGGATAATAAAAATACTAGTTGGGCTTATAGGCTTTTATTATTCTGGCTGATAACTTGGAAGGATAATGGGATGAGATGCTTTCAATGAGATATAAGTTCTTAGTACGCAGACAACACAGAAAAGGAAAGAGGCAATCTGGAAATCCTAATCCCATTTTGGTAACAATAGAAAGTTATACTACTGCTTGGTAGTACAATATTATCATCATGATAATAGTAATACAGCCTATATCGGTTTTGCTATTCTGTAGAAAAAATGGTAATGCGTGTTTTTTATGTTTTATGCTCAAGTAAATAAAATATTTGTAGAGAAAATGTTTAGTTTGGTGTAAAGACCGGAAATGAACGTCGTTTTATTGAAGGAAAGTAGGGAATTGTACGTTGGGCTTAAACACATTGCTAGATTGTAAAAATGGAAATTTTGGTTGATATCCGGTGCAAAATGGAAAATTTTGAAGCCGTTATGTTTTTGAAGAACACAAAGAGGCATTAGTTGTGTGTAGATATAACTGCTACCTCAATGACATGTTATACGAAATGCACCTAAAGGTCAGAGCTAGTTCAGTTTATGTTAATTACCGCGATCTCGACTAATCCAATTTACCTGTTTACACACACGCATACACGCAGCCTTTCAAGTGTTTCATAACATACCTTAATGTCGGCTATTCTTTCTACTATTCTATCTTTCATTTTTTCAAGTAAAAGGCACCGAGACCCATTCGTGACGCCTGGCATCATAAGAAACCGAAATGGAATTAGTTAAACTAATTAGCACATGGTACGGGTCAGAAACTCATTAAATTCTTAGGATTCCGAAATCTTGTTCCGAAAGGATACTTGCTGCAAGATTTTAATTAGTCTTTATCTTTTCATCCAGTTAAACCAAAGTAAACGTGTTTTGCATTTATTGGGCTTCTTAATAATCAATTTTTCGACTTAGCAAAATTATTGTTTTTGACAAAATTAGGCTTACGCAGCACTCATAACCATTAGTACCATCATTTGAACGGATACATAAATCATATCTGTGCTCAACAGAATGATGCTCGTCTGAGTTGTATTTGTAATAGGCGTGCAGTTAGCACACAAATGAAAAAAACAGCCATTCCGTTTTTTCTACCTTTTCTCCCAACCACCTAAAGCAAACAAACCCGGAAATATTTTCAGTACATAATACCTCACCTCCCTGTATCTGTCCCCAAAGTACACAAACAAACAAAAGTTGAGCGTGACACAGCAAGACATTTTTTGTAAGCTTACACTTCCCACCACCCACACAACCATCACCACCATTCTCATCGTCACCACACACACTGTCACCATTCTCTTAGTAGTAGCAACTCTGTTGATGATGATGGTGTAGGCATGTCATATTATTTTATGAGTATGGTCCTTTCTTCCTTTTCCTCCTGTAAACATCCTCCTCCTACAATCCACACACTATTTACTATACTATTTGCCATTTCCATTGTAGCACAGCATTTCAGATAAAATTTTGTTGTTAGTGCAAAAGTAGCAGTTAGCCCGAGTAAAGATGGTAGAATAACAAGGGCTAAATATCATAAGGCAATTTGGTACAGAAACAGAACACACACTCCCAAAGTCAGCTTCATTGAACCGGCAAGCGCAATTTCCACTTTGCTTTTATGGAAAGGTGACAGGCGAGGAAATTGTCATCTTACAGCTTTACTATTATTACAACACAACGGGCTATGTCTCTAGTATACTGTAACTTTTTACACCACACCAGACCATCATCATTATGATCATCATCACTTGCATTTTGCTCCAACAACAAAACCAAGCCATTATACCACTACGGCACACACTGGTTTGTACTCTGGTATAGTTGTTCCCGGAAAAGGAAAAATGCTTTCTCTCTCTCTCAAGTTGGTTGTTCTCTCTAGTTGAAAGTGTACATAAAGAATTTTGTTGCCGTTTTGAGATAGTCGGTAGGGCACTTAGGGTGTAGAAAATTCGCATCATTGAATGAAATGGAACAGCAGAGAACACAGAAGTGATGTGATGATCATGAGAATGTTGATGATGATGGCAATGTGGTAATAGTGGTTTTCACCTTTTACACTAGGAATGCCATGCTTTGCTTTCTCTCTCTCTCTATTTTCACTAGAGACACACGCGGAGGCAGATGAAAAGCTAATGCTATTAAAGACTACCTACTACAAACACATAAAAAACTTTTTGGAGAAAGTGTCTATTCTGCTATGAAAATGGGCCTTTTACTACACTCTGGAAAGATAATTTATACCAGAAAAAAAGTTGGAATCAATCTATGCACTGCTATGTGTGTAAGGCAATCAGTTTCCAAAATGTGAGATTGTGTTGTTGGGTTGGAATAGAAAAAATTAGATTTTTTACACAAGCTTCAGAAAAAAATTGTAATAAAGCTGAAAAGTGAAAGTGGTGTGAATTGATGCTTGAATGTATATGCACAGCCAAATGTGTGTGGTACGTGGTTATTATCATTTTATTTATGTAAGTGCATCAGCATCATCATCATTCTCATCATGATCATCAACCTCGTAGTCTCGTTTCTGTCGTCATCGCGCCGCGGTGTGTGGCAATGGTGGCGGCGGTTCTTATGGTAATATAGCAAGAGTGAAAAGGGAAACAAGTTGGAAAAGAGAAAGTAGTAAAGTGATCATAGAAATGAGGATGGAAGGCTAGTGGTGAGCTAATATAAATTAATGGCTTTTCTCCCTTCCTTTTTCACCGCGTACTTCACAGACTACTGCACTGCTGTTGTCAGAATGACGCGCAAAACCCATATCTTTTCCTGGCTACAATTTTGGCTTTTCCCTGTGCCAGCAATTTTCCCAAGAAAAAAAGGGGAAAAATAAAGTTGCAACTCTTATGGAAGTTAGTAGATAGTTAGAATAAGCAAGGTAATCTGGGAAAATGAAAGTGAAGAGGAGGATCAAAATGAGTATAGTAGTATATACGCCTGCTACACACATAAATAATTTATAATGAAGTGAAATTGCTGTCTGCTCAACTGAAAGAGAAAACACGACGTACCTTTCCTCCTTCTCACGTTTTTCTAATGACATATTATTTTCTCTCTCTCTCTCTTGGAAAGTGTGAAAAAAGTGAAAGCTGGTCAACACTATAATAATTAGTCCATTGAAAAACGAAGGAAATTAATGTATCAAAATAATATTCACACAATGTGTTGCCAGCACAAAGCCACATTTTCATTTTCTATGTCTACTGGCTATATGTAAAAAAAGCCAAGAGAAAAGTTTCCGCTTGGGAGAAAGCCCATACCATGTCATAATACCACACCATTCTACTGCCAACACTGCACTACTGACTACCTACTTGAATTTTATTACACAGTACATTACATACAAGAAAATGATCAGAACGATCATACTGACGATGACGACGGTGGTGAATGGGGGCAGTGAAAGGAAAAAAGGAAAAGTTAACAGAGCATACTACTTATTTCACTCTTGGATAATAATAATAACGCATAAAGAATATATTTTCTTCCAAGTGCCAAGTCATTTTCCTTGGAGGATATTACCTTTCCTCTCTTGTTCCAGCTTTTTTTTCTGGCACAGAGAGAGAAGCTCACTCTACTACCATATTTTTTGTTATAGCCCCGCATGTAATTTTATATTGTGCTTTCACTTCTCTCTTTTCCGTCTCAACTTTTTCCCTTTTCCAACAACTGCTTTACTTTATGCTTTATATTGATGGTAATAGCTTTGTAGAATGGGAATATTTTACTACAGTAGCAGCTCAGAGCAGACTATTACTCTCTTGGCGTGTTTTCACTCGTCATTGTGTCTTAACATGTTAGATGTGTACCCAAGGCGGATGCTTTAAAAAAGCCCCAAGAAGCCCTCTGGTTACGCTTAAATTTTATTAAGTAGCGGAAGCTGCTTTATGATTTTGTCGTGTCTGCCTGTCTGTCTGGTGTCTGTAATCACCTTGTCTCATTCAGAAGTTGCAATTGTGGGCTCAAACCTTGTACACTTGTTTAGAGTCTACTTCTGCTTGCCATAAAATTAGGCAACGGTCTCATAAGAAAAAAATACCAACTGCATTTAACGGAACGTATTTAAGCTACACTTCGTTTTAAATGAAATTATGCATTGTGCGTTTACGCACAAAGCTCTGAAGCGTTAGTTCTATAGGTTGAAGGTCTTTATGCATTATGCTAACCTTCCGCTTCTTTGAAACATCGTTTGTACCTGTTCATTTCCATAGCTAAAGAAATGACTCTTTTGCTTGCTCACTTGTACCGAAAATCATCATCATCATAATAATAATATTCTTTCTTCTTATTCCGCAAAGGTCTGGTTGCACAAAAAGCAAAGAAGAGAAGTGGTAATAATATAAAACATGAACTACATCTGCATTCATATAATAACTTATAGGTATGTACCCAAAATGCACAATAGAACACAAACCTTATTTTCTCCGGTTGTTACGTAATGATTACAGAATGCAGCTTTTTTTCTCCTTCTTTCTCTTTTTTCTACCATATGAATTTAATGTTCCATTTTCCCTTCTGTAATCGCAATAATAAATACATATACACAGGGAGGAAAAAATAGTGCTTTTTCTCATGTTGATATTGTAAGCAGTAAAATAATAATAATATTTTGCGCGGTATACTTATAAAAGCCATTCTTTTTCCCTTTTCTTAACTTGACAGAAAAAGAGAAAGCATGTGTGTGGTCTTCATGTATTATTATTGCTGTTATTATTATTACTACTACTTTTCTACGATTATTATTAGGCAAAAGCGCGGCATTTCGTCTTTATTTCTTCCCTAGCTTCTCAAGAAGCTCCACTTTTCCCTTTTTTATATGATCATCACACAAAACAAGAAGAAGAAAGCATACATCCTCATCCCTTTTTCCCATCTGGATTTTATGGCACACTCAAAAACTTCTCAGCCATTCATACGGTAGTTGAGCAATGGAAAGCGTTTTTCTCTTTCTTGCCTGTTCATCTGTCGTCTGTACCAAGAGCATAAAATGCTCTAGATATTTTCCCCGGTTTTCTCTTTTCAAAGAGAAAAAACATAACCTTGTGTATTTATACGTATATTTATATTATTGTTATGATTATTACTTCTTCTTCGGTGCCGGTTTTTAATGCTAAATAAAATGTTGATACGGTTGCATTCACTCTAAGAGAGAGAGAGAACCTGCTGAGACACGGTATTTTAAGCGTAATAGCTGTGTAATATACATTGCTATAAGATTAAATGGCATGTTTACGTAATATAGTATATAGGCGAGCATAAAAACTAATATAAAATTTACATTGCCACATTATTCCCTTCTAAAAAACAAACACCGCGCCAGCTGCAGGCAGGCTTTCCCAAAAAGTACTTCAAGTGAAAGCAAAAATATAAACCGAATTGAATACAAACCAGGTTTTGTAATTTTGAATAGCACAGGAAAAAATCTGCACTCTAAAAATATAAAAAATAGGCCATTATCATTTCTTCCTTTTTTACACAAAATCCACTTTCACTTATTTACGTTTTGGAAAAGTTATGTGTGCAAATTTTATTTTAGGGCTTGCATAAATGCACTGGCAACATACCAATGAATATTTGTGTAGATGCCATATAATAAATCCTCACTATTTCTTCATATTGTGTAATAATCATACATGCTTTCTCTACTTTCTCTCCAGTCTCTAGACATCAAGCTCGTAAAACCAGCAAAAAAGAGAAAAAAATGACTAAACTGAATTGACATGAGTAGTTCGGCATTTGCAAAGTCATATAATTTACTTTATGTGCATAAGATAAGCAGAGAGACCACCAAAGGAGAAAGTACAAAAAAGAAAGCATAATGTGCACTCATACAAGTAAAAAAGTGTATTTTGCTCATAAAAAGGATCAGCTTGAGAGTACCAGAGCAGTAGAGAGCGGACGGTAAAAAAGGAAGAATAATAATGCATGTCGTAAACTTTCATTCAATTTTTTTTCTTCCGCTTTCTCCCCCAACCGCCTTTTATGTGTATATTTTCTATCTTCTTTTTGGATATGCATACATTTTTGGACCATTTCTTAAGAAAAAAAATAAGTAAAGAGTGTATTTTCCCTCTGGAGAAAGTACCATTTTTCCCTGCCTTTTCCATCCCATTGTTCATGCTCAATGGCCCTAACCCTTTCACAAGCTTGGAGCATGACATTCCTTTCCAGTTTTTTTGTGTTATTTATGACACACCATACACATCCAGTAATGTGTGTGCACCTTATACTGATTTTTAGAGAAAATATATTTTTTATTTTGCTTTCTTCTGGTCCTGGGCTTTTTTTATTATTGTACTTTATTATTACATGGCTCAAGTCAGGTTCATTGACATGCATCGTTGCAAACCTCATCGTCCTTTACGATTGTAATATGCTATTAAAGCAGTACGTACAAGTTGGCTACATGAACATGGTCACATGAAGAAGAAGAAAAGTGAAAGTATGCTTATTTCCTTTTGAGAAATAATCATCTGTCTTTTTTGCTCCGCTTGTTTTTCATGTGAAGAAGTACTACTTTCTCTTTTATTTTCTAACTGGTTGGATGGATTTTGTATTGGTTTTCTTTTGCTTTCTCCTTGAAAAAAAACGAGGGCATCATCTGCAGAAAATATAAAAGGTAGCCAAAACCAAAAGAGAATAAAAAATGAGTATCTATTTGTGTGTGGTTTACTACCTAAAAATATTTTGCTTATATATTTTTAGTGTAGTGAAAGTAGTTGCTGAATTTGCTTCTTATTCTTGTCTTCTGTGTACTGTTCTGGACGAAGGGACAAGTTCCATTCCATAAGACGATTGGCATTTTATCATGATACGGTCTGCTAACTTGACGTAAAGTGGTCATTCTTAGGAACACACATGCATGCAATTCTCTCAAGTGAAGTATGTTTCATTTCCATTTTATGACTTGCGAGTACTTTCTTTTTTATTGCAATTTAGAAAACATTGAGAGAAAAAAGGCAATTGTCTAGAAATTGTCTGGTTATTATTGTACACATGCCCATTTTCACACCACACCACTAGCTCTAATATTAAATCCAAATAGATAGAGAAAATAAGGTTATATTTTTAAACCAATTTTAATGCGGCTAATGTTGCTACTTGCTCTACTCTCGAGACAAAAAACCGCATCATTTCTTTAGTTTTTTTTTCTGTTTTTTATCGCTTTTTCAAAAGAGATTTGTTATTTATACGGGTTTACTGTTTAAAACTTCCAGTTGAACAGAGATAGAGATAGAATAATAAAAGGGAGAATTTTATTGACTGTGTGACACCACACAGCACACTATACTAGCAATTCAAGCACATAAACTATCCCTTTTCCGAGAAAAATGCAATTTAGAAAAAACAGTAAGGTTTATAGTCAAAATGGCTTTTGGTTCTGCGAACAAGTCTAGTGAAACTAAAGCAATAACATTAAAAAATATTTCCATGAATAAAAAAACTAAAGCATCAGAGTGTGTGCTTGGTTGAGTATAATATTTGGTTAATTTTTGCCTTGTTTGGAAATACTCTAGTTTTTAATGAAGATAAACAATTCGTAGAAGCAGAGAAGCCGTTTTGTTTAGATAACAACTACAAGCCCAGTATACAAATTTGACCAACATTTTTTTCTACATTACATAATAATTTTTTACTGCTTGTAAATGTGTGCATATGACACAAGATAATATTATGTGCGGCTGAATACTATCCGTTTTTTCTTGTCAGTTGGCTAGAATAAACAAGCTAAAAAATTGTTTACCGTTTTCTTCATGTTTTTACACACAGCATGTTTACTGTTATTAGTTTCTTTAAGCTTTGTGACATGCCAGCAGTTTGTTCTACATAATTTTTCAACCAGAAACATATAACATGGCAGTTTTGCTGTTTAATATCACCTAAATAAAAAACGTGAGCTTCTATGTTCTATATGTGTTGTGTTTGACCAAGCAATACTGAAATATTTACATACGGAATTTGTTTGTCCTCTTTGTATGCAAAAAAGCGTATTTTGTATTTTCTGGGAAATACTAGGAAAAAACAAATGTTTACTTTGGCTCGAATAGTTGTCAGTAAGGCGGACACACATTTAAGCAATTATTCCGTTTTCACTCTTTCTCGCTGTTTTTTTGCTAGGACGTGTATACAGATTGAAAGTGTTTTAAAAAAGTGTACACAATTTGCAATTTGGTGTCATTGACAAAAAACACTAGAAAAAGAAGCCATATCACGTTTCTCTCTCTCAGGCTGGCCTACCAAGTGTGTGTAGAAAATAGCGCATTACATGAAATATTTAATAATATCCTATTATACAGGCCCAGCACACAGCTTAGAACACCATATTATATTTTTTTCTCTTTTGGCTTTCAAATCGGATCAAATACGCGTTTTACCCGAAAAATACACACACACACACTACATTTTCGGGCTTTTAACCACAAAAACGCGAGCCAAGTCAAAAGCTGTGAATTGTATGAAAAACACAAGCCAAAAGACTAGAAACCAGTATAAAAGCGAGAGACTTTCTCGTTTTAATGACATGGATTTTATCCTTTTGGTATGCGGTTTTATGCAATAATAATAATACCCTGAAAATAAATTCCATACGCGTGTAGTGTGCACACTTACTCACATAGTTAAATTGTATATACAAGCTTTATATGCATAATAACATTTTACATACGTGTCGACAAGCCAAAAAAACATGCATGCTGGCTGTCAGTTTGATGAACAACTTTCTGTGTGGAACGGAAAATAAAAGGCACTTTTCAGCTTTCCCGAGTTGCTGCTGCTGTCTTTCTCTGTTTTCGCTTCAGTGCCAGCACAAGAGTACAGAACCAATGTTTACCCATATGCTCATCTATGTAAAAAGTAATTGAATACTAGAGGCTTACAAATACGCAAAAAGGTTTTTTGGATGATGATGATGATCATTCTTTTTCTCTGTGGCGTTTACAAATGATATTAGTGCGGAATATATTCCATTTTTTGTTTGGTTTAGAAGAGAAGAATAAGCATACTATTCTCTTTTGTGTATCAGGCCATAATACAAAAAAAAACTGGGAAGACCACCCTCATCATCAAAATGCTGTTGAGTTGAAGTTGAAAACGAGAGCGAGGGTTTTTGGCTTGCTGGCTTTTATATTTGTACAGAGGCATGGAGGATGGAGGAAAGCTTACAAAAACATTCAATCATTTTTTATTGGTTTTGTTTTCTACACAAGACGAGAAAAGGATGAAGATGATGATGAATGTGTACGCACATGTGGATGTGGATACTAGTAGATATCCTCTTGTTTATACATGGTCGAGTGTTATTTCACCATAATCAGAAAAATATACAGAGACAGAGGGACTTCAGTAGAAATGGACTTCTGACTGACTGATCATCATCTGGATTGGAGGCCCATCGTTTTGTTTGTGAATTTGGTGTATTGCGTGCAAGTAGGGTATATAATCATCCGAATCACAAGCAGAAGCCTGCCAGAAACAGCAGGGCAGAGAGAGTTGTTCTTCTGGAAGAAAAATAAAGCTAAACAAATTTTATGCCTTTTTAACATGAAATGGAAAAAAATTATAATAATATTTTTTGGACTGGCTCGACATACACTTATCCCCTTGCCTTTTTCCTTCGCTGAAGAGAATATAAAAGGATGGGTGATTCATCCAAAGAGAAATTGAGATTCTTTCTCAAAATTTTTATTATTATTACTCAGGCTGACATTAGATATGTATACTAAATAGAAAAGGGGAGAAAAAGATGAGCTATGTTCAATGTTTATGTATGTTTATCAAACCATCTCGCTTCGGCTAACCGGATTTTCCAGCCCAAAAATATAGACAAATAAAAATGGCGTGTGCATATGAATATAAATTGTGCGCAATAATCATACTCTGTGCTCAGGGAATTGTAATAATAATGCATACTACTTCTGCTTCTATACTTTCTAATAACACGTAACACATCAGCAATAAAACATTGTGCCCATTTACATTTATGAATTTGTATTTTTACTGCTGCTGTTACGCAACAGGGGAAAACAAGCCCGCGGTATAGAGTGCGGTGCAGTGGTGGTGAATGGGAATACCAATATCATTTAATTTGAAATGGCAATGCAAAGTTGCACGTACATATATTTTTACAGCTGCCCCGAGCAATATATGCTGCTTCTATAGATCCTGTGAGGCGCATGTCCGTACAGTAGCAATATCATCCAGGCAATTATGTATATATTTTTTTATTACCAGAGGCTCTTCATTCCATTACAGTTATGATTTTTCTCTCCCTAGTAGCTTGTGCACTAGGCTTGTTAAATTTACACATTTGCTTTTTTACGACAAGGAATGTAGCTGAATGTCAATTAACTCTGATTTTATGTTGGAGAAATAAAAACAGAGAAGGAGGGGAAGAGATGGATATTAACGTGCTGGAAAATGGACAGGGAGGATGATGGCAGATATAAAATGCTACACATTTTATTGTGCAGTATATGATAATGATTATTATTTGTATATACAAAACAACCAGAGTGTGTATGTCCCACACTACAGTACACTCAACGGTAGCAATACATTTTAAAAGTGTTTTTTGCGGTGGTGGTAAGTTCAAGGACCACAGGCACGCCAGCAAGTTTGTAATAAGGCATGAAAATTGCACCATGTTATTACACGCCCACCCTTTTCCCCATTCTTTTGAGCTTAAGTGTAACTGTAAAACCTGCTATTATTGCACTTACACTTACACACAAGTGTGTATAATAATATACGGTTAGGATATAGTATAGCTTTTACAGTTAAGTTTAATTTGCTTAAAGTTGAATAGCTTGAAAAAATGTATAAAATTGTTTGCAGTTGTGTTGGTGTTTGTGTGACTGGCCGCGCTGCTCCCGGGAGAAAATAAAGTATCTTTTGTCAGACTTTTTTATAGGCTAAAATGGTATTGTTATGAGGCTTGTGTATAAGAAAATGGTGGAAAGTGTTTTCTTTCTTGTAAAATAAGCTGGGAGAAATGTATGGGGATATTATTAGGGTTGTGCACTTTTAGTGTGATCGGCTATAAGACTTGGTTCTTATAGGCAATTTCCTTTTTTACTGCAATAATAATGACATTCTCGGCATTTTATAGCAGCATTGCAATATACACTACTGGGTTGGTAATAATAATAATAAACCATCAAGTTAGTGAAGGAAAGAGAAAAGTATTTTTATTCTCATTTCTATTTGGTCTATGGTCCTGGGAAAAAGGTTATTTGCCTTGACAAAATGTAAGGCATGTAATGTTGAAGAAGGTGATAGAAGTCACCTGAGACTACACACACAGGAGAATGGAGGAGATGGGCAATGAAGCTGAAAAGTGCAATAAAAATGGGACTTTTAGTAGTACTGGAATACAACACGCTTTTATTCTTCTTTCTTCTGGCACAACACATTTTTTATTACTACATGCCCTTTTCTCTCTTTTTGAGAGAGACACGAAAAGGAAATGAAATACAAAAGGGTATAGAGTTCGTTGGGTTTTTTAGTGGATTGGATTGGACATGCATACTAGTCTAGTAGTCCGTTGAAAAGCATTGTACTTTCTGTTATTCTAGTTTTCCCATTTCCTTTCTTTTTTTCTTCTTCAAGTTGAGTGCAGGGTTTTGAGAAAAAATGGCAAGAAAGCATGCACTTTTTTAGCAAAAGAAAGAAAGCGAGAACGGAAATAAAAAATAAGTGGAGAAAGTTGTCTCCAATTTTTTCTCTTTTGTCCGTGGGGAAATTCCATTGTAGGTGGTGCGGTTTCGGGTATAAGGTTTGGAGAGAAAGTTGTACAAGAACAAGCAAAGGTTTGACATGACTTGTTTTTTCGGTGAAGCGTTATCCTCCATTTAATTTTGCTCACATAAAAAGAGAATTTGTTCACTTTCTTCAGTAAATCACAAACACAAAAGGCCAAATGTTTTTAGACTGCAGTTTACTCTAAATGCAAATATTTACTGTAATTACCGCTGTCTAATTGGCTCATAATGCCAAAAGCCCGAATATTTAAATATTATTCATGACTTGGTATGCCTTTTGTGTTATGTGTGCCCAAGCTCATTACACACCCATTAAAATTACAACAGGTTTGTGTTACTCTCTCTTGCTTTGAAAAGGTGAAAATATGTAAATTTTCTACATAAACTTGCTTTCACTCTCTTGCGGACTTATGCTCCTTCTGTACAACTATAAATTTATGTGGTTTTTAACTGGGCTTCACCCCATTCATAAAGGTAAATGTAGCAGCAGCGCAAAATGATGATGAGGTTGTCATATTTGACCAGAGAGTAATATTTACCGGTTGAATTAGTAGTTGAAAGCACGACACCATTAGACCAAACTGCCGCCAAGCTACATTCTACACTCTGTAGGCATTTTTAAACAGCATTTTCCCTTCTGGCATGATGGCAGTATATATTCAACGTGTTACACTTTTGGTTCCTTTTAGCTAGCCCAAGTGGTAATTAAACACGCAAACCTAGTTTATAATGATTTATTAGCGGGTCGTGCACCCAGCCTACAAACTACCCTACAAAATTGAGTGACTAGTTGTTTTTCTCTCCATTGCCTGTACCAGAGGTGGTGTTTAAACACAAAAGATTGTTAAAATGTGATAACACAGTTTGCACACAAAAGCACACGTACATACTGAGCTACTACTACCAAGAGAGAATTAGCATTTATTATTATTTTTTCCAACATTATCACAGAAAAACAACTGTTATTAAAAGTTATAATGTTAGTACTTTCATAAGTTAACAACACAACAGCATAATGGCAAGTGTGTAATAATAACAATGGCCTTTGGTCTTTCTGGTGTGGTGTGTGCAATGTGCAATCACAAAGTATGATGATGATGGTAATAAGGCAATTTCTCTTTTTTGAAAAGAAAAGGGTGCTGCTGTACAAGCTTAGTACTACTGACGACATAATTTACATTTTACTGGACATTAAATGGGTACACAAGTTTTTTTTATCATGATTTACGTTCTCCTGTGTTCTCTCTGTATTTTTGGTAAAGTGCATGTTTACCTTATTGTTAGTTGGGCTGTGTGTCTACGGTCTACAGCAGCAGCATATGGTTTTGATAGATTGTGTAGTATGATTATCTTTATAACTTTTTATTATGGAAGAAAGCAAGCCTAATAATAAATATAACAACATGGACATAAAGTTAAATGGGATTTACCATCACCACCACCAAGTCAAGAGGAAAGGAAAGCAGCATGTAGAAGCGGAAACTAAAGTAAATAAAAAGTTTGTGTGTGTCTAAAAACACATAATAATCGTACATTCATTTTCCCCACTTGATAAAGCATACATATAGCTTAGTAGTAGTTTTTTATAGTCTAGCCCACTGCTATTATTATTCCCCTTCTTCCTCCTTTCCGCTTTCTATCCTGTGTATAAAAGTTATAAAATACTTCTTGTGAAAATGCTTTTAAAAAGGGAACAGGAGAGGCGTGCGCTTATTGCTTCCGGTATAAAAAAACTCTACTCCGTGAAAGTGAAATAGAAGAGTGGTGGATACACACTCTACACTTTTTTGTTGTGGAAGAACATGACAAGCAAAAAAATTATAGGTATATAAAAAGCCATGTGCCAAGTAAAAAAGTGATGTATACTTTTTTAGAAGAAAAAACATTAACTGTAATGCTGACAAAATGCACAAGAGAAAAAAAACACAACAGCTGCAGAGAAAGCAGTAAAGAGGACAGAAAAAGGACACAAAATAACAACAGCAAACACACTAGTAGAAGAGGAACAGACGGTGGGAGAAAGCAAGTTGGAAAATATTATCGTCATTCTTGAGAAAACACAAGGCGCCTAAAGCTAATATGCCACCGCCACTGTGTAGCCGCTGTTATGTTGTAGTCGTCATCATCATCATTGCCACCGACACTCGCTACTCTCTACTGCAATCATTCTCATCATCTCCATCTTTTCTCAGCACAGCACAAGCAAACAAGTTATAACTACGATAACATTGTGTGTGTAGTCATCATCATCATCCTCACTTTCATCATCATGTACTCTTTTTCCTGTTATTATGTACTCGGGCATTAAGAGGCTGTGTATACTACTAGGTAAATAAAATATTATACTGAAAAAAACTCTGAGGAGTCAAGAGAAAGTGATATTATTATGTATTTACTCACTTTCCCGTCGGTTCACTGAAATTGTTCAGCCAACCAAAGCGAGCGCGAGTTGATGTTGATAATGACGATGATGATGATGACGGTGATTACTAGGAAGCAGGAAATGACGACAACAACACAGAAAAAAAGAAATGTGTTTTGGGTTGGGATATATAATCATGATCACGATGATGATGTGAAGAGAAAGCTGTGCAGTAAAAAATAATAATAGTAATAAACAGTTTTCTCTTTTTTCTATAGAAGCCTTAAAAACACCACCTATTCTTCTATTGTTTTTTGGTGTGTGTGGGGGGAATTTTCTCTCTGATGGAAATATATTTTTATACCTGTTTTTTGTTGGCTTTGGCTTAAGTACCGGTTTTATTAATGAAAGGAAACGAGCAAGTTATTATCTTTGTGTGTGTGCGTGTGCCTACTCTGCTCTGAGAGAAAGTTAAAAGCTATACAACTACCCTTTTCTCTCTTTTGTCCCAAACTCAAACAATGGGAAATCCATTGGGAGTCACGTCAGCCGAGAAAACACGTCGGGAATCACTCCAGCAGTAATAAAACAATGCGGTGTTGTGTTCTATGTGCAATATACAATGCCTTATAATAAAAACCTTAAGGTGAATATACACACAACACCTTAGCTTCTCACGTAAATTTTTTTTCAAGCTATTATCCCTTTTTCTCCATTTACCACGGATCGGATCACGTACTAGCCATAATAAAGAGAAAGCACAAACTGTGTTCTTCTGTGTTCGATTTACTATAAAAAAGTTGTTGGGTTTATTGTGTCTACCTTACTAAATGGACAAGAATGACGATGATAGCATGACTGCATTCAATAACCTGAGAGCACACAGAGATAGCACATGATACCACACACACGTATCTCTATCCACAATCATCAAAGTCAACCCACACACAACATTTCATTCCATTTCTTTACCAAATGCAAAGCAAAATAATAAAAAAGGAATGTCAAAATGTGGGAAAAAGTGAAAGGTTGTCTGTTTTAATGTGCGTGCTTGCATGTTCATGATGTTTTTTTCTCTACTGGCCTTTATTAAACTACACATGTAGCACTTGTGCCACCATCACCATCTAAAAAAGTAAATGCATTTTTATACGTGACGTGTTTCTAAGCTTGCCTATTGAACCCTATTTTTATTTTTTTATTCCTTAGGGAATCACATACAATCACGCCATCGCCATCAGTGTATGATCATGGTCACATTTTATATACATTCTTCAAGATTCAAGATGGCGATGACTACTGAAAAAAAGGGGGAAATGCCGGTATTTACTTGAACAAGCAACCAAGTTATCACACTGTACAAATATATATGGATACATAGGCTTTGATGTTAAAAGGCATGTTTTCCCCGAAAAGAAATCTAAAAATAAAAATAAATGTTTATAGAAGGACGGAGGAAGTGAAATCCCAGGAGACTTTCTCTCTTGCGTACTGTGCTATTATTATACGCTTTCCACTTTCCATCTTGAGGTAAATATTCTTGAGCATCCGAGCTCTTGGTCATGATAACATTTTCGGTGAAAAAAGGATGGTAATATGAATAGGGTGGGAGGAATATTGTGTGGGGGAGCACAGCAGCCTAGCGATAAAAAAGGAAATCGTTGGAAAAACTCCCTAGCTATTTTTATTATATAGCTTAAAGTTATATAGTTTGCTTTTTCAAGAAAGAAAAAGCCCAGCTTTTTTAGAAAGGGGAGCTCTTTGGTGCATACATAAGTTATGGCCTTTTATTTTCCTAGCCATATAATTTATACATGAACAAGAAGGCTTTTTAAAGACTAACGACTTATAACCTGGTCGCGCTCTGCGTCACTTTCTTTCTCCAGTCTACTCTCTGGGGTGGCTTCTTCTAGTCTACATTATTATTATAAGTTGTGTGTGTGTGCACAAACACATGACAAGTTTTTTTATTCCCCTTTTCATATTTATACTTTTTCCCTTCCAGCTAGTTTTATAGCCTAGTAGTAATAATAATAGTTATGCTGTTACTAAAGCTATAATAGAATTTAGCCTGAGTAGGAAAAAAGTAAAAGAGTTGCAAAATGTGTGCACTGGAGCTTGGCAATGCACTCGCATAATAATAGGGAAGATGATCATCTAAGAAAAGGAAACGGGCTTTATCACTATGGCCACCAAAGCGTGGGTGATTTAGCCAAGAAGTCGCACAAGCAAAAGGCTTTCTTGTTCTTTCTCTGGTAATAATAATCATCATCATGGTCATAGTCATAACATAATGCTGCTGCAACGGCACTGTTGCCCGTTTAAATGAGAGTGTAATAGACACAGAAAGTTTTTTCTCTTCTGTAGAAACTGCAGCTTGCACTACAGCTTAAACCTTTTCATTGTCATTATTATTATTACACTTCAGTACATACATAGTAGTCATATACAAACTGAGTCAGAAAATGAGTTTAAAAGCTTGCTTAGAACTGCCACCACCCCCATTATTATTATCATTTTCTGTTTCACTCTCGTCACCCTTCTTTTCTCCTTGTCGCCTTCTCCATTTCACCACCATTCTCTTTTGTTTTTCTCTTTACTTCTTTTGTCTGCTATATACCTACATCCTTCACTATTATATTATTACTCCAAAAGCCAAAAACTTTTATGCTATCATCACATTGCCATCATCAGTATCACCATTATCATCATGATCATCGTACTACCATTATTACCCGAGATTCATTATACAAGTCTAGTATACTTACACTGCTTTCTATTTTCACTCATTACCACTATACCATTTCCCTCTGTTCTAACCAACTAGCTGTTTCACTTTCATTCTCCTATACCAACATTCTGTTCTTCTTGTTCACTCTCTATTTATCGTTGTCATCTCTGCTAACAACCAGGCGACTTTTTTCTCTATGACGATAATAATAATATGCCACTATTCTCTACTCTACTACTCCTATTTCCTATTGTTCTCTACTGCATATGGCTTCCATGAAAAGAATGGATGATTACAAGCGACAAGAGTTTTTTGGTAGCGTAGACACCAACACCAGACCATGCCACCGCCACCATCATCATAGCCATGATCACCACCATACCAACACCAGCCGCTTTTCCCTTTTCTTAGTCTTATTATTATTACTGCCATTATACCGCTTTCTCTCTCTCATGATAGTGGTGTGTGGTGTTGATGATACTACCTCTCTCTCTGTCTCTCTGGTGTGTGGTGGTGGTCTACAAGTAAGCTGTTCTCACAACTCTCATACAACAACACTCAATCCTCCTATAAAAAAATTTTTCCCTATAAAGCTATACAACTATATACTGTCATTGTTTCCGCCTCTATAGAGGTTTTTTTGTGTGCCCAAGTTTTCCCTTGCTTGCTCAACACTTTTCTTAGAGAGAGTTGACGACAACATCATTGTAATAGTCAGGGACACACGCACACACACTAAAACCCTTACTGCATTTCCTAATAAGGCGTTGATCATGATGATACTACTACTAATGCTTATGTGTGTGTGTGTTCTTTCTGGAGATGAAGGCAAAAAGGGGGAAACAACTCTCCAGCTCTTTTGTTCTCCATTTATAACAAGCTTAGAGAGTAATTAGATCATAGAGATATTTGATTGTCTCAAAGGGAGTCCCGCTCTCCTTCTCTCGCCAGCTCGCTAAAGTCTAAATGCTCTTAAAAGGATTATGTCTATTGCCATCCAACCTTCTTGTTTTCCTTCTCTCTCTGAGCTTGTTGAGTCTTCTTGGCACTAATAATGTATTAAAGTTCACTCCTTTTATTTGGCCAAGTGCTATGAACACGTATCAGTATAAAAACAGACTACCTATTATACACATAATTTTCCTGTCCCTTTTCTCTTCTAAGAAAAAAACCTTCTGTAAATCTTTTACTATAATGGCTTTCCACTCCACAATACACACAGGCCTATGGTTGCCTGTTTTAATGTGCCCATCACTTTATAAAAGTATAATTATGTTTTATTACACTTTCTGGCTATATAACTCAGACACACTTTTTCCTTCTTCAATGTTCACTGCTTTTCCCCATCTTCACTTAATTTTCCTCCTTTTTTAGTTTATCCTCTATATTCACAAGTATCATTTGGAAAAGACACAAGCAGCCATAGAATTCATTCAATGAAGCATGAAAATAATAATGGATGGATGGATAGGCAGTTAAAAAGTTTTTGCGTTGAAGCTGAAGCTGCTTCCACACTAAAAATGTTTTTAACATGCATATAAAATGAATGCTTGTAATAAAAAAGTAGTGGTGGTAGTAATAATAAAGAAGGCAGTAATAATAACAATTTTGTTGAGGAGCAGAAAAGAGAAGAGCGAAGATGTCGGCACTTTCTTTTGCCCATGTCCGCATCTCTCTCTTTTTAACTTTATTACTTTATACATTAAATACGGCCGTGGACCAAGTTTTTTTCTAGCTAAATGACACACGTTAAAGCTGCAAGCTTGTAGGAATAAACTGGCAACTTGGTTTTTTAATGTCTGTAGTTTAAAAAGATTATTAAGTATAGAGAGATGTGTGGGGTTGTTGGGGATAGATTTTTTGGGGGCTTGGTAAAAGTAGTAAAATGTGCTAAATGAGTCAAACGCAGTTTGTTTGCGTAATGAGCTTGTGTGTGTGGAAATGATGGCATAATAAAAAATGGTACAAGGCGGAAGCTTCTTTGTACTAGGTTGTTTGAATCTACTGAATTACGCATTGTTTGGGCTTTAATGATTTTTGCGGCGGGTTAATAAAAAGTGGAGGAGTTTTATGAGATTTTTATGAAAAGAGGGAGCAGAGTACAGTACAGAGCAATTACTTTTAATTATGGGGACAGTTTGATGATGATGGTTACGTGCTTGTTAAAAAGGCGAGTTTAAAAGTTATTCATATTTTTTGGTGGATCTTTGAGAATGGAAATGATAGCAGATAAACTCCAAGTCAAACTCCGAACACCATCTAGCTACCTATTCTAGTAGTTTCCCTAATTTTTCCTACTTAAATCATCACATAAATTTTTAAGTTGCTTTTTTCTCCTTTCCAAGCTCACTCATTGTTTGACTTTCCAGAGAACCAGAAAAAACAGTAAATACGCGCGTGTTTTTCTACTAGAGCTTCCGTCTTCCAAGAACAATTCTTTTGTTTTCCTTTCTTTTTTTATTCTTCTTCTCTTCTGGCAAGGCTTTCATTTTCATTTCCCTATCATAACAACCCAAAAAAAGTTTCCCCGAAAAACCTGAAAAGAGTCTCCAGTCCACAGGAAGACATCTAAGCACACACACACAATGCAAAATAATATTGCAACAGGGGAATCCATCCACGTTTACTTCCGCTTCTGTTTTTCTAGCTTAGTAGAAGTAGCAGTTCTGCTGTCAGTTGCTCAAGTGCTGCTGTTAGATAGATATATAAATTGTTAAAAAGAAGAAAAAATGCTTTGAAGACATGTAAAGAGGAGAAACGACAACAGGAAAATAAAAAAATGGAGAGGGAAAGCGAGATAAAAAGTTGAGTAAGCAAAGGACAAGGTATATAGGCAAGCTGTAAGATGTGAATGAGCAAAGTACACAAAGCCAAAATGCACATATCTTTATAAAAAGTTAAAGAAAAGACAAGATGCAGTGTAGTATAGATGCTTCTTGTGCTTCCAACTTTTTTTCGTCGAAGGAAGTTGAAAAAAGGGAATCTTTGTTTGCTTGGCAAATACAGGCAAACATATTGCCTGCTTTTTCCAGTAGTGAACTAAGCAAATATTTACTCAAGTCACACAAAACCCGCCTGGTTGACAGCCTCAAGGAACAAAGTTGTGAATGTAGCTGAATGTGTGTGTGCACTGGCTTATATTTCTTATATAGTTTCCGTTTTAAAAGTAGAAGAAAAAACTTGTCTTCCTTTTTCCCACTTTTCTTTACAAAAGCAGCAGAGAGAGAAGAAGAGAGCGGGCAAACATTATAGTACAAACAGAGCCAACAGCCTTTAAAAAAGTAGAAACCAGTAACAGGCGTAATATGTTGAATATGTACAAAAGAAACAAAGTTGTTTCCTGGAACGATATTTTCACTTAAGAGTGGAGCTAGGAGAAGCGAAGAGTGAATATAAACGAACATTTTTTGGGGAAAAAGATCGATAAAAAATGTTTGACTAGTTTGCATAAAATGTGGGCATTGGAAGCTCAAACTAAAAATGTTTGGCCATAAGAGAATGTTTTGTGTATAGATTCTTCCTATTCCCCTACCGCTATGGTCTCTGATGATAATCTTCAAAAACTACCAATGTTAATGCACGTTATAATTCCGTTGCAAAATGTGCTTCTTGTTGAGTGGAAAACATTAAGCTTAATGAATTTTTGATAATATGACACTAATGTTAATAAACTACTTTGTCCGATTATTATTTCATTTTTCTAAAATCACTAAGAATGTACATATAACTGGCATGTGCGGATGTGTGGGTGGATAAGCACTTGCATGATAGCCCACTATACTACATTATTCTTTTCTTCAGCCTCTCTTTCCTCTTGGCTGTCAGCTTGTACTTTCTTTCCACTTGATTGAAATCCATGTAATGCAAAAAGATACTTTTGACAGGAAAATACATCTCCATCACTTCTGCCTTCTACGCTCCACACCAGTACACCGGCTATAGAGCTGGAAGAAAAGGGCCCAAGGTGGTGTTGTAAATGTGTCTGTCTATGTCTGTGCTGTAGTATATCCAGTAGCAAAACTGGTTTTGGTTTTTGGTAAAAGAGTATCAATATCTTGTAATGTCAGTTGACTTGTATAAAAGGCTCTCTCGCACTTACTTATCTTCAATCAGCCACATTATTACTGCTGGGATGTGTTACTTACCGACGAGAAAACCGAAATCGGGGAAGATTGAATGCTAGGATATATTATATCTATATACCCATCACACAAGCAGTCGTTACATCTACGTTTAAGGGTATACCCATCTACCAAATAGAAAAAAACTCAAGCGCATTAGTTTTACTACAGAAAATAATATCCCGCTGGGTAAACCCGAACTAACTTATCGCTTCATTCGATTTTTTTCTGGCGTAAAAACCAAAGCATCACTCCAGACTTTGTTTGAGCTTTACAGAAGAGTGAGTGGGTTTTCCTCCTTTTTATTTTCCTTTTGGTAAACACAAAAATCGTTCATTGGAATCCGGAAATGGCATTTCTTCAGGGAATCATACAGGAATAAAAAAATTGTTACATGTGTGTGTACTCTTTCTATAAAAGAAGCTTGTCAATGTTGATAAGCGTAATAATACTACGCAGTATTTCATCTTTTTTTTCTGCTTCTAGTACAAACAACATCAATGAGCAAACAGGCAAATATGTTTTTTGTGGTTTGATAAATATCTATCAATATGCTGAGAGGGTGGAATGGAATGCGTAGGTATTTGAAAGGAAAGAAAATTGGAAAAGATTTGAGTTGCTTTTCAGGCAAATTCCCTTGCTGACGCAAATACCTAAAAAAGTATTTGAGTTTTGGGTAGAGTCAATAGTACACACAGGGTTGGGCAATGTAAATAAGGCAACCTGAGAAAATAAAATTTTTACGGATAGATATTGCGTCTTATTTATAAATACGGTTTAAAAAGTTGATCTTAATATAAAACCAAGATTAAACATTTTATCTGTACTTGGCTATTATTCCATTAGTTTGTATCTGAATGTCCATTAGAAACGGTTATCTGTCAAATAGCGATGCATCGTTGTTGCCAACCTATTGTACAGAGGAATCGCCAGAAACGCCAAAAGAAAATCATCCGGCCGTCTACTTTTTCGCCTCTGCAGAAACCCTCATACCGAAACGCAATCTTATTCAATCCAGCACGAAACAAAATACCGTAATCATTAGAGCAAACATTTTTATGCTAATTTTTAAACTCTTTTCTTGTTTCCAAAACCAATACATACTTTTATTACGTGAGTTTTGCTATCTCTTCCATTTCTAGTGTAACAATATATTAAAGTAACCCTCAAGCAAAAAACTTTTTTTATTCCCTTCATTGCTCATTGTGGTTTTTTCCGAAGCCTAGGGTCGAGGTCAGCCCAGCTTGAAAATATTTTCAAATAGCAAGAGCCTCTGACTCTCAGTTGCGGTTTCGTCATGTGGCTTGGCTCTTTCTGCAAGAAGTGCAAGCAAGATACAAGCTCATCTTGTAAAATCTTAAAAACTTCTTATTGCCAACTTTATCTTCTACAGCAGATTATTATGCCATGATTGTATTCTTATTATTATTATAAAAAATACAGCACACAGAAAGTAAAGTTGCTTGACTGCTGTTGCGGCTTTTTACCAGAAGAAGAAGATACCTTTCCTTTTAGCTTCTCTATTTCTCAGTGTTCAGTGTCTTGCGGTTTTGTAACTTGACAGTGGGAAGACGGAGTCCGCGGAGAGTCTAGCAAAGTGTGAATACTCCTCTTACATACAGACTATTATCATCTTGTGAAGAAAAGTGGCGGATTGTATATAGCTAATAGGCTAACCTCACCTTTTTCACTGTATTGCTAGTTGGATGATTACAGAAAAAATATGTATGTTAAAACCAGAGAATAGTGGTAGAAAGTTAGTAGGAGTATAGAAGCTCGTGTGTGTCTAGTATGTGGTTTGGTTTGCAAAGTAGTAAGGTGGAAGCACAAAAACACAAGACAAGAGCGAGGTTTTTTGATGTGGAAACTTACACTGAGTAGCACCAGCAACAAGACAGGAGTATAAAGAGGTCTTGTTCTACTTTATCTTCTTAATACCAACTTATATACTTAGCCAAGAAAAAAAGCCCCGTTTTTTTCTATTTTTTTCTCTGGAGTATTCTCTCTCTTTAAGGTCTTTTGGGAGAAAGCAGAAATAAAGGCCTTTTCTCTTTCTTTTCTCTGCTTTCCTTCTCACACGACCACAATCACCGCATACCACGCTACTTTCTCAGCTTTCTTTTTTTATTTCTGCCTCCGCGTGTGTATCCTTCCTGTAACGTCTCCGTCTCTCTTGTGGTCTTCTTTAGAAAACTGTTGAGAATAGTTAAAAGGCTGTGCTTTCTCTCTAGGTGTGTGTGGTGGGCTATATATGCGTGTATATTATTATGTGCTTGTAGACATGACGTGGCTAGCTTAGCAAACAAGTAGCTTCATCATCATTGTATACCTTACAATAATAAAAGTTTCTCTGAGGGTGTCTGTATAATAAATATACGTTTATAAATAGTGGGATAGAAGCCAAGAAGGAATCAGCGGAGAAAATAATTCTTGGAAAAACCTCCGTCTTTTCTCCTCTTCCCTTCTTCCATTCTTTTCATTGTACACTTTCTCCGCGTGTGTGCGTGTGTGTGTTTGCAAGCTTAGCTAACTAAATTAGAATTAGGAAACGGAGAATGGGGATTCAACCATAATCCATGAATCAAATCAGACAGGGTCAAAAAGTTGGACTGGAAGAGAAGAGAAAAGTAAGTGGATGGTTGTAGTAGGTGCAGCCGAGGTGGTACTAGAATAAAAAGAGAGAAAAGACAGAAGAAAAGAAAATAAGGAAACACGTGTATCTCTCGCCTATTCAATATACCATTATGTACCATTTTTTGTATAAAAAGTTAGGCTTCTTATAAAAAAAGTTGGGCCGAGAGGAGCAGAAGCGGAATAGGATTGTAAGTTGTACCGCAAAAGCTTCAACTTTTTTTATCCTCTTCTCCACTTTCTCTCTCTCTCGGTTTTCTCTTTCTTTTACAAAATATTTATATGCTTATAAGATATATGTATAGTCTCTAGTCTGTTCCTCCTTTTTCCTTTCTCTTTTTGTCTGGTTGACTTGGCTAGCTGTCAGATTCTTAAGTCAAGTGTACCGTGTAAATGGGAATGTTGGGAAATGGTGAAAGTTTTATGAGCAAGTAGCTTTTCACTTGGTTCTCTTTTCTCTTTCCATTTTCCAAGCCTTTTTGTGTAGTCCTTTTTTGGCTTGTTATATATATTTCTCTCTACCTATTATGCACTAGTAGTGCTTTCACCCGCTTTCTCTTTTTTCTCTGAACAAGTTTATTTCTTATTTTCAAGTATTCTACTGGGGAATGAAAAAGAAAGTAGATACTTATAATAGCATGTTGAGTACAAAACTCTCTAGGATGAAGTGCGCATTGCCAAAAAACGGGGAAAAGTCCTACAGAAAAAAATTAAGGACAAGATTGGCAAATGCATATATTATTTAGACTAGTACTTTCCCTCTTTTCTGGTGAAATGTACATGGTACATGGCCCAGCTTGCTACTTTATTATTACATCAGTGTTTCTTTTTTTCTCTTTCTTCGCAGTACTTTCTCCTTCTTTCATGTAAACCCATTTATATAGTTTTCACTTACACACGAGCGCTTGTCTTTTTTTCTTTTTTTAGCTTATAAAAAGAAATTGGAGTCTTGTGTATACACTCGCAAGAGAAAGAAAAAAAGAGAAAGTCATCACGATCATCATCATGATCATCAACTTTCTAGTCATATATACGTAATAAGTAAATATGCTGGTTTTGGTTTATTTTAGAGCTGAACTGTATTCAGAGTTTGTTCAAGTTAATCCGAAAAGGCGACAAAAGTTTTTTTCTCTTTTCTCTAGCAAGCTGTAATACTTTTTTTGGTGTGTGTGCACGTAGACATAACACACTACTTTCCAAGTCTTATCTTTAAGGAAGCTTTAGAAGAAAAAAATAGAAAAGAAAGGAAAGGAAGATGAGAAGGAGAAAAAATGTATATAAATGTGGAGAAAGCGTAGAAGGAATATACATTTTCCGGGAAAAAGGAGACGGAGATCCCATAAAGAACAGATTGAGTCTTTCCTTTTCATTTCATAGAAAGCGGATTTGGGGAAGCCTCTTTAGAAACTCATTCATCTCCTTACCCGGCTCTTTCGCTTCTTTTAGCATAAAACCATTCGTCTTGTGTCATCTACAGATCACTCCATCTCTCACTACTACTGCGTACATTTTTTTATTGAACGACGAAGAAGGAACAAGCAGAAGAAATAAATGGAAAGAAAAACTTTTTTTCCTGCGTTATATCCAAAATGCAAATACATCTCACCATCTTCTACTAAAAAAAGTGTATGAACACAAACTCAACAAGCTCACGTTTCCCTTGACTTGTCGCCGTCGCATTCGCGTAGAGAAAATTTCTCCTAATGTTAAATGCTAATATTGTGTGCCTCTAAAGAAAGCAAAAAAATCTTTAAAATTAATCTCCTTCTTTAGTCAACTCAGCTCAAGGAGAAACGCATTTTGTCGTCTTCTTCGATTTTTTTTCTTTCTTTCCAATAATTGGACTTGTACTTTGCATTCTAGATTCTAGAAAAGAGAAAAAATCCATCTATAATTTTCTCTTCTTAGAAAAGTTGGAAAGCTATATATAGACTTTCCTTTTGCTTTTCACCAGTTGGTTCAGTATGGAAAGAAGAAAAAAGTTGGGAAAAATCTTATTAAGTATTGCTTACGCAATAATGCTATTCACTGTTCACGTTTTTTCTCAACTAATGATTATTATACAGAAAAGAAAATATGTTGGGAAATCCAATAAAAAATCCAAGGAAAAGTTTGGTTGCGCAACGCGGGCAACTTACGGAATTACTTTTGATTATTTATACCCAGTGACTTCTGAGTACTGTTTTGAAATAAAAATAAAATTGGTAATTAACTGTTTCCCTGTTTGTTTGTTTTTTCAACAGACGGAGATTTCCAAACGACTTAATGCAATTATTGCACAAATTCTACCCTTCCTTTCACAAGAGGTAAGAGTAAGTAGCAGTGTAACTTTTAAATTCTTACAATTGATTAAAACCCAGCTTTCAAATCTAATATAATTAATAATGCCACGTATGACGTAATGAAAAAGAGGAGGTGTTGAGTTTCCACTTAATTAGCATATTTATTGTTTTCCTTATTTTTTTTAGCACCAGCAACAAGTGGCCACAGCCGTGGAGAGAGCCAAGCAGGTGACGATGACCGAGCTGAATGCAATCATTGGGGTAAGATACACACAAAGCTCATGAATTCATAAATGATTATTTATGCATTGAAAAAATATGCTGATTATTTTTTGTACCAAAGTTTTTACACCTTCTTCAATTGTTTTTCTATCTACATTTCACTCAGACACTCCAACCTTTAATGTGTTTTTAAATAATATTTCTCATTCTCAAGCAAAGACATTATACACCTGTTATTGTCTTGATACACAGAAAAACTTAAAATTGTGTGGTCAACTCATATATTTTAAAAGCCATTTGTTGCGGTTAGCACAGCAACGTGCAGCAGCAATTTGTATTTTTAATGGCGACCACTGACGGACATTGTGACCGGCCCTGCCGGTTTATTCCTAGTTGCCTCTTCTGCCATTATAAAAAATACTCATCATTCAAAAACAATTATTATTTATATTTTTCTCTCTGTCTGTCTGTATGTCTGCGTGTGCGTGACTAAACTGATAATTTCTAAACTTAAGTCCGCTTTAATGGTAAACACACGTAGTCCGGTAGTTTTGTTTTAAAAAATGATTTCATGTATATTCATGTTCCTTCTCTCTCTGTGAAATCATCAACTGTCAAGTTTTTTGATTACTTTTTATTTACAGTCTTGAAAAAATACAAATGATTTGCTACTAGTAATTTGTAAGCAAGGTAGATAAACTGTAATGGCGACAGGCTGCCTAGGAAGTAGGCGTTTATTTTACCAACAGGGTTCACTTTAAACTTGAATAATAAATTAGCCCTCTGAACAGCCAACCGTTTCAAAATGAGTAGTGCGGCCCATGAATAAACAATTATTTTCAAAGTGCTTAATGTTCACGCATAATCTTGATTACTCTTCCTCTTTGCTCTGCTGTGCTGTGGTCATCCACACAGTCAATATTTTTAAGCAGCCAAAAAGACACAAGAGAGAAATTAATTTAGCCTGTTAAAATATTTGCCATTATCATCACTATCATCACACCAAAGGCTTTTATTTTTATCCACACAGTTAGATACTTCAGCTGAGTAGTGTTTTTAAAGTGATAAGGAAAAGGAAACGCTCATTAACATTTATTACCACTTCCAACATCCAACCCGCCGCACAAACACAAGTTGAAAAACCGTTCATATGGTAATAACAATAAGTACTTGTTTTTGTATTACTTTACCAGCTCATCTTCTTGCGATCATCATATAATATTCTCAATGTACTTTGTACACTTGTTTCTCCATCTCAACCAAAAACGGTTTCCCCTTTTCGCGCTACAACTACCCTGATTACATTATTATTATCTAATCTCATCTCTCGCTAGCTCTTTTCAAACTTGTTCTGAATTTCTCTCAGCTCTTTACTTTCCACTTCTATTCAATTTCATTTTATCTTCCACCCTCTCGTCTCCAGTCTCCACTCATTTTACATTTTAGCTTCTTGCCTTTTATTCCTTACTTTTTAAACAGCTAAAGATAAGCACAGAAAATAAACAAGTTTTTGAATAACTTTGGCTGATGAACAGAAGAAAGAAAGCGGCTTAGACAAATAGGTATAAAGTATAAACACGTAGCATCAAAATACCAAGTTGTTGTTGTTGGTGTTTAAGGAACCGTGTTTTATTTTATTTTACATTTTACATCTCGCTCCCTAACTTCCGTTCCAAAAGAGTAACAAATCTTTTGATTATTCCTCCAACACAATAATATCTCACTTAGCAAAATGTAAACAAAATGGGTACACAATCTTTTCAAAATATTGCGTCATACACAGTTCAGCAGTTTGTTAAGTTAAATTTTTCAAATCTTTTCACGCTTTTGCCCTAGGTGTCTAGTGTCTGTCCTGTAGCCTGTTAGAAAAAAACACAGTCATTTAGAAAATGAGATCACATAGCCACCTTCTTGCTTTTAGTAGTATATAGCAACCCATTGTTATCCTTTCTGGTAATAATTTTTCCTTCAAAAGGAAATACGGGAAATAAGAAGGCATGCATGCGTGTCGGCTCTCTGGGCAGAGAAATACCAAGTCATTGAGTCAAAAAGGATGATTATTATTTTGTCCTTCTGTTCATTCATATCCCATCACGTACCATATTACAGCCTCCTTCTGATTATTACGCTTTTCTAAAGCTTCTTGGTCTTCATCTTCTTCTTCTGCTGCTGACAAAAGAAAACCAGGCCATATACCTACTAGAAAATAAAAAAAGACAGGGAGGAGGCTTGGCTCTCTCTGGTTCTGCCAGATAATTTTCGTCCATGGTCCATGAACCGTGAAGCGAAAGGAAGCGTGACTGGAATAAAAGCCTTTGTATTCATTATTATAATTCCCTCTCATCTTATTATATTTGTCCTTCTAATAATATCACACACATGTATGCCCACATACTATATCTAGTAGAAAGGGGAACTGCAAGCAACTTAAGCTCCTTTTTTTGGTAATATGTACACTATTAAACGCTTTTCTATTGTTAACGCGCATATTACATTAGCAAGTGTGATAGGATGACGGAACAAATCATATTATTAAACTAGCACTGTAAGCTCACAGGTTTTTTATTATCCTTTTTTTGCCACTGAGCATATCTACGTATAATGTCATGTGTTGTAAGGGGGATAAATTTATATATAGCATATTATTCCGCACGAACAGAAGCGAGGATTTTGTTGTGAATGAAATATTTTGGAAAAAAGCACAGAGAAATGAAACCACACATATGACGCAAAATTGTATAAGGATATCTCTCGTAGGACTACCATTTTAAGAGGAGTTAATTCGAAAGCACACACAATACAAAAGCCCTGCATGACGGCTTTGGGCAAAATATAAATCTTTGAGGAAAGGGATTAAAGATGGTTTCATTGTCCCCTTGTGCTTCTGCTGTTGCTGTTGTGTTGTTCGCAAGAGTAATTCAAAAAGTAGTCAAAGATGATAACGCTTTAGCGGGCTACTGTTGACTGTGTTGGGAATATATATGGTTGTTAGGATCATGGCTTTTTGCGTAATATTTTATGGAGGTAATCTGGAAAATGAATGATATATTGTACGTGCTTGGTTCTTGGTCTTCTAATAAAATGTTACATGAAACATGATACAGAGCAGAGAGGACAGTAGAGAGTAGGATAGTGTTACAAAAAAGGGTAGAAAAGACAAAAGCACAAAAGTACAACTTTTTTTGGGCTGGAGAGAAGTGCACTGAGTACACAGAAAAGTGTGACAATGGCTACCGCAGGGAGTCTCGAGAGCTCTTATCGGGAAAAACATTTTCATTATGAAATATGCTACACATTTGCCATGATCATGTAGAATTTTTGTAAGTGTAATCTATTATGCATTGAAATAGTATGGTGGACGTGTCATGCGATATGTACTAGTTTAGTTTGCAAGCTCATGAGGCATTATGGCGTGTACAGAAAAATAAGTTTTTATTTAAGGCTCAGTCAACAAATGAATGGGAATGGGAAAGAGAGGGAGAGAGGCTGTTAATAAAAACGTAGTTTAATCCTAAAATGTGATGTCCCGCAGGGTTTTTGTTTTGGAGTTTACTATTATGATATGGGCAAAATGTACTAGGTTTATAATAGTTTGCAGAGAGCGCAAAAGAAGATAATAGAAGATTATGACAATGATGGCGGGGGAGAAGAAGGGAAAAAAGTTTAATAATGAAGCATTTGTTGCTCAAGCTCACGTACATTTTGTTACGGTTTTTGGTTTGGAATGGAATGTTTAAAACTTACAGAAAATGTGATGAATGAAAATTGAACACTTTTTTGTAAACGTTTTATATAAAATAGCTTGTAATCTAAGTAAAGTTGGATGAATACAGTAAGAAATTACAAATATGTGAAGTTTGAAGTTGAGTCAGTTGAATTTGTTTAAAGAAAAAATGTTTCTTATGGTTTATTTCAATATTTGAAAGATAACTTGTCTGGCTGATGAAATTCTTTTATAATTTGTGGCTATCAATGATTTGCATTTGGGATTATTACATTTTTCATTGTTTAAATTGGTTTATTTTCAGCAACAGAGGCCGGACCTTCCAAGACTTTTGGTGAGTTATCTTCCATTTAATATTTTATTTCATTCGGCAATGATTATCCGAATGAAAAGATGTCCTTCTTCGGTTTTTCATGTTTGTTAGTTTGTCAACTATTGCACAGGAAATGCATTTTCACCATTTTAAAATATTTTTAACCCAAACCAGTCATTTACCTACATGTGTACCTTCTCGCAGCACGTGTTTTTCAAGTAGGTGCATACAAAGTCTTCATTCTTTTTTCTTAAACCTGCTTTTTCCCTTTCCTTTCCAAAAAAGCTTTTTCTTCCACTTGACAAACTTTGATTAAACTTGATGGGGTGAAATTGCCCCGCTTTCTGCTCAAGTCAGATACACACGCTCGATTCTCCACTGCTGCACATCCATAATCCAGTAATTGCATTTTGCCAAGAAAAAAATAGAAGAAATCCGACTACTGACAGGGGAAAGCTACCAAGGAGAAAAAAACAAGTTTAATGTTTTTCGGGGAAAAAAGCCCGGTGTAATGATGATAACACTGAACAACATGAACATCAGCAGACTCAACTTTATGCATTTTTTTCTCTCCGACATAAATTATACCTTTAACCCTTTTCCTCCTTAAAAACACGTATTTTTCCTCTGATGATCTTGCATGCATGACTGAAACCAAGTCACTAGCAGAAACTCCACAAGCTTTTTTATATAGCTGCTCAAGGGGAAAACGTAATCATCATCGGTATATACTCACTAGTCACTAGAATCATCATCTTTTCCATAAAATATTTCTCGTCATGTACAAAACACTCCTCCTCCGCATCTCTCATTCTAAATGATAATATTTTCTGATGACAGGGAATTTGTTATGCAAATTGTGCTCTCTCTCTCTTATTCTCAAAGTGTAATAAGTGGAGTGTGTCTAGAGTCTAGATAGGATTTAAATTGGACTTGTAACAACTCCCAACAACTTCATGGTTCATGTTCGATTGCCATCTTCCTCCGCATTACTACTGTGTACAAAATTTAAATGCAAAATGTAGTTTAAGTGGCCCACTCAACCAAAAACAGCAAACAAAGTAGCAAACATTTTTTTATTAACGGTGATGATTCCAGCTCGACAGAGAATATAAAATCAGAATAATTGCTGTTTTCCCCTCGCCTGTTACTATCTACTTGTCTGTCTATAAACTCACCAAAGTTAAATCAAAACTGGTGACATGTTTGAAGTATTTTATTTTTAACTACCTATTATTGTCCCGACTCTTTCAACTAATCATTCTCTCATCATTTTTCTCGCTCTCTCTGTCTCTCTCTCAAAAGCTGTTATAATACAACTAATCCCAATAATATATTATTATTATCAGAGGAAAAGCCCGTTTTAAATGGCAACTTTGATGAACTACATCCCACAAGAATTTACATGAGCACAAAATGATGAATGAGGATATCCTCGTTAAAAGTTCCAATTTTTTTCAAAACCCAAATGTGTAACACGAGCATAGTATACTTTCATTTTACTTGTTCAACTTGTAATCTTTTATTTCTCTGGAACGCTCTCACAAATTATTAAGCAAAATCTAGCATCATTATTATTATACTGTATACCCACGACAGACTACAGACCCACGAGGGTGGTGGGTGTATAGCGCATAGTAAAATTAACAATTTATAAAAATTGCTCTCTCTCTCTCTGCGCTTTACCAAATAACACATCTCCATTCTCTTCGAAATTATCATATGACTATCATGTACAAAAAGCCAAGCCAGAAAACCACATGATACCATACGGCATTACCGAGAAACATGTAAATGTTTCTCTCTGTCTGTCTACATGCGCCCCTCGAGAAAAAAACAATTTGTCAGATTCATTATTATTATGATTACTGTTTTTGTTGGCTGCGGGTAGAAATGAACCGTGATCACTATCATTATTATTATTACTATCACAATCGTCATCATCATCTTCATCTCCTGCTGCTGTTGTGTTGTTCATACAGAAAAAAAACTTGGATATATTCAGATAGAATATTTTCTCTGTCTGTTCCACTGTTCCATTCACCAAATATTCTCCATGTCTCTTCCTTCTCTTGTTCACAATCATTACCTTAATAATCATCTGCTTAAACTGTTATGTATCATCATAAATAATAACAATGTATTATTACGGCCACATCTGGTCCTTACTTCAGCCTCTATTAATTTTAACCAAGCCAAGAGAGAGAGAAATGAAAACCATCAAAGCATATAGTGCACAGCTCCAGCTCAACACTGCACAGCAGTTAGTCCTTTTCTGCTGCTTCTGCAATAAAAACTTTTTTTGCAGATGTGTAGCCATATAGAAGCACACATCTTATCTGCAATCTGGTATGAAGGCCAAAAATAGTATAATTTCACCATAAAATCTCCAGTAGCTTGCATGATGATGCCAAAAACAGTAACATGGAACCCCACCACACTGTAACTACCACGTACTCCAAAGTATTAATGTTTTCTCCACACCAGACCATCGTCATCGCTTTTGCTTTAGTCTTTATTATGATTATTATCATGAACCATGTCGTCTTTTTGAAAGTTCCTCGGAGAGATACACAATGAATGCATAATTTAACATCATCATCTTGTACTCTCTCTGCATTCTAGCTACTATTTCCTTTTTGTCGTATAAAATATAATGCCATCATCTCCGTTTACAACTCTACATTATTATTTTGATATGTGGAAAATGATATGAATTCTCTGTTTTTAATACACAGCAACAGATGCACGCCCAGCAACTGGGACCCGCGGCAGCGGCTGCTGCGGCCGCGGCACATCCACCTTTGCCCATGTTACCACACCCCGGGTTGCCAGGAGCTCCGGGCCTGCCTCCGTCCTCGGCTGCATCACTGTTGGGACTAAGTGGATTAGGTGGTCCACATCCTCTGGCCATTCTCAATGCCAAACACGAACTCCATCGAGATGAGAAGCCACCAGGTTAGAACATTTAGTTGCATTCACAATTCACACTCTTGCCACATACTAATGTGCTATGTGCTTTCCCAAAAAAACACTCACTTTCATTTCCATTCTCTCAGAAGAGAGAAAATGATAAAAGGTAGTATAATGCCAAGTTATATGATAGTTCTGCTTTCTCCTATAATTCTCAGTGAAAACACCAACCATTATTATTATTATAACCCTTTTCTCTACTTTGCTCGTGTTCTTCTGTTATTGCCTCCATTTTCTGTTTATTTGTCTCTCTTTCTTTCTAAAGCTTACTAAGTTTCCACTCTGTTCTCATGTGACGCATCACGAACTCACGGAGGAAATCTCAAATACATGTTTGCAGTGTTCAGTTCTCTGTTCTGAAAATGGAGAAAAGAAGCGACATGGAATTAAAGGGGAAAAAAGGTAAAATGACACGCATCGCGGGGGTCTTAGACCATGATCCTTGTCATATGTTGTTGTTACCCAAAAAATGTCTTATCATGTCATGAAGAAGAAGAAGAAACTCCGGAGAAAAAAAGGAATTTCGTGCTTCATGTCATTCCCTAGAGCTTGTGTGCACTTGAATTGTTTTTCTCAGTGTGTTGATCCTCAGTTTTGTGTGCTGGGCTTGTCTTTTTCTATAAAAACAAATGGGAAGGAAGATGAAGAAAAAAGTATAATAAAAAGTGTGTATAGTTATATGAGCGTTGTGCTTTTTTCCCACTTTGCTTTTTATCCTGTAATAAAAAACTTTATATAAAGTTATGGGCATCTGCACTGCTATCATCATCCATGATGATCTTTATCATTTTAGGGCAAATGATTCTCCAGACTCCAGCAGCATTAGAGTGCAGTTTAGTTGGTAATATGCCAAGTAGTAGAACACGTAGAATAATAATAATATATGATTGTATGCGGGCTGAATGTTATTTGGTTTAATGGTGATGCCTTAGCGCTAACAAAGATGAAAGAGTGTGATTACTACTAAGTCGTTTGAGATCTTTAGCCAGTGTTTTGTGTTTGTGCCTATCGTAGGTTCCTTTCTTTGCCCTCTTAAATTTGATTTAGGATGTTGTGAAAATAAATGTCTAACAAAAATTAGAAATTGCATACAAAAAGTAAAAAAAATCCGCTTGTTAATTTTAGCTAATAAATCTAGTACAATAATTTGCCACTAGACTAATTGTACACTTTTCTAGATGTTTAGTTTGATGCGGATCAGCCAATCTATATAAGACAATGATGCTGTCATACGTGCAAAATATTTTTGCTGACCAAAAGCATAAACAAATTCATTTTAAAATGTCAATTTAAAAATGAAAATTAATGTTTCCACTTGATTTTCACGTTTGCCGAGCGTTTTCTAGATTTTATGAAACTTCTTGAGATTCGTTCATTTTATGCGTTCAACACTTTCAGGTCAGCATTTATTTCTCAGAATCAACAAATTTATTGTCTCCCGGATCATTCATCTAAATTTTAAGAAATACCCTTTTCATTAGCAAATAAATACTCTGAGTTATTACTTACACAAACTCAATAAAATAGCACAGCAGGCAAACAATAAACACAGTTGATTTTCCTCGTAACGTACATTTCTACGCAATTTGGGTGTAAATGTGCTCACTCTTTTTTGCACTTGCACACAAGCTTATTTAAAAGCTTTCTTGTTCAAAAATTATAATAAAGTTACATTCCATTCCATTTTCCAGTTCTTTTGCAAAATTCTATAAAACCCAATTCTACGCACAACATTTCTTTCTAAGAAATGAACATGTCCCCCTTCAACTTCAGCATATCTACAATACGTGCAAAATACATAAAGGGTTAAAGTTACTATGGCCTGTGTGGTTGCATGAACTGGCAGAGTATAATACCCTGGCTCGTTTCATCTCATCAAAATAAATGCTTTCTCATGTAATTTCAATAGCCATTTAGTCAAGTCCCTGTATAGCTTTTGTGTGTCTAGCTATCACTGTACATTTTCCTTTACAATTTTCCCGAAAGTACATTATGGCTCCTGAAATGTTACACAACCCGCAAAAAGCCTTTACGCTTTTGTCTGCGCTGCTGAACTGCAAAGAAAGACTCTGATATAGATTATTTGCACACTCATGGGCCTAATAAAATGCTCTTTTGGGATTAATTGAAACACACACTGTGCCACACATTCATTCAATCTTATATAGAATTTTATATAACAGCTTTACACAAAAGGAATTCAATGGCCAAGTTCCTTTCTTTCGTGCTTGTGATCATCCTCCCAACAAACCAGCATGGCAATCCACTGTACCAATTGCCACTTTCAATTTGCCAACAAACCGTAAAGTGTGAGAGAGCTCATTAGCTAGAGCTGACCAAAAAAGTGTTGATTTTATAGAGCGCAGCGAGAATTAACTTGGAGCTTCCTGTGTTACCCGAGCATATAAGCCTACCAAAAAAATTTAACAAGGCATTTTGCTTAAATAGCTTGTGACACATTTTTTCCCACTAGATAATTTGCTGCGGGGTTAGCTAACTCGTGAGAATGTTCTGGGTTCACTAAAGACACGCTCATCATTACCTCTCTCTCGTTCAAATGTTTATGTATCATTTAACCAGTTTAAAAAATGGGCTCTGATTTGCTTTGGTGTTAACGAGAATACATACCAGCAAAAAAAGCACAGAGTCATTAGCTCTCTCTTATCGACTTGTACTGTGATGTTGTTTTACTCTTAGAGGCTGTAACACATTTGTGAAATGTGATAAAAGACACAAACATCACATCAGACTCTGTGGTTTTTGTGGAGGGTGGCACACTGCCAAACATTTATTTGGATCATTTGCTTTGTACTTTGTACCATTTACACCGAGGAAAAACAGTATGAATGCATATGAAAAACAACAAACATAAATCTAAAAAATTGGTAAAATGAATATATATTTTTTCTTTTGAAAATCTATCAGAATCTATAGCACAGCCAGTCAATCATCGTTCTTTTCTTTTCTGAGAATCCAATAGGCCATATCATAAAAATAAATCGGTAGTAGAAAAAACTGTGTAATGCGGGCTTACAACACATTTTCTGTTCCCGGGAAAGAATAATGGACAGGAAGGGAGCCAAAAAAGTGAATGAAAAACAGGAAGTTGGTATAAAATAGATATTTACAGAGAGAGAGAAACTGCTTCTATTACACATTTTGAGAGAAAATTAGTTGGCATGTACTTTCCCCTTGTGAGTTTTGTGAGTGGTCATATTATAAAAAAGCACATGGGTGTTTTCCTGGTATTTTCAAGTGCTTCTCTGAAAAATACATTTTTATATGGCATGTGTGTACATTTATATGTCTATTTTCTCTAAAAATGCTCTGGCTCGCGCGCGTCAACTTACACTACACACATTATTATACTTGGATTTGATGGGAAATTTCTCGTGTGCTGGTTGAGCTCTTCTCTCTCTCTGCTGCTCCATGAACCATAGAGAGAGGAAAGTGAAGTAGGAGTGTCGGAAGTGACGTGATGGTAGACCCATTATCCTCCAACCCCCGGGTGAAGTGTTCTTGTCCGACGCTTGTGGCTCTCTTGGGCCAACACTCATCCGGTCCAACAAATTCACACAACCGTATAAAATGCAACCAGACACAAAAAAATTGAGAGAGAGAATCCTTCAACATGCCAATAATACAGTCTTTCCCTAACTTTCACCACTTTCTAAAAGATAAAAAATACATATATATAGCTATCTGAATGGTTTTGGCTGTAGACTTTCCATTCATTCAAAAGCTTTTTTTCTCTGTTGTATTATGACCACTCCAACAAAATAAAACCTTTTTTGTACTTAGCTCTTCTCAGTATAGACATATTTTTTCTATATGTATACCGCATTGAAAGCCTCTTTACATTTTCCATTCCAAGAGAGAAAGCTTCAAGACCACTTGAAAACCGGGCAAACTGCCTTGCAGAAAAAAACAAGTGTTTTACAAGTAGCTTACTAACAGTAAATCCGCCATTTGCCATTACAACACACACATTCTGAAAAAAATTGATGATAAAACATACATGAATGCTTTTTACACTGAACCAGAGAGAGCATATATACAACTCTTCAGGTTTTTTTGGTGAATAGTGTACATCTCTCAAGTTTCTCTTTTTTATATTCTGCCTTTCACGCATTTCACTTGCACAAAATATAATACTCTCCATTTTCTCTATAGCCAGCAGAATTCAACTACTTGAAAGGGAAAATAGGGTAATCGTCATGCAGAGCAAATAGCCCGAGAAAGCGAAACTTTTTTCCGAGAGTAGCTACGCAGCAAACAAAATTAGTTTCCCAAAGGGCAAGCCCAATAATATTAAATAGGAAACTTTCATGCATGCTTGTTCATGTTCCTAGAGAGAAAAAAAATCCAGCTCTCTCTATATTTTTTTAGAGAGCCGGGTTTTTTTCCTTCCAGAGAAAAATATATGCATGTATGCTTGTTAGTAGACCAGAGACCAACACAGAGAAAAGTGAAAGTAAATATACAACACAGAACACAAGCGTACAAAAAACTTTTTTCTCCTTTCGACGACGAAAACACGGAGCCGGAGTTTTGGAGAAAGTACATCTATTATTCTGGTCGACCATGTGTGTTCAAATGATATGGTTGTGTCGGCTAGTACGTAGTAGCTACTCAGAGAGAAAAAAACGTGTAAACGTGCACGCATGTAATATTCATTGAAATGGTGCTCTCACTCTGAAAATAGCCGGGGATTAAAGTAGTACATGTGTTCTTTCACAAGAATAGGCCAACTAACGTGTTGTTTATTACATTATGCACGTTCTCCCTCAGAGTTCCAACTCAGCAAAAAAAAACTTTCTTTTTTCAGAAGGAAAAACACGCGCATAGTGTATTTCCTTGTGGATCATTAACAATTTGTGGACCAGCAGCTTTCAGAGAGAAAAAAACATGCAAAACTTTTAGAACTGTTTTATGCCTTGTTGGTCGCTGTGTCGGTCGGTCACTATTGAATTGCTAATGCGTGGACACATTATCAACCTTTTTCTCATTTTCTTGCTTGTTTCTTGGCACTTTTAAATAACAACCGAAATATGGTGAATACTTTAACAAATGACCAAACTTGGTGGTGTTTTTTCTCTAGAAAAAAGGAAAAAAGACACGTCATATTCCTGCAAGACGTATATTTAGTCAAGAAAAATACACAGGGAAAAAGCTTGACAGCATAATTGCATGTTTGTTTTGACAGGTTCATATTTTCTCACCTGTGTGCAGTTTACTATGGCTTTGTTCACATGTGCATTATATTTTGTTAGAAAAACACGCTATTCTTCTCCCCTTCTTTAATGAAATATGGATACCTGGAAACTAGGATGTTTAATGTGCTGTACATGTGACTGCGCGTTATTCTTTTTAAGAAATGGCCCATGGATTAAGGTAATTGTGTGCGTAGGAAGTGGAAAGTAATAATAGAATAGACACTGAAGAATGCAACTTTTTTCCACAAGTTTTTAGTGGGTGTGTGTGCTGTAATAATAATAGCACCGGAGGTGAACAAGCGAGCACAAAAAAGGGGAAATGTATCTAACCGTTATATATACAGCAAAATAGGCGGACAGCTCAACTACTCAACTAAAAATATATACTTATTTTTTTCCTTTTTTCTATTGTGTGGTGAGCTGCCGGACACAAAGCTGTAAAGAAGTAGTAGCAATGTGTTCTTGTTGGCAGTGCACAGTGCAGTCTGTTAAAAGCTTTTTTAAGAGGAAAAATCCCCATTGTCCCATTTTACTTTTACAAATAACCCTTAATTTTATTACAGTCTCGGGACATACATTCAGTTGTACTCCAAAAAAGCTCCAAACTTGTACAACACAAACAGACATGTACAATAGTCCAGAAGAGCAAAAAGTGCACTTTTGCCATTAACAAAAAAACCTGGAGTATATATCATTTCCAGAGCTATAGGTACATAAAGTACTTGAGTTTAGAAAAAAGGATGAATGGAGAGAGAAAAGGAAGCACATCACAGCACTTCAATTTAACAAATGAGTCTAAATGCTGCTGTTGTTGTACTAGCCAAAAGGTAAAAAAGGGTGAAGAATATCTGTATGTTGTGGGCATATACTTTTTGAAAGGGTACTTGACAGGAATTCACTTAAAAGGAAAATATTATTTCAGAGGTTTATTTTTTCAGTCAGTAAGAAATGCCTTTACTATTGACTATTGTATTGTGTGTACATACTGTATAGTTTTGGAATATGTATGTGGACTGGAGATAAACTCTTTTGACAGGTTGAATGAGTAAAGTTTTTTGTTAAGCTAAAACCGTTTGTCAATACCACTTAATTGTATATTATGGCTTTGTAGATTAAGAAATAGTTGAGTAAGTAATTAGTTTATGTTTTTTAAAAAATGGAGTGTGAGTGTCATTAGCTTTAAATGGTTATAACGGAATTATTGAGCACATCTACCCCGACAGGAGAATGCCGAGATAACCGTAAAAAAGTTAACCGGGACAAAAATAAGTGACATCTGTTATCTCCCTCATATTTGTTTCTAAACGCTCACATAATCAATCCAAACCTTCTTTTATTATATTTCTGAGTACCGAACACAGTATCAAATTTTTATAAATAATATTTTTCTGGGATAAAATCCCTTTTTTCATACAAAAGCTCATTAACTTGACATTATTTCCGGTTGTACCGGATAAAAAATTACACACGTGACACGTAGCACACGCGTTATATTCATTCCCCCACCTACTACTATTTTCAGCTGTCATGTCACTCAAACCTCAACTTCACAAATTTTTTGAGGACTGATCTCCTTCTCCACAAGCTAGTAATTTTGTACCCTTTTTATTCTCAGCGCGTTTATATGTGTCGTGTCCATCTTTTTTCTTTTATTTTCAACCACCCTTTTTATTCCTACGCCCTATTATTGCCACACCCTTTATCTGCGCAAAAATTAGCCCAACAATTTATTTTTTTCTTGTCCCTAAGCTCAATTTTCTCTTTCAACGTGTGCAGCATTTCTCTCTGTGAAAAAATGACTGACAGAAAAATGAATGGTTTTGCTGTGTCTCTAGATAGCTGTCTTTTTGTACCCTATCATTTTGCACACTTTACTCCATCAAATTTGTTAAGAGCTTTTGGTAATGAATTCCACTCGCCATCATCGCCAAACAGGATTTTTTGGTCTAAATAAATTGTCTGTTGGGAACGTACACAGATGTAGGTAGCCCAGACACACAGAGAGAAGAAGGTGGTCCCATCTGCCACAGGACGCAATAGCCACCTTAAAGTTTTGACATGTTTGCCTGGTAATCATTTCACTGAAAGCTGTAATTAAGTCTAGCTGATTGGTTTACTCCTATGATAAAAACAAAATGAACCGATTTATCTGCTTTTTCATTCAGTTTAGATTTTGCACACAGGTTTTTTTGGTGATGAGAGTACTAAATTTTATTTTCAGATTGCCAGTTCAAATCAAAATGTCATCATTACTTACCTGTGTGTGCTTGGCTCTCAAGTAAAAAACCGGTTCTTTATCCATCCATTATAATATCCGAGCTCGTATTATTATTATCATCATCTATTTTAGATCATATTGTAATATTTTTTATTAAACTGAGATAATAACACTGACTTATTTCTTATTATGCTATGAATGAAGCAGAAAAAGGCGTGCATGATAAGTTGGGAATGACTGACTGAAAATCATCCCGATTCTCAGAGAGATCCGATCTACAATAGATTGTTACATTTTTTCTGATTTTTCTTCGTGGAAAATGAAAATGGAGGAGGTCTTCTTAACTTCTATGTACCAGTCAAGTAATATCACTTTCAATTCAGGATTATGTATAAGCAGCCGATTTACAGGGTATGGAGTGCCCAAAGCTATAAAAACAGGAGAATGATGATACTGCAATATTGTGGAATAGATGCAAGTACTTTGGGTTATAAGCTTTTAGAAGACAAAGGAGATTGTGAAGAGAACAGGTGTTTAGCTTTAACGCGGGACCACCCGCTGAGATTATCAATCAATTGATTTATCAACTCATCTCTTCATCAATGTTGAAGATTATACGAAGTAAGTAGTCATCCTTAGAGATCGGGGGAAGAAAAATCTAACCGTACGTAAATCCCCAAAACGTTATAGTAAAAAGTATACACGTTTCATCTCCATCAAATTCTTACCCTCTGGTCCCAATCTCCACAATTTTATTTAGAAAACCGTTTCTGATTACCTCTGACATGCTTGAATGCGCCTTGTCTCTAGCCATAAGCTCTGATCACAATTGATATTCTAAAAAGCTTGACTGACCGACAGACCAAAGCCATTCTTTAACCAGAGATGTATTAACGCGTAATCAATTCTTTATTCGTCTTTTTTGTACAAAGCAGCATGAATTAACATGCTGAATACGCAAGCTTAAGTTATTTAATAGCTGGATAGCTTGAGAAAAGCAATCTTGTGAACAAAAGACATTAATTTGAATGTGGTATTATTGGTGGTATCGGTACACATTCCATTTTAAATAGATGAATGTTTGGTACTTTGGTGTTATTACCGCAATAAGCATAGAATTTGTGTGTGAAGATGATTATAAACTTGTTCCAGGTTAAATGATCTGCTTTTGTGTTTCTTTGCTTAATTAATTCAAATGGAAGGATGGTAAATGGGGTATCGTCAATTGCTTTGCTTCTTGGTGTAATTGTTTGGTTGACAAAGTGCAACTTGATAATTGCTTAACCCGTATGTGTGTAGCAGTTTACAAATTGTAAAGTACATATTGTATATATACGATTCTCTTGGTCAACTTTGTTAATCAAATACTACTGTCAAGTTGTATCTGTAGATAAACCAATTCTTCCAAGTTTAAACATTTTTTAAAATGACGTTGTACTTTTCATTTCTTTTCATGTTCTTCCACCACCGCCTCTACTCAACATCAACCTCAACCCTTTTTCAACACGTTATCATCATCGTCCCACACCGTTTTCCCGGAATGAATGAATTTACATCCCCGGCTACAAACGTGTTACACCAACACCACCATTCTTACCTAATCAACTTGGCTCTCTCTCGCTCTGCAGCCTTAGCTTCCGTTGAGGATCGTCATGCAAGCAAGGTAATTTTTCTCATTTAAACAATTCCATTGTTCTTTCTCAATTTCATTTTATTTATTATCCTCTCTACTAAGCATTTACAACACCGGGTGTGCTTCATCACACAACATAATCATCATCACCATTCATTCCGCTCGTGGTGTTTTTTGTCCATCCACCATAAAAATTCATAAATGCAAAGTAAGCATTATCATTCACATCCTGTGTGCCATGCCATTATCAACCCTACAGAAAAGAAAAAAATATATTCAAAGAAAAACTTTTTTTCACGCAGCCCCCACGTGATGATAATGACAGATTTTTCTCTTTCTGCCGTTCCCTTAGGCACACACAAATCTTTAATTAAGAGCAATTAATTATTGTAGTAGTAGCATGCGGGGGAAAACAAAAAGGGAAAAAAGGAAGAACACGGAAACCCACACAAAACCCTTTGCACTTTTTTTTCTTGTGAACTTCCAACTTCCAAAAGTTTTTGATCAGATGATGGATTTTTCTCATTTTTCCTTTCTCGCCATCACCATCATTCCCCTTCCTCTTAACATCTTGCCATTTTACACCATTTTCCCCATGTTTCTTCCTGAAATAAAAAAAATCCAAAAAAAAGTTTTTATATTTTGTTAGACATCTCTCGCGTGCTTGCATGCCAGAAGCTCAGAACTTGCACAATATTTAATTATATATTTATTCCTTGTTCTAGTCCAAAAACTCCATTTTTTCCATCAGCTCACGTCATGTACATACTTTGTTCTTACCTATATACAAATATCCACACGCCACAGCAAACTCCCTTTTGGATTTTTATTTGGTGCCAGCACAATTCCACCATCATGATTCATTATATAAGATGTAGAATGTGGATAAAAGCAAAACTTTTTATAAATTTTATTCTGTTGCCAGCTCCTTTTTCGTGTCAACCCTACAGAAAAAAGCGTGTTTAGAAACTATTTTATTTTCTCACACTTTCAAGCATCCTCCTCCTCTTCTCATCAAGATCATGAGTCATAAGGCATGATAAAAATTGTTTGGTTGTGTGGGATAAAAAATTTAGAAAAAAGAATTTAGAACAAGAAAAGGGAAGTGAATAATGTAATGTTGAATGTTCCCCAGAAGAACACAAACTAAACTGAACTTTTTTTCTCTCTTGTTCAATCCAAGTCATTTGGAAAATAAAAAAAGAGAAAACTCTCAAAAGTCTCTTGTGTGCTGGGCTGAGATTTAATTAAAAATCAGAGAAAAAAGTAGTTAGTTGGCTTTTGGGTGCGAATTCAAAGGGAAAAAAGGAATGACAAGGAAATTAGCATGAAGCAATTGTCAAAGTTTTTTTTGTGTTCAGCAGACTCAGAGAGAGAGCAAGTTGAGTGTGGAGTGTGGAAATCTCTGCTGCTGCTTTCAACTTGACTGCTGTACTAACTACTATAAATGTCGCAATATAAAAAAATATTTAAAAAATGTTTGGTCTCTTTTGGGTGGCGTGAACTGAAGCGGTATTAGTGGCAGAGCAAAAAGAAAAGAAGTGAAAAGTGGCTGGGCTTTCACTTTCCTCTTTGCTGGCACAAGACACAAAAAACGGTATACCAATTTAGTAGGCCTTTTTAAATACTTTTTTATTTTTTAGAAGGAAAATAGGCAGATGGGAATAATTAAGAGTGGGGAAAGAGCAAGGAAGAGAACAAAAGATGGTACATTTTACCAACTTATTTTTGTGCTTGTGTGAACTTGAGTTGACACAAAAGCTATTCATTTTACTTGTACACAAGCCCAGTAGTTCTATGGCATTTGGCATATAGACATTTACGGAAAAAAAGGTAGACAAAATATCCGTAGTTTTCTCTAGCTTGCGTGTTTGCATTGTGGCGACATTATTGAGGCTTTTCTCAGTGAAAGTCAGTTGAGCTTGAATAATAAAAAATGAAATGAATGAATGGATACAGCCACACAGCCTCAGTTTTTCATTTTTTGTTAAAAACTGACTGTCTTTTTTCAGAAAGGGGTTCTTTTGTGTGGCTGTCACAAAAAGGAGAAATTTGTAAGAATATTTAGAGAAAAAAGATGAAAAGAAAATATGCATATTTCTAGCAGCTGCAATGTTAGTATGTGAATGGTGGTGAAAGTAAGCCTTTTAGAAAACTCTATGTGGTTTTTTATTGCGGTTATAATTTTTGGTTTTCATTTTTACTACCCTTTTATCATCACATCAAAACAGGAATGCAATTCAAAAAAGAAATGAAAACCGGGAAAAGGAGAAAAAGAAAATGTATCTCGTTGTCAACTTCATATCGTTTCTCCCTTTCTTTCTGAGCGTTGCGGTCTCTGTGTCTCTGTTAGGTATAAACTTTTTATGACATTTTTTGTCTCTTATTTCCTTCCAGAGAGTTTTCACACAGCACAGCAGTGTGGTTATTATTACAGGCAAAATGTCTATTTTGCTTTCTTTCTGTCACAGGTTTAATAAAGCGTGGTAAATAATCATAATATGCATGCATACAGGCACAAAAACGGCCATTTAAATGGGCTGCCTTTCTAAGTGGAAAATATTGAAATGAATGAACCAGCACACAAAAATATTTCGCTTCAAGCCCATTTTTCTACTAAACTAATATTTTCTTATTTAGAAGCAGCCATAGTACATACCACACACATTGTGTGTGCGTTTTCCAAACTTTTTATAGCTATATAATCAGCTGGAGTAACAGCAAAAGCCGTAAAAAACTGCTGGAGAGCAACAGCACAGCACACAGACATAAAAAGTTATTCGCATTTTAATGGAAAAAGTACCATTAAGATAAGACGAGCTAATTTGAATGCAAATTTTGCCCGGGTCAAAAACAATTCTGGTCTTATAATAAAAAAGTACTGCTTTATATAGCTTTGCTGTATTACTTTACTACTTGGTACATTAGCCACGTAAAATATAGAAAAGGATTTTCCCTTTGGGGATCTACTGGCTTTTGTGCGTAGTAATAAAAAAGCAGTGTCTGCGCCTTTGGCTATATGGAATACGCATGAATGAAAGGCGAGAGACACAGAACAAGAAAACGGGTTATTACTACTGACTATTATTACAAACAACAGCATATTGCTGCTTCTATATAAAGTAAAGTAGTGAAAAACTATTAATTAGGCAACCGTCTGCAAGGCTGACATTAATTTCTTTATTTGTAACTTGCTACACACCGCCATTGAGAGAGACTAGAGACTTGCCATCATCATCACAAGAACCACTATGCACTCTACTGGGCTTTCTTTTTTATCTTCTTTTTCCTCCTTTTCATTTTATTACACTTTTTGTACACTTTGTTAGCTAGAACAAGAACCCTCCCGTATCTTGTTTAGGGAAAGAAGAAGGAAAGTGTGAGGGAGCAATAAGGAAATTATGCTTGGCAATAATATGATAAACTTGATTACAGAACCACTGCATTCCTTCTGACGTTCTTAATAGTTCCGCTCAATTTGGTAAAAAACTTGGAAGAGAATAGCAAACAGTACAAAACTGCTGTTGTGTTAATATGAATAATTGGAAAATCCTAATTAAGTTGTTGGGGTAGTTAAAAGTGCGTGAAAAAGTCAACGCTCTTAATATTAACAACAAAAATATAAAGAATTGCATAATTGTTTGGGTTAAACTCCAAATTGGAAAACTGAACAGTTTTTCGCAATAACCTTTACAGCAGATCGGTCAATTTCCTCCTTTTTTGTATCGGTATCATCATCAGAGCATATTGTAGCTAAGTTGTATTTTTTTGTTTTAACTATTTTATTTCATGTATTATTTTACCATTTTTACTTTAGGCTGATGTGGCTCGCGTGGTCGTTTACTCTGACAGTGATAGAGGATCTTTGAAACGACTAAAACAAGAAGGAATGAATAGGAAGGTAAAAAATCCCCAAAACAAAAATTATTTGCAAAAACAGCAACAAAAAGTACTGTTCTGCTGCCGCTGCTTTTGTGTGTGTCCCGCTTCCTTAGTGTCTTGTTTGTTTTTTACAATTTATTGTGTGTGCGCTGAAAAAATTGCTAAAAATATACAATACCATAATATTGATTAGCAATCTAATTTCTATTCAATATCACAAACTGCTTTAAAAATAGATGCAAGGTAAGAAAAACAAACAAAGTGTTTATAGAAGCACAAATTGACAAAAAAGACATAAACTTGAAGAAAGTTAGCCTAATCATTTATCAATAAGCAGCAAATTAAATACACCACTTAAAAAACTTCCTGCTGCTATTAATGTTCTAGAAACTAACTCGAGATGATAATACTCAAGATAGCATGCTAAACTGCTGTTGTCACCACCGAGAAAACTTTTTCCTTCAATTTAATAGCTGCATAGCTTTTTTTTCTTTCCCAGTACACCAGTGTACTTCCTGTGGTGCCGCTATTTAGTGGGAAAGTTGGTTGAGCATGACGATAAATTAATACATAACAGAAAAGAAGTTGAATGTTGAAGGAAGGAACTCTCCTCGTCTCCCTCCACAGCATTTAAGCTTTTTTATAGCTTTATATACGACCAACTTTGCAGGAAAATGGAGGAGCGTAATTAAGATCAATTGTGTGGGTAATTTGGAGCAATTTACAGAAAGAAAAGTTTTTTCTTTCAAGTTTACTCCTCTTTTCTTCAGTAGGCTGGTAACCACCATATTATCTACCGGTGTCTACCATAAAAAAGTTTTCTTTCTTTTCTTTTATATGTAGCCAAGCAGTACTTATTGCTGCACTTTGTTCACTTGTCTTGATCTTGATAACAACAATGTTTAGTATACACCTTCTTGTAGTCGAGTGAAGTCTTTTGAATAGAAAAAGGGAATGGCTCTTGAAGAAAAAGAGTTGTTGAGGGTTGTCACTTGTCATTATGCGGAAAACTGGTCATTTTTGCTTTTGGGCTGGAAAATAAACGCTTGTATCTGACCAGTGACCATTTACGTCGTTACTCAATATTATGCGCGTGGGTGGATAGCACAGTGAATGTAGATATAGTACTTGAGCATTTTAAATGAATACAGCTTTAACGACGATGGGTATATCATGACATGAGTAAGGAATGCAAGTCCATAAACAGGATACGAATAATAGGCCAAATCGATTTTCGATAAAAATTTGAACGCGCATAAAAAGATGATTGAACTGATTCCCTTTCCTCTGATCTTACTGGTTATGTTTGCAATAAAAAAGTAACTTTTTTATACTCTCTTGAGAAAGCTACTTTTTTTCAAGGATGAGTACATAAGCATCATTTTGTTGGAACGAAAAAAAGCTCGGAAGAGAAAGTTTCAGGAAAACGACTGAAAAGCGGATCAGCAAAAAACGGGTAAAGAAAGTCGTTAGAAATTCTTTTTTTATTATTGCACACTTTCATAGACTGTTAGAATGGAATGGAGTAGTAACAGGAGCATTATGGCCTTTGAGAAAGAGAGAGAAAGGATATAATATCCCAAAAGGCCATCTGTATGCAAGAAGCTAGCTCATTCACTTCCTTTTTTTCTCTCTCCAGAAGCAGAAGATATAATCGTAAAAATGTAACTTAAAGGTAGTTCCACAGAGAAAAATGTGTTGGCACCACACACACAACACTCTAGAACTTAAACGTAGTATGTAATAATGGCATGACATTACATGGCCTGGCAAGAAAAAAATACTGTGGATTTTTTTTGCTTTTTAGAAGCTCGTTTGACTTGCCATTGTAAAAGGTGATTTGGATCTTTGCCTTGTACGATAAACTGACATAACACTCCCCATTTATTTCCTTGTGCTCGTAAATATCAATGAGCTGAGAAAAGGAAAGAAAGAGAAAAAAAGAGTTTGCAGTTTTTGAAAGGCAATAAGTACAAGGTACAAGTTGGAAAGGAAGAAAAAATGGAGGTAATAGAATAGCGAATTTTTATGGTGTGTGTGGATGTGCGGCTTCAATTGAGAATAGAGACAAGTTACAATTGTGTTTGATAAGATGGTGTACAGATTCGCAGTTGCAAAAAATGTAAGATGCAAGTTTGAAGGTAGGTGGGGAATTTGTAACATTTGACTGCCGAATTAAAGCCAAGTGTAGCTGAATTGGTGCTTACAGTAGATGCAAAACTAGGCACCGAACAACTTGGGTTTAACGAATTAAATTTGAGATATCACTTTCGGTCCAAATTTATCTAGTTACCTACGTTGCCAAGTTATTCTTTCAATTTTACAAATACTTTAAAATTCGTTTAAAACCCAATTTTTTTTTCCAAAAAACCCATTCATTAATTTTTCCACTTAATTTTTTACACCCTCCCTTTCCCACATTTTGCTAATCTTGTCAAAACACCCGTTTTTCTCTGGTTACACACCCAGCTGCTATTTTCCGGTATACCACTCTACTAAAAGTACCTATAAGCCAAAATTCTAATCACACCGGAAAAACCCATGCAAGATGGATATAAATATATCCACCAAGCCATGTGCATGTTTGCTTTGTTTACCCAACCGAAATAAAATCGCAAAAGGCCCACAGACTAGTTTCTAGTTCACACCAAACAAGCTCTCTTCCATTACTGTTCCTCTCTGTTCTGGTGTCGATTTTATAAGTCAATGTTCATAAGTTCATAGTCCAGATTCTTTCCTTTTTGGCTATCAGCCTTTGCTGCTGCTGCTGTCATGTTGACAATTTTATTAGATGTCTATTACCACACATACCAACCAGCACACTACACAACCGTGTGTGTGTAAAGCTACAACAAACATTTTTTTCTAACTTTCAGAGTTACTCCACTCTGCTTTCCCTTTTCCTCTGTCCACGTTACTAAACTGGACACATAAAATTCCCTTGGCGTGTCACGCCTTGTGCATGGTGCTTGGACACGGCTCAACTAGCTGTGGTCACCGCTTTTTTATAGTCTGATTGCTTTCCTTTTTTCTTTCCTCCTGTGACCATTCACTATACTACACATAGCATAAAATGTTCTGACACGCTGGGTTTTACATAAAAAATGCTCTCACTCGCGCTCGACATGTGTGAAAATGTACATATGATTATATTACAAGCTTGAATAGACTCTGACCTTTTCTGGCTCTGTCGGTGGTGTGATCAGACTTGGTGGGAGGTACGCAAGAAAAAACAAAAGTAGTTTGTTTTGTGCAGTAATAAGCACAAAAAAGCATCTGTGGTTTTTTCCCTCTATTTCCCCGGGATTTATCCACGCAAGTCTTGAAGCCTTGTAGGCTTGACCAGCAGACTAAAGAGAGTTCTAGTGACTAGATTATCGGCTTAACTTTGTTTAAGCTTGTTTTCTATATAAGTGCACACAATGCAAAGTGCAACTTATTTTTCTCTACTGGAAGCAGTAGATGATATCAATCTAAATAGGACAAGCTGTGAACACAAAAAATAAATAATCCAGTGAATTGGTGAAAGCCAGCAGGGTACTAACACGCTGACTGGCTAGAATGCAATGTACAAAACACAAAATGCATGTTTCATAATCATCGTCATCATCATCATCATCAACGTCATTTCAACTTAAACTCAAACCATGCAATATTTTTTATCACTACCATACTTGCTGCTATAAAAAGGAATATTGAATGATTTAAAGCTTTACCAGTACCAGTACCTAACACCAAATCTAATTTCCAGGTTTTTTGTTGCAATCCACTAAATATTTCATATGAAGCGTGTGTTGTTGGTTGTCACTGTCTTGCTGTGCCAACACCACTAGGATCGATTATCGTACAACTTTTTTTTATTTTGAGGTTTCCTCTTTACGTGTCATTTTATAAATTAGATATAAATTAGGTTCAAATAGAGAGCTGGGGTTATTTTTAGTGATATGGAATTATTATGTTTTCTGGTAACCTGCATGCACCAATTCGAAACAATATATCTAATAGGTTTACCATACCATATATGGTAATAAAGCTCTACTTACATATTTTAGTGTACTGTACTGCGGAACAATTTTCACTGATAAAAAATACATATAGATTTTCTTGTTCACACTTTTACCTTCGTCATAGTCATCGTCACTAGTAAAAAAAGTTTGCTGGATAACAGCCGCAGGTTGATAGCACAATGGATTTTTCATGTTGTGTTAAGCGTTTGAAATGGCCTGTGATTACCCCATGATTTGTGTTTTGTGACCGGTGATCGATCACCACCACACCGAAAAAAGCTACTACTGTTTTTATATTTCCCCTTTACCACTTCACTTAACTTGAGCTGTTCTGAGCGAGAGAGAGAGAGTATAGCTTATTGCTTTCTCTATCCATTATCCATTCAGGAAGAAAATGAGGAAATTGCACACACAAAAAAGAACAAATAACAGGGTTGCATAACAAGCAGACTACACACACCCGAGAAAATTTTTATTTATAAGCTATTTTTAGAGCCTAATACTTTCCATACATTATGCATGTCTTCGTGTGTACATGTCAGTCTGTCAGTTGTTTTGCGGTTGTTTTTTCTCTTTAGAGCTCTCCTTATTGACTTTATATACTAGGCTGGAAATTGATGCATATTTTTTTCTTCTTATAAAAAAAGGATCATATACATGTACACATTTTTATGTGAATTTTTTCTTCTCTTGTCTTTTATTTTATGCATGTCGTAAATTCCAAACGTGTCAAAGCCGAAAAAGTGAGAGAAAATCTCATTTGCTTTCACTTCAGAGCTTTCTCTTTTTTTCTTATTATATTGTATATAGGCCATGGCCTTTTTCCTCTTCATTTATTTTTTTCTGTTTACTAGTTTAACGGTTCCGGAAAAAAGGGTACAAGGGAAATGACATTAGTGCGCACAAGCCAATGATTATTCATAGATTAGTGCACACATTTTTTGTGTGTGTGACTCACTCAATGACTATAATTATTATTACGGAAGTTGACCCTATATCCATCCCATTGCTCTGCATAATATTCTTCTCATGCTAATGATTCTAGTCACGACTGATGTCATTTCCTTGTGCACACACAAAAAATGTATTATTCACATTTTTATGTGCCAAAAATATATTTTCGGGCTTAACAAGACATCACAAGTGTATCATGCAATACCCCTAGCGTTGGTTTTAATATACATTTTTTACAATTACTTGATTATAAATGTCAAATTTTTTATAAAGTTGCCAAGTGTGTGTGCCAAGTTGGAAAGGTGACCTATAAGTGTCACAAAATGTCACCATAAAAAACTAAGTAGCAGGCAAGCCAAGTGAATGGCAGCAAAATAATAATAAAGCACAGCAGCAGTGCTTCCTTTTTAAAAAAATGTTTAATTATCACCCAAAAAACTTTCTCCGCATCAGTGGACAGCACACATACTGTGCGCGTTAGCTAATAATTATTGCACAAAAAACCACCAATTCTATTAACTACTTTAGCCGTCCCCATTGTGTTACCGCATTTTACCAGTTTGTGCAATTTCCATATAGCTGCCCAGTGCTTTCTCCCAAATATTTTCCCCGAGCAGAAATGCTAATGGCTCTAATAATCACAGTACTAATAATAGCCCTTGTACTATTACGTATGTACCACCACGCAAGAGAAAGTTTTATAACCAAAATTATATACGTTTTTTGGTGATAAACCCCACGTTTATATTTATGGATAGGTATATATACCATACTATAAAATTTGTTATTTTTGTAGCGTACCGGCACTTTACACTCCATCCATATTTCCAGGTTATTAGGCAGGTGGCCTTAATCTGGCCAGAACATGAATTTTTCCTGCTCCATTTCATGTTGCCACTAAACTTGCAATCCGTCATGCTTGCTGTAATTTCCTCCTCACAAGGTTGTTATTATTTTTTGGGTATACTAGTCAATTGTCGGTTGTTGTTACCAAATAATCACATTCAAATGGTAATGGCACTCTTTCCACTTTATTTTTTTCTCTTTCTATTTATTATTGTTTTCTCCATTTTCTCTTTCAAGCCTACTTTCACTCAGAACACAAAACACAACCAAACAATAAAAAACGGATATTTTTTCGTGTTATTCCAACCTACATATTAGCTTATGTCATGCTATACTCTAGTGACTAGTCATTTGTTACATGGTTTTCTATTGTGTTGAGTTGATAGTGTAGCACAAACAGAAAAAAGTTGGAAATTAACCCTTGTTAGATTTATACCTACCTATTTTATTATATACCTAGTACACTATAATTTTCAACCCTGGAACCATATACTAAACCTTATAACAATTTATTTTTTGGCATGTTGCTGCTACTGTTATTTAAAGCAGTTAGCATGTTTGGCTCCAAAATACATACATGAAAAAAGACATGCTTATTTTTTACTATGTTGAAATATAAAAAGGAAACAGAGCAATTTCTGGGGTAGTTGACAGGCCCTGCTGGTGTGTGTATAGTAATCATCATCATCATCAACATATCACATCATTATTATCCTTCTTACACGTCAATATATAATCAGGGAAAATATTAGCGTCTACACGACGGGTTTCTAGCCAAGTAATAAACGTGTTTTTCTTTTAAAAGAAAAAGGCCTTTCTTTTGACTGTGTAGGCATTTTATCAAAAGAAGTTTTTATTTATTTGAAATTTTTTTCTAACTATATTTTTATTAGCTTCCTAAAAAAATGCAACACAAAGCTGGTTGTTTCTGGTTGCTTTATGTGCACTTAACATGCAAACGTGAGATTAAGATCAGACTAGCAGATAGAAATATCACGGAGCATTATGGCACATGGCGCTAGTCAAAGGAGTCAGTTAGGTGCTCAGTAATGGATTCTTTTTTGTACTAGATTGCGTGTGTGTGTTGATTTTTACATGAACAAAAAATGTTTTTGGTTAAGCATTTTGTATTGTGTATTGGTGTGCTTGACACCTTTAGATTTTCTATATATATGTCAAGAATATAAATGGTTTTGCACCTTGAGCACACAATAAGAGAGAAATAGATAATTTTAATAATTGTGTCCGCATTCCACAATTCAACATGCTTTTGGAATAAAATAGTCCATTTCATAGTTTATCACAATGAACGTCATCATTTCATATATTTTTGTATAAAAACCGTGCAATAAACCAAAAAATATTATTAGGTTGGCATTATGACTATGACCTCCAGGAAGTTTGCTGATTTATTAGCCGAAACACTATAATTTTTTAAAATCCAGTTTCCTTTTTTTTACTCTGAAACACACGCGGCAATATAAAATAAACTTTTTGGGCTTGGTTGTTTATTGCAATGTGACCAGCGACAAATAAAAAACGAGCCCAAAAGTGCTTCTAAAATTTAGTAGGACCACCGGGCTTGAAAAGCGTGTTAGAAGTTGAATTGTTGGATTATTTATCACAAAAGCAAATAATATGGTTTATTTATGTACTACTTTGTAAAAAGCTGAGCTATAGCTTGATAATAATAACACGTTAGGGGAAAAATCTAAAAAACGGGTCAGTCGTCACTGTCAGTACGCCCAGCTTAAAAAGTAGTAGTAGTAGTTTAAAGGAGAAAAAACGTCTCAATAATAATTCTTTTGATTACCACCTTTTCTGGGAAAGTAATAAGCAGGTAGATGAAAAGTTATTACGGGTGACTTTTCATCTTTTTAGGGAACTTTTGGCATTCATTGCGCGGCTTTTTGAGTGATTGGGCAATTGCGGTACAATAAAAGGCCGTTTGAAATTTTTACGTTTCATTTGCAGATTTACTACATCCGTAGGTTTTTGGTCCACATTATCTTAATGCTAATCAGAAATTTTTTAATATTCACGAAATGTAAAAGTTTTCCCGATTTCCCAAAATAACAGATTCAAAAAGTTAACCATTTTTCAAAAAACGAAGAGATTTTGGTATTGCTTTCCTATGTCTCTGTGTCCCTCGCATAAAATATGTACTTTTGTTTCTTTTTCGTCGACTTGCTTTTCCCGTCGTTTTCTTTCTCGATGATTTTCTTATTTTATTATTTTGTCCCAGTATTTTGCCAATAAAAATGCAAGACAAAAACTATACACTACTACAAATTTATAAGCATGTGTGGTATGGTATGTACTAGTAGAATAGCTTCACATTTTGTATTTCTTCTGGTTACATTTTTTCCCTCCCTATTCGATATTCCATCGCATCGGCTTTACATTCTCATTTCGAATTCCTGTTTGCTCTTGAACCAGATAAAAGACGGGAATACTAAACAGCCAAAAAAAGCCCGAACTGAGCACGTAGCTGGAGAAAACAGTGTACTGCACAATTTTGTTTGCTACATTTTTTATGTACATGTTCTTTCTTCTTGGAATATGGTCCATTTTAAAAAATATAACGAGTAACAAGCATAAATAAGAGGTACAGACAGAGAGAGAAAGCTCGGGTGAATATGTGTGTGGAATGGAATGACACTAGTTTTCATCGGATTTTGCCTTCTTATCCTGCAGTTTACAAGGCCAGAAAAGATAGAAGCTAGAAATGTTGATGATATTACTACTGCTCACGGATGTGACTTTTTGGTCTCAGCAGATACACGATTTTTTTATCACCCAACCATGAACCAAGCACACAACAATGTACAGCAGCTTTATAAGGAATTTCAAAGAGAGAGAGAGAGAGAGAAATGACGGGGAAATGCTTTCACTGCTTCATGCATGCTTTCTTCGCGTATATCTGCAAAGAAAAAAAGCCAAGAAAATGAAAGAATTGTACGTGTGGACTTGTTTCCTCATGGAAAAGCTCATTGGTATTCCAAAAGTGTTCAAGTGTTTCTCGTCTTTCTTGAGAAGAATAAGGCGAATAAGGAAAAGAAGATGATGATGAAGGCACTACCGCCGCCGCGTCCGCAACTACACACAGAACACACACATGCTACTTTTTGATCAAAATCGTAGGGCTTTATGGTTCACTGCTTTTGGTAGGGTGTTTTGTGGAGATCAGAAAAAAAGAGAAAGGCGGAGAAAATAAAAGAAAGCGAGAAAAGAGAGAAAATTTTAAAAAGGGTTGTATACAAGATAGGAGGACAGAAATCAGAATCAGGGTGGCCGTTAAATTTTGTGAAAGGATTTATTCCGTTTATTATATTCATGCAAGAAGTGCGGCGTACTTATAATTGCAGGTTAATTCCTTGTAATCCATAAATAGACAAATCACAATTTCAACAATTAAATTAGCGATATTAATTATTTTGTAATAAAAAATAACCTGATAGATTTCTTGACCACTTCCTCTGTCAACGCCACCCTCCCACCATATACTAAAACTCTACCAAAACAACCCACCATTTTCCTTGTTCTATTTACTTGTTAAAAAAGTGAAAGTAGAAAACGTTCCATTTGCTTGTTTATATTCCTTCTCTTTGCTTTCTTCTTGAGGGCACGTTTGCAGTTCATGATGATGATTGGAATATAGGCATGATGATGATCACCAGCAAGCATTGCTGAGAGATGATACGTGGTTTGTATGTGTTTGCACGTCTTTCTCTTTCTTTCTTTCTAAAGAAAATAAATGTGATTGCATTTTGTAGCCATTGTAGATATAAAAAACATCTATCTTACTGACTTTCACTCATGCAATCGGAAAAACGAGAGGAAATCTTGATTCTTTTTTCCTTTCTCTGTTTTCCGACTTTTTTGTATTATTATTTTGCTTACATTACTCCTAGCACAGAGTAGTGTGTTGTTATCGCATGCTGTTCAGTTTACTTTTTTTCTGGTTTCAGTTTACACTGCTGCTGTTCTTATATTATTTTATTCCAAGAAAGAAAACTTGTTATTTTCCTTGAGATTTATACTCTTTTATTTGTATAGCAGGTTGATGTTGGTGGGGAGGATGGTGGGTGGTGGTGGGAGCAGAAGAGTCAATATTCTTGCATAATATTTGTGGTGTAAACAACACACACACTCAAAAAGAAAAGCTACAGCGTAATTTTTCTCTGGGTTGTCATCCTCACAGCACAGATGATAAATATTTCAAGCTGAAGAGTAAAACCGTTCCCCTTTTCAAACAATTTTAGTTCAGGGGAAAAACCTGATGCATTATTTGTTTACGAATGAAGAAAGCAGCAACTTTTTTTTCTACTTGTGTCCATATACTTTTAAGAACTTTATATAAAGTTTTAAGTCTAATTGTATATGGATTTGTTGGCCAAGGTTTTATACGAAAATTTTCTTAGGAAATGTTTATACAGAAAAGAAAGTGGGGAAAGCAAATACATAAATCTTCGAGATGCATGCACAGTCATGAAAAGAGACGATGCAGAGAATAAAATAGAAAAAGAGGAGGAAAACACAAGACAGAATTATTGTGCACACGATTCATTCTGTTTGTGTTTGTGTGGGAGTGGATTCCCCTTCTTTTTTGTCTATTTACATTTATATTTTCCGTTTATACTTTTCCTTTTGGTTTATAGCTAACCACTCAGAAAGAGAGAAATCAAGAGTTTTTTGTGTGTTTTTCTTCTAAAAATAAAATTTATATAGATTTGGCCATTATTATTCTTCTCTGGTGTTTTGTTCCATTTCCACTTTCATCTTTGCTCGTGTTCATGATACTGGCCGTAATAATAATACTACATTCTAACACAGATAATAATACTGACTTTTGTCTCTCTGAGAAAATGTAATAATGCCACGTAAGAGGCAACATTATAATCTGTAATCGAGTGATAGGGCGTTTTCTTTGTGTGTTGTTTGTGGTACTGGAACTACTACTATAGCTGGTGTAGTAAACAGTTGCCCAAAATGAAAGAATGAATGGATACAAAAAAAGAGAAAATGGTTAAGTGTATATTCTGTATTCAATGCTTGTACAAAATGTACACACAAAAAACTTGACTCTCTGTGTGTCTTTATGGTTATGAATGAATAGAATTGTGTATGTTGTACTTCCGCAAATAAAATATATGGTTGGTATATAAAAAGGGGGAAAAGGAAAAGATTTGTAAGAGGGCATATGAATATGTACGATTATGACCCTAAATCCACGCCACTTGAGTCTCTTGAGGAATGAAAATAGAGATGGGAAGGGAGAGAGAGAGAAAGAAGCTGATTGTGGAAACAAGGAGTTACTTCAAAAACTAGTAAAGAATTAAGGGGAAAAGAAGAAAGATAGAAAAGAAAGCGAAGGAGAGAATGAGTAAGTGCGAGAAAGGAAAAGCCGAGGGGAAATGAAGCCAAGAGAAAATAAGGGAAAATCTCTTGGGACATTTGATGTTCATTAAATCCTCGCCTGCTTTTTTCCCCTTAAAACGGACTTTGTTCAGAGAGAGAGGGAAGCAGATATTGCGGCAATTTCATTACGCCAGAAAACACCATCTTCACTATCCGATTCACTGCTCGTCTCTCATTCCCTTTTATTTTCTCTGTATACATGCTTATATGTTTCACTTTCACTTTTGCCCACATATCTCTTTATAAAATCTCTCAGCTTTCTTTTTCTTTCTCAAGAAGTTTGTCTATGTGTTACATTTTCTTTCCAAGCATGTGATGTGGTTAAGTAGAATTGGCAACAGTGTTACAACCTACTAGACACACACACACCAGTTTTTTTTTCTCTTCTGATAAAGTGTGCAGATAGGAGATTCACAAAACCACAAAATGTGTCTGTTTACTTATACAAGGCCTAAGTACCTGTCTGCCAACTTATACTAGCACGTACATTTAGAGAACCTTACTAGTAGGTACTTATTCGCTTTTGTTTTCTTTGCAAATCGTGAACAGAGTGAAAAAACAGAGTGAAAGTCTTGCTATTGATACCTATAAATACCGGCTTGTATATATGTACCTACCTGGCTACCTATCTATCTATATTACGTGCTTTGTAGCCTCAATCAACTCAAGATTTTCGTTAAGGCTTGGTGTTTGAACCACACGAGTGCAGATGGAAAATAGGAAAAAAATATAGACAAGGTGGTTTTTTTTCTGCTGACATGGCACACTAGTGTAGTCAGAGGATCTTCTTGGGAGGATGATGATCATCAGTATCAGCAGCATGCTTTGTTCATTCGCTGCTGTCCAACCGCATTTTTGCTTAGGTCTTTACAAGTAACATGCCACCGCCACCACCACAAAAAGCTATTATCTTTAAAAAAAGAAAAGCACAAACAGAGAAAATCCGAATGAAAAGCTTTTCTTCTGAGTTTTCTCTCTCTTGTCTTCTTAAAAAGGAAGGAAAAGAGGACAAAAGCCAACACTTGATGATGACCCATATCAAATAATATGTAGTTTGGAGAGAAGTGGAAAGTGGGAGTAAATAAGGATAAAAAACAGGACAGACACTTATATGGATTTAGTGTCAAACCAGCAAAAAATATACATATTTTGGAGGGGATAGTTGTACAAGTAATAAAAAGAAAAAAAACAGAGATGTCATTTTTTCTACATGGTGTTTGGAGAAAAATAGAGTTGAGTAGGTATTATCCGAGTTTTGTTAGCAGAGTGTCAAACCTTTTGCTTTTTAGATTGGGATTGATTTCCAATCAAAATAATAATAATATGTACATTAATTCTTTTGAAATTATGGAAACTTGACGCCTGTTAAATAAAATGTAAAGACAACCGGTATTTGTTGTATATTAAGATATGCTTGTTCCATCAACAATTTTATTTATTTTACTACTAAAAACTCTTACAGCGATTTTGTGATCAAATTAAAGTAATAATTAGTTAATTAGTCTGCTTACTTTACCTAATACACTTTTACACGTCAACTTGGTGATATCCCGTTTGGCATATTGTCCTTTTCCCCGCCTGTTTCCCCAACTTAAAACAAGCTCATCAGTGTAATTTATCATGAAGACGAAATTTAACTGCGTCAGCCACCAAGCTCATTTTTGTTTGGCTGGCAGCAACAAAAAATCATTTTCTGTAGAAATTTGATCAACTTAATGCAATTTCACATATTGTTGATTCTTGCAACTTGCTAGTATGTATGTAGTATATACATACGAAAATATGAAACAAAATAGCTTGTTAAATAACTACTAGCTAATTTGCATGGAGTTGATCTCTGAGAGAAAAAAAGCAACGGCAAGTCACACCACCGAAGACCGAAACTCATTTAAGCCTAATTTATATAAGAACCTGAGAAAATATATCGAGAAGCCAGAGAGTAACAGGCTTATAATCAAATAGTGTGGAAATTTAAGTAGCAATCTTTCTCCATCTATTTTTCTCCTTCTTGTTTTTCCACTTTAGCTATTCCAAACTTAGTTTCCAGCCGAGAGAGAGAGAGAGAAAGTGAAATGAATGAAGCTCAAACTAAATTAGGTAGAGTTTTGAGCAAGACTCCACGAGTGAGTGAGAGTGTGACTGGAGTGCGTGTGCACACACACACTCTCATTCCCTGTGATTATTATGATGAAACCTGCAACTTTAAGCACATTTCGGTTCGCTCATTCATTCATTCACTTTCACTCAATTTTCCTTCTGGAAAAGAGAAAGATGGAGAGAGTGTGACTCTCCAAGTGAGAAATTGGAATGGTAATGAATATACCAAAAAAGACGAACAACTAGTAAAAGTGTTCACCCGCTCATATATATAGATGCATACTCAAAATGTCTTTTTCCTCATATAAATATACATTTTGCTGCTTTGAAAAAAGAGATAGATGTGGAGTTGTGCTCTGTTACAATTTTTGAGCCTTAGGCAGCCAGAATGAGAATTACTTTTCTCTCTCAAGCAGCCCATCAAAATGCAAAAGTTTATTAGCAAAGCTGACTATCCAGCACCATACCACCAGAAAATCTAGCTCCTGCTGTTGAAAAACATGACTACTAACTACCACGTAGACCATGTACGTGTGCAGAGTGTAAAAACCGGGGTAATAATAATGTAACCTTAAAAAGGAATCACCTTTTTTCCAAGAAGAAAATACACTGCCATATATATTTTATAAGGTTGTTCCTGTGAAAAACCCTGTATTTTACAAACTGAATAAACGCATTAAAAGTGAAAGTAGTTTTTTGGGGAAAAACTTGTAGACGAGATACTTTCTCCTGTCATTTTGGGCTAATAAACAGAGTAATAAAAAGCAGAAATAGAGGAGGGGAAAGCACACAGTTGAAAAAGTGAGCATTGCTTTATCATTTCACTTTTCCTCCGGTTTTCATCATCTTCTTTCGGAAACCCGCCAGCGGTGAAAAGTGACAAAGTTACTTGTTTTCTTCACCCAAAAAACTTGTCAATGTGTTTTGAATAAATTGTCAAGTCAAGTTCCACGAAAAAGATTGAGAAAATTCTGGTGAAATGAATGAATAATGATGGGCTTTTCTTAGATATGGAGAAAACACCAAGCGGTTGATTAGCTTCTAGAACCACAGAAAGAAATGTTTTTTATTCTTCTTCAGTAATCAAATTAATCTCAGCTAAGTCCTTTGGGAACTGATTATTATTGTCGTCTGTTGAAAAATCTCTGCTTTTGGATTCTCTCGAAAAATATTATGCATTAATAACGTGATATCATCAAAATCAAATCTTCTTTCAGATTTCAGAAGAAATACAAAGACACGTGAAAAGGATCAACTTTGAAATTCTAAGCATTTTGCATACAAGTGTGTAGCATATAAATAATAAGATTTTGTAGCTTTCTCTGCCACACCAGCAAGTAGACAAACTTGAAGTAATGCATTTTTGATGATGGATTGATACATTTCAAGAAAATATTACAGAGAACCGGTATCTGAAATCTAAAATATTCCCTGATTTTCAGATAAAAAAGGGAACCGGCTGTGAACTGCATAGCTTCTAAGAATTTAAAATGGGGTTATAAAAAGCCCTGTAAGCCAACTCCATCATAATATGATGATAACCATGTCGAATGTCGAATTATCTCCAAATGTAGTCAAGTAGTATATACATACAGGCATTTACTTAAGTACCCATTTTTATTCGCTTTATCCCAACTTTTCTTTTTTTCAAGAGCAAAAGTTGAGTTTAGCATAATACCCTGTTATACATTTTTTCCTGTCAGTCATTTTCTCTCTTTTTATTTGTGCGTCCCACTTTTTTTGACAGATTTACTCAGTCGAGAAAATAATTCATAAATAAATACCTCTCACTCAAGTCAGATATCTCTTTATCGAGAAAAATGGGCACAAGAGCGGATTTAACATTTTTTATGGAAAATTGTACAAAGTACATTTTGAAAAGAGAAAGTTTGAACACTTATAAGCTTATAAGCATTTTTTCTTTTTAGAAGGCAAAAATAGTACCATTATTGGATATTGGATCACAACTTGCTAAGCATACACAGAGACCAGAGACGTGTTCAGAGCTTCTCAGCCCTTTGCATTTTCCCTATTTTTTTCTCTGCTCTTGGTTCTTAGAATATATCATCATCATGCAAAGTTGATGATATGCATACTTATCTCTCCAGAGAGATTCCCAAGATTCCAACAAGACTTGCAAATCGATTGAAAGCTCTTCTTCTTTTTTCTCTTTAGTCTAGTAGCTTGTATAACACACGGTTATACTTTCTCCTCCATTTTTTTCTCTTTCGATTTTGTATGTTCAGTTTTTTGTCAAGTTATATAGCTTTTCTGGTGATCCCTACTCTTTCTTTTACCTACTCAGTACTCACAACTACTAAACGGATTTATGTTACGAATTCACGATGAGCTAGTCACTCATGTGTGCATACTACCCGTTTTTTTTAAATCTTTGAAAAAAATTTCATGTACATTCAGGGTGGCGGTCTCGGTCTGCTAAACTTTTTTTGCCAAGCCAAAGCCACTCTCCGACTTTTTCTCTGATGATAAGGAAAAGAGCTACTTCCTCCTCCACTATAAATTTTATCGTGCATGCCCGCATGCATAAAAAATGCTGTTGAAAAGTAAGTAGCATTAAAGAAAGTGGCGGCGGCGGTAGTGGAAGTGGAAAAGATAGAAGTACTGTGTGCTGGCAGCCACATTTCCTTTCGTGGCACATCTGACAACGCGGACAACCGTGGCTGTAGAAAGTAGCGGGGTAAATGTGTATAAAAACCAGCATTTTTTATTATGCTTCTTGTTCCTTTTTAAAAACATGTCATACAGAACAGAGCAGAGATAGAGTATCGCATCATCATAAAAAATATATATAATAATATGTAAGTATGGCTGTGTATTATTATTGGAGTATGGCAAGCACGTGCATGCATGTTTCCTGTTTCTCAGAAAAATGCTCGTTTAACCATCTTTTCAGAAAAAAAATGCGTATTTTCTGTTGTAAATATGAATAATATTGTAAGTTGTATATGATCATATCGTTTCTCATAGTCAGTTTTGTTTTATCGCAATCCAATCTTTCTCTTGGAAAAATATATGAAGCAATGTGTTTTATAGATGGTGGTGGTAGTGATACTAGTAAAAAATAGGAGAGCTGATGGTGCTACTGCTTGCATTTTTTCTAGGAAATATGTGGAGAGTATTTTTATGGGAAAAAGATGCTGAGCTGAAGCTGGAGTGCGTTTTTCCGCTTCCGTTTTAGATATCTGATGTGGCTGCTGTGTCTGTCTATAATCGATAGGTCATCACGACATCTTTGTCGATTAATGCATCGAATCAATAATATCTATAATCAACTATTAGTTTGTACAATTTTAAAGCTTGAACCACAAAAACGATTAAAAATACTTCAGTGCTTCAGTCAATTAGAAACTTATTATAATTACATTCTACGTAGAGTTGCTGGGGAAGGAATCTACTGCTACTGAAAAGACATGCTAATGTCACCAACCAAAACACGGAGTTCTTCTTTTACTAATTTATGCATAACACTCAACCTGATACCTGAAAATAGGAGACCAAAATAATGTAAAATATTGGAATTCTCAATCTGAATACAATACAAATTGTATTAAGTCGACTACGCGACTACATGGTATGTGGTGATGCATTATTTGTAAAGGGCACACCATAAAACACCAATATTTATAAATGCATATCGACCCAAACACTGGGTACATTTCTGAGCAATTTTTATGTACTTTTACCCCGTCCCTCCAAAAACCTCTGATATTATTCCTGTATCAGTAGGAATAAATAATAGAAACATGTCATAAATATTTCCCTTGCATTTATCTTCATCTCTTTTTCTCTGCTGTTGTCTCTTTTCTCAAAAATGCTTTTTCCATACAAATCAGCATACTTTCCAAATGCTGATAGGATTGATGATCACGATGATGATGAAATATTTGTGTCAGATGAAAAATCGGGAATACGATTGGATTTTGTTCAGAATTCTTTTCTCCTTTGTCTCGGTTCACCTTTCAATAAATATGAATTTTTACATGTAGTGCTCTACCCATGCATATGTTTTAGCTCAATTTCCTTTTTTCTCTGCACACCAAAAAATGTGATGAAAATGCTCTGGTATTTTAATACAAAAATACTTTTGTATTTTTCCCACTTTCTCTTATAATATATTATGGATCACAGAACACGTCCGCACATTTCTTGTGAATATATTTTCTGTGAAATGTCACCGGTTTTTCAACAGAGAGAACCCAAAAGGATCAAAAATTTTCGCTTCATTTTTCATCATTTCAACAAGAAAGAATAAGAATACCTACATAGCTATTCAAAAAATGGATATTGCATTACATATGCCTTGTGAATAATAACTACACACACTATACATGCTGACAAGGGAAAGGCGGAGAAGCCCAAGTTGCTTAAAAACACTCTCATGCATTATTATTGTTGTTATGATTATGCACATGAATTTGATATGATTACGTTTTAAAACGCAATATATACCTGAAACACACACACTCAAACTCAAGACAATAATATTTTCTACCAAGCGTGTTTCCCTTTGACCTTTTTTCTCTTCCTTTTCATTTCTCAGAAAGAAAGGAAGAAAGTGGTGTGTTATGTGAATAATGTGTGGGTAGACACACACAGAGAGAAAAAATCCTCAATCTCATTTTTATTTTATGTCTTGTTCTTTCATCTTTTATTTCCAGCACATTTGGGGATTGACAGGAAAAAGGGAAAAGTATATAAACCTCTGCTTATTCTTATTTTTTTCCCTTTTATGCACCTATAAAAGAAAAATGATAAAAGAACATTATGAATAGCAGGCAAGCACGTTTTGACAACTTGATCAAGGACAAAAAAAGCATAATATTTTTCATGCATAAAATATAATAATACAAGCTATAAGAATACTAGTAGAAGAATGTACGTACAAACTTATGAAAATTTGATTTCCTTTCAAGCATGCCATAATCCAAAATCTAGAACAATTTTCACCGTAAATCCGTAAAAGAAAAAAACAAAAAGAGAAAAAAGAAAACTCTTTTTTTTCTTATCCTTTCTATCTTTAAGCTTCTAAGATGTATATGCCCACGTGAAAAACAGAACAGAATCCTGGAGCCATTTCCTTGTGTACGTGGCTTTTTGCTTGGCTTGTTTTCCTGGGTTATTTGCATTCTGGGTGAAAAGTCAGAAGACAGAAAAAGCTGTTTTTTCTCTTTTGGCCTGTGAAATACTATCTTCTTCTTATATGTTTTTTATTCTGCCTTTTGGCTACACACCCAAAACTTTTTCTCGCTTTCTCTTTTGACTTTGTACATGTTTGTGCCTTATTGCCATCATCACATGTGATCACACCCGCACACGTGAAGAAATCCGTGTTGTTAGCCAAGCCAAACCACACCGTAGTCATTTTCTCTGAGAAAAAAATATATACGACATGGTGCTGTCAGCCAGTGACAGAGTCAAGTTAGTATACCAGACCAAGTGTGTGTGGAGTAATATTATCATCACCTTAAAAACTCAAACCAATTCGGAGACACAAAAAATATATATTTTACCCTTTTCTTTATAAGGTTTATATTCTGTGATGCTCTAGTTTTTCTCAGTTGGTTTGGGAGAAAGAATCAAGAATAACATTCCAAAAGGATTTGTACAGGCTTAGAATATTTCCAGAATTTTGAACAAGCTTTCGTGTATGGTCGTTGGTATGTGCGGCGGTTGCTCTTTTTAGCAGTCATCTCAGAAAGCCTGGTACACACACTGGAATGAATTCTTCTTCGCTACAAATCTTGCGGATGTGTAATGGGAAGTGGAAAAAAGTGCCTCATCTTCAGCCATTAGTATTCAGTGGGCGAGATCAGTTCAGGATGTGGGGTTAAGAATTGGTTGATGCTTTTTTGTGCAAAAAAATATATACAGAACAGCAGTGTACATGCTGGGGTTATGAACATTGAATGCGTCATGTGTTGTTTAAAGCAACGTGGAGTGTTTTACAGATATGGGAAACTTGTCTATAGAAAAAATTAAGCAAGAACAGCAAAAGGCAAAAAAGGAAACTCGTTTCGTTTCCCATATATCCCATGTAACGCTTTCCCTTTTCCCCGTTTTCCTGGAAGTTCTGAATTCTTATTTTCTTTTCTGCTTTCCACTTCCTTCCTTGACACTAGACACATTCAACGGAAAACGCGGAGGGAGACCGCTTTGTAGTATGTAAGCCTTGTAAAAAATTCAAAGAAATTAGAATGCGCACATGTGTCGCTGTATTTTCCTCTGGAACTGAAATAAGCAATAATACACATTTTATATTGCTTTGTGGTAACACATTTTCTGTTGGTTGTTGTTTTTCTGACAATTACTCAGATTTTGTGGTGGTTTTTTAAAAAGAAAGTTACTACTGGGTTAATATTAAAATGGAAAGCGGGAAAAGCTTTAGAAAAATGAATAATGAAAGTGAATCGCACAAAGAGAATAAAATGGGTTGTTATAAAGACGTGGGTGTCACTTCCTTTCTTGTTTTGGATTCTGGAGCTTCGTGCAGATTTGTTTTGTAAATTTAGCAAGAAAATAGAATATTATTACAAATGTTACAAAATATGTATTTTTCCCTTCTTTTTCAGCATGACGTCTCTTGCTTTCTCTAAATTTCTTTTTTTTTCTGTACAGCTAGTATTCTGGTGTGCTTTTTACATTATTATGTTCAGCTCAATGAGCCATGCATACTTTTGGTTATTCAGTGACACTGGAAAACGGCTAGAGAGAGAGACTCTAGACCCTTTTCAAAATGTTTTTGTGGTTCAATTTGGTTTTCACTCTGCTTCAATTCACACACGACACACATACTCCACTACTGACTACCTAAAGAAAACCACACTCAGCATTTTACACACAGGAAAAGGGAAGTGAGCGCATTTAGAAGAGAAAAATACAACAAAAGAAAGCACGCTGCTGTTTTATTTTTTCAAGAACCAAAACCACCATATTTATGAACATACACACAAAAAATAGAATAAAAAGGATGACAAGCACATTTTTACATTAAAAGCCCATTATAAAAAATATTTTCCAAAAAACAGGAAAATGAATCTGATGCCGCAGTGGTGTAAAGTGAAAGCGTACAAAATTGACAAAGAGTCTAACCGGAAAAGGGGAAGAAAATAGAAAGGGAAGTTGAAAGTCCAAATATGAATACATATTGTCTGCTTAACTTACAAAATATTATGTATATTTTGGCTGTTCTGCTGAACTTCAGCAGCTGAAGCTTCAAAAGTTGTCGTTGTTTCTAGAAATTGCCAACATTTCCGTTGGGAAAACACTTGCATTTTCTCTCTGTCTATTAACCAAACTTATTATTATTTTATGCACAATATGGAAAATATACAAAGTGCATAAAATAATATTATTACAACTGTGTAAATGTTCCATTGCCACATCCAACCAACCATCTAGAAATAATAGGCATATTGCTTCATTTTATCCAATAACAAAACCATTACCCAAACCAAAACTATTTTCTCTCTCCAAAACTAGCATCTGAGCTCTGAGGTTGAGTACAATGAAGGGAAATGCAGAGAGACATTATTACATTTTATTGTCACGCTGTTTGACATGCCTACTCTTTTGGCACATTAGCAGAAGAACAGGTATACATACAGAGAGAAGCAAAAGCAAATTATATTCCATTCAACGAAAAACATTTCCATTTAAGCTGGTATAATTTAACCCGAAATAATAAACAAGGTAGACACATTTGCGGTTAAACTTTGTGGCATTGCTCACATTGCTTTGATGTGTTTGTGTCGGTGGTGCATGTTCTCTCTCTGCTTTTCTAATGGCCATGATGATAATAATAATGGCTAAAATAATGGCATGTGTGTATTTGTGTGTTAACGTGTAATCCATATAATAATAATCCCGTTCCTTGTTTTGCAGCCGTTAGCAAAACTAAAGGGAATATAATTGCAAGAGAAAACAAGCCCACGAGCTTTTATATCATTTGCTATTAACTTTCTGCCTTTTTATTATTATTGACATAAAAAATTGGGTGGGTATTAAGTATGCATGTGGATTGCATACTATGAATACTTGATGGGCACAAATTGTGTGCAGAAAAAAATGAGTAAAACATGAACATTATTATTATTTGAACAGGGGAATGGTTTGATGATGATGATGATGAAGCAAACAAACAATAAATGTTTATTGTGGATGAATATATAGTTGTAGATGGAAGGGCAATATAAACTGTAATTCACTATTTATGTGTATTTGTGCATTTGTGCTTTTTTATCGCTAAAAGAAGACAATTCTCCAGAGTACTAAAATGGTTGTTTTGTGGTTTTGTTTGGATTTTGCAGAGGAACTCGTTGTCCCCAAGTGATCGAGACAAGTTTCGGCCCCGCAGCAGTCCAGAGTCAGAGCCGAAAAGGCCGAAACGGGAGGAGAAACATGAGGTAAGGAAATATATAGAAAGATAAATAAATTTGAAGGAAAAAAGTGGATGGTATTTATAAAGCAGTTGGGAGTTTGAAAAATGATATTATGCAACGATATGCATTCAAAGGTTGACAATATGAATTTCTAGCACCTGAACAATTTGACCTACGTGTATAAACTGGATCCTGTTTTGATAATGGCATATCTTTTAGGCGTACAATACTCACATTTTGCTAAATTGCATACTTATGACCAAACATTTTGTTAGGTTAAATATAATTTTCCTTTACAAATAAACTTGTACCAAGTTTACAACTATTTTGTAAATTACACTAAATTATCATTTTACTGAACTTGCTCCCTTTTTTACAAATATTTTATCATTATCAAGTAAAAAAAGTTAAGAAATGTGTTTTGTACGTGCTGAAACTTGAAACATTGGGTGGAGATTTAAAAAAGGAAAGAAAGTGGTTCTGATTTTTTGGAGAAAAAAAATGATCAAATCATTTATATTGTCAAAGGAAGTGGACAGGAAACGAGAAAAGGAGGAGATGACTGAAACCCTTACACTAGAGCTCTCTCGATACTTGCTATACATTTGTCTGTTTTTATTTCAGTTTAGTCAGCCAAGCAAAAATGAAAAGCCGCTCTATATCCAAAAGAATATAACTTTCTAAAATAAACCATGTTCCAAATGCGACATGTACATCAACCTTTGAAAAGTTGAACAGAAAAGTACAAACATAGTTTATTTTATAGAGTGCCTGTGAAAAGTGAAGTGCTAGACAGAAAAATCGGAGTAAAAGGTTTTCAGCTCCGAAGAAAGTCCGAAGAAAGCTCAATACTTCTTTTTCCGATGTTCTTATAACATATTATTTCTAGCAGATTTTTTTTTGTTCCAGAAGAACACACAAAAAACTCAGCTAAGGATATAGCTTGTCAAGCAAAAAAACGTTTTAGCTCCAATTTCTGCAGAATTAACTGATTTCTATTCTGCAAGAAAACCTTGTACATTTTTTTCTTTCAGTTCACGCCACGCCACACTGAAAGAAAGTAGCTGGTAGGCAGTAAAGTGTGATCCATTTTATTCCAGATAATAAAAAAAGGTTGAATGGTTGAAGCTCTATCTAAAAGAAGCACCTCGTTTTCCCATCCTTTCCATAATAAAAAACAGCCTATAAAAATAAGAAGAGAGAGAGAGAGATGAGATATAGGCAGTGTAGCAGATTGTGTGTGCGATATTAAATTTCCTGTTTGGTGTTCTTCGTCTTCTTTTCTCTTTACGGTCAATATTGATGTATGGTTGTGTACTAGACTAGAAGACTAGAAGGCGTGTATATTTTGTAATGGGGATGATGATGGTCATATGATAGACTTTTTTTATTATGGGTATACATCTATAAACTTGATAGGAACTATAATGCGAATGTGTGTACCAGCAGGAAAAATAAGTGAGATCATGTGAAAAGATAGGATTGGAATTGATGGCGATGGGACACACTGCGGTGTCGTTTGTCGTGGTGGGTTGCACTTTTTATGTGTTTTCACGGCTGCTAACAAATTGGCCTTTTATAGAAAGCGCAAGGAGGAGAAAAAAAGTGAGATTAAATGAATTGAAAGCTTGGCACAACCTGGCACATTCCCGGCAATAAAAAAATGCGGACAGAGAGAGAGAGAGAGAAAGAGAGAATAAAAAAGGAAACGATAAGAAGAAAGTTAGAGAGAAAGAAAGACCTTTTTTCAAGTGTAAATTATTGATGGATGGATTTTATCTTCTTTTACAAAAAAGGTAGTGTTTTGTGCTGATAGGGTTAAAAGGATAAAAATGGAATGAGATGAGATGATTTAAATAAAGAATGGGAAATTAGTAGACGAAATGCAAATTGGGTTAGTTTTGTGCTGTTTGGGTTAAAATGTTTATATTCCGGGTTGACTTAAGCACTAGGTTTTGAGCACTGATCTTTTTGTTGAGGTTAACTGTTGTTCCTTAGTGATAATAATTGACTTAATCATAATTATTTCCATTTATTTTTCATTTTTATGCAATTTCTCTACAAAAACATTACAACATTCCATAACTGAAACTGTACCTTACACCATTCTCACAAAATTCTTTACAACTTTATAAACCCAACCTATATATTTATTTTCATGTAACTTTCCACCAGTCCATTATACTCCATTTTCCTTCTATTTTTCTCTTATTTATAGACCCACTCCTAGCATTTATATAATATATAAATGCACTACTACCACTCACACTCGCGTCTAAAATCAGGAGGATGTCGTAAAGGCAATTTCCTCCTAATTTCCGATTCCCACTGTTCCTTTCATTACGCCGAGACTATTGCTCTTTCTCTCTCTTTCCCTCTCTCCACTTGCTTCACAAAAACTATTTTGCTCACTCACACTTTATATACCCATTTAAACAACAAGCCAGCACGGCCAGCCACAAACCATTATAACTATACATTAAACCAAAAAACCATATGAAAAAAGAGAAAGTTTTTGTATATAAAGCTACGTTGTTGATGTTATGGTGTAGTATTAGACACAAGAACTAGTAGTAATGATGTTGGTTCTATTAAAGTCCTCATGTAATAAAAAAGTGCTAGTATCAGGTTTCATCAACTCGCGTGTGCCTCTGCCTCCATTTTCTTTTCATCCTACCATGATCATCATCAAGGCCTTTTTACAACCTTACCGTTTAGTATAGTGCATTCAGTACACAAAATCTCCGAAAAATATCATAGACTAGCTGGTAAACGATAGATATTTTTTTTCCAGTCCACCGCTTTCCCCGAATAAAAAAAAACTGTTGTCGGCATGTTCTTTGTTCTTCTTTTTGTATTTTTCTCTGTGGATATTTACACAAGTTGTGTAGTCGTGTAGTAGGTATACACTGTAGACTAGAGACTATGATATCAGATAAAAATGGGCGGTGGTGAAAGAACATCGTACAGAGTAAATAGAAACGCTGTTTATTGTTGTCTATTTATTGCGCAACCCAAAGCTTTTCCCAAGTAATGAAATAATGTAAACAATGGAGAAAAACGGGTTTTATTAGGGAAGACGTAGAAAAGCACAGAAGTGAATTAAGGCATTGGGCAATGTAGAGCGTTTTTAGGGAGAAAATTCATTTAAACGAGGATAATGTGCTTGCTTGGTTTTGGTGTATCAACCGCATCAGCAGCAGAACAATTTGGAAAGTTGAGTAGAAGCAGATTAGATTAGAAATAAAATGCCTGAACACTGAAGAATCCATAAAAAATCTGCGTATTTATATTGAACAGAGTAATTGCTTACTTTAAAAATAATGAATGTTTTTTTTTGGAAAAACTCTTCTCCAGAGAATTGGAACTTGTTCTGCTATGCTGCTTGTTTAAATATTCTTCGATTTTGAGGAAAAAAATGTAATCTAAGTGAGCTTTAAAGATTTAGAATTATTTTTCGCTTTGGGAATGTGTCACGAAAAGAAATTGAATTTCTTTTTCTTTCTCGTTGTTGTACATAATTTTCTAGTTTAAACGAACAAACGGAGAAATCGAATAAAAAAAGTTTGTTTCTTTGACTTAATTCTCAGAGATTTTGTGTAAACTAGATAGAGCCTTTTTTACTATTCCATTTCGGAATTCAGAATGGAAAAAAAGTTTGGAATGATAGTCAATAGTGTTGCCTGTATATCTATCTGCATAAAAAAATGTAAATGTAAAGAAAAGACAGGCGGATAAAAAATGGCTTTGTGTGTATTTAAGCTTCTGTCATCCTCTTTAACCAAAATAACTACTATTTCCTTTTCTATCATCTATTTAGAAAAAACAAGGAAAATAATTTGGAAAAGGGAGTTAACTGAAATAGGCATTTCTTGCAGTAGCAGAAATACTTGGTAGCGAATTGGTAATGAAGTTTGTGTAAAGTAGGTATTTGAACTATTGAAACTCCATCTTAGATTTTCTTGAAGTCAATGTGCATACGGCGTGTTACAGATTGCTTGCTCCAGTTCGGTTAATGTTTATAAATTCAATTGAAATTACTATTTAAATACCTATTTAACCAATCTTGCTTAATTTTATTAAATTCATCTTTAAAAAATCAAAATCTTCAAAAACTATTCATTGATTGCCCCATGCCGTTTTCATCCCTCTTATTTATTTACCTTGATTTACAAACCATCTTCAACTCTTTCCATTCTCTTTTCTTTCTAATAAATTAGCTTGTTTAAATTATGATCCTCTTCTGGTCAGTTGAATGGCTCTAAAGTGATTTGTGATCATTTCAATTTCTTCAAAAGCAGCAACGTACTCTTAAGATTAAGAAAGCGGAGGCAATCGGCTATAGTATCATATCAACTTGCATAAACCCCAAGTTGGGGTCCCCAACGCTCTCTGCTTTGTACTAAATTCCCATTTTTCTGCTTCTAAACTTACACGAGTAAGCTGGGCAGTCAACAGTCTCACATTTAATTTGTTTGGCTTGTTTTTTTACAGAGTGACGGAGAAAAAAGTGATCAAGATCTCGTTGTTGATGATACTAATGAGGTGAGTTTTTCACTTGCTCAGCATGACTCTTTAGATACTTCTTATCTTAAATTACCTTTTTTGAACAGTATAAAAAATATCAATCCCTATCCAGTTCTCTAATGGCGCATTATACATCTTATGGCATTTTGTACACGATATGATGAACCCAACCAAATAAAAAGAAAGAAAACAAAGTGATTTTCAAGAAACACAAACAACTTTTTTTTGTAAAACCCGAGCATGAGTTATTGGCAGCACAAAATCTGGTTACTCCGGTTTAACCTTTTTTTATTCTCCTGAGGATATTCAGGATATTTTTTTATGATCCCGCAAAATGATAAGGGTAACAATACACCTTCTTTTAGTAAACCTATTATACTCTGGAATGTCCAGCTGTCACAACGCATGTACATTTAATTTTTTATTTTTCAACAGACCACATATTAAGCTAAGAAAAAAGCTATAAACTACTTTAAAGAATTAAGCGCAGTAGTGGATTAATCATTTATTTTAAAGTCGAGAAAAGAAAGATAATAGAATGAAAAGGGTTTTTCAATTTGGTTAAGATTTAAGATGAATGAGTAAAGAGCTGTAGACAAAATGAGATATGATGGGATATTAAAATCTGTTTTGGAAAATGAAAAAATGCAATTGGGTATCATTTCATGTGTTTAGAAAAAATCGGACATTCTCAGCGTGTGGTCAAATAAATTTAATCGAACTTTTTCAGTATTTTCGTCCATGCAAACTTTCCAACTCTCATGTCCACCGTAACACTGTACCTACACAATCTTACATCCCCAAAAAATCCGCAGAAAATTTAGCTGACGTTCAAGCCTCCACTTGCTAAAATTTAGTTGCTACCCCAAATGACTCCTTCAAAAATTGTATTCGCCCAGTAATTATTTGCCCGTATTTACCAAAAGGTTTCCCTTGTCCATCATCAGTCTTCTTTATAGTTCACCTTGGTATTCCCTTTTTATTACCCCTCGGCAATACTACTGAAAACTGGAAAAAAGGGAACTATACTCTCTATTACACTATTACAGTTACGGTGTACAACTAAATAGAAAAAGTAGAAGCCATAAGCACCTTCATTTCATCACCCTGCGCTGAGCTGCACTCTTTACTGCACTTTGTAGATTGTAAGAGTAGTCATTAAACTTGTTGTGAAATGGGCAGGGCTAATTGAAGCTAATTGTTTTTACGCCAAGAAACAACACGGCTTCTGTTTTGTCAGAAAGCCTGTTTTTGCGGTGATGAGCATTTGAGCATTTCATGATGCTCTGGTGTGTGGTGTAGCCATAATCATCACCATCAACTTAATTTCGGAACGTGATGGCATAGTCGCATAATAAAACATGAGCATAGAGGGAAAATGTATTTCTCTGGAAAAAGTTGTTAATTACTTGAGCACCTACAATAAAACTTGATTACATTTCTCTTTTATCTAGGATCCGTTGACCCCACCAAATGGAAATGGTACGGCATCTCCGAGAGAGAATGGGATTGACAAGTTGCCAGGGAAAAAGGATCATTTACCACCTCACAGGTACAAATCCAAATGCAAACCTGGTTAACACTTTGAACAAATTAATACCACTGGCTTACTAATTGCTAATTAAGCTTGAGAAAATATAATCAAAATAATTTGTTGATCCTGTAGCCCAAGAAGTGGGGCAAGCTCCAACTCCAGCACGCCCTCCACCAACAAAAAGGACGAAAAGCCGACCACTCCAACGGGCAAAAGCACAACACCCAATTCTGGATCGCATAGCAGCTCATCGGGAATCAAACCTGTGGCCAGAGCTACTCCATTAGGTACATAAGCCATTTAAAAGAATTTATGCATAATGATTTCTTATGAACTAATTTTTTAATAAAATGAAAATTGTATGATTGGCTATTATAGATCCTTTCTTTTTCCCAGGGCCGAACCCAAGTTTTCTCCATAATAACATTAGTCCAGCATTAGCTGGCTATCCGCGTCCACCTTTGGTAATTTTTTAAAATGAAAATGAAATGTTTTAAAAGTTATTTATAACTTGTGGGAGGTCAGGTTGTAATTACTGGTTTTTCTACTGGGTAATTTATCACGGGAAATTATAGGTGGGCTATGATCCTCATTCAGCAATGCGTGGTGCCCTTGGGCCTGCAGCATTGGCTGGTATCCCAGGCGGAAAACCGTGAGTAAAAAAATGAATCTGAAATCTTTAAGAAAAAAGCATTCATTCTATAATTTGGACTTTGGCCATTTTTTCATTTGCAGAGCGTATTCTTTCCACGTCTCGTCTGAAGGCCAGATGCAACCGGTGCCATTTCCTCCGGACGCTTTAGTGGGTCCCGGAATCCCTCGCCACGCTAGACAAATCAACACGCTGTCTCACGGTGAAGTGGTTTGTGCGGTGACCATCAGCAATCCAACCAAGTACGTGTACACGGGCGGCAAGGGCTGTGTCAAAGTCTGGGACATTAGTCAGCCCGGCACAAAAACTCCCGTGAGCCAGCTCGACTGCTTGCAAAGGGACAATTATATCCGATCCGTGAAACTGCTGCCGGATGGAAGAACGCTGATTGTGGGCGGGGAAGCGAGCACACTGTCCATTTGGGATTTGGCGGCGAGTACGCCAAGGATTAAGGCAGAACTTACCTCTTCCGCACCAGCTTGCTACGCTTTAGCCATTTCACCAGACTCCAAGGTAACAAATTACTGACAAGGAGAACCTTTCTCTAGGGGGCTTATTATGGTTTTGGGGAAGTGAAAATTTTTTAAACTTTGAATATGCCGTTAGATAGAGTTTTTCATGCTGATTGGCATGGTGCTATGCCGATGCCTTTAAAGCAGCTCCATTCAGCACGTAAAACTGCCGTTTTCTGTCGTTCATAGGCCGTACTTTATCACTACTTTTTCTTTAAAGACATCTGTAAAAATTGTATAAAACGTATAAGTGAGTCACATTTCAAATGACATTGTTATACATATACGCTCACATCACTACTCATATCACATAAAACAAAAGAACTACGCAGCATACTTGGTCCATTTCTGTTTTGTGCGCAAGGCGAAACGTCTAAAACGTGATATATTTGATTATTTCTTGGAGGAAATTTCAAAAATGATATTCGATACGGATACTACTGTAAGTGTAACAGGAGAGGAGAACAAGGAAAATGTGGAACCAATGGAAGTGGACGGGAATGAAAAGGTTTTAAATGTGGATTTTGATAAGTGTCGTCGGTTGTGTATTGGATGTTCTTTTCTGTTTATATTATTAAGTGTGAAATGGTTTATAGTATTAATGATAATAAACAATTTCCATAAAATGTCAGGTACCTCATTTCCCATATTATCATATCTAACACAATTGGGTTTATTATACGGAGTGGTATTATTATTTTTAGGTTAGGTTTGGTTGGTTTTTGGGTTAGCTTGGTTTTTGGGTTAGGTTAGATTGGTTTTTAGGTGAAATTCGGTTGGACTTTAGATTAGGTTGGTTTTTAGGGTAGGTAGGTTTCTTGGTTAGGTTTGTTTTTATTTTAGGTTAGGTTGGTTTTAGGTTAGGTTATGTTTGATTTTAGGTTAGGTTAGGTTTGATTTTACTTTAGGTTATGTTTGATTTTACGTTAGGTTTGATTTTAGGTTAGGTTAGGTTTGATTTTAGGTTAGGTTTGATTTTAGGTTAGGTTTGATTTTAGGTTAGGTTTGATTTTGGGTTAGGTTTGATTTTAGGTTAGGTTTGATTTTAGGTAGGTTAGGTTTGATTTTAGGTTAGGTTTGATTTTAGGTTAGGTTTGATTTTAGGTTAGGTTTGATTTTAGGTTAGGTTTGATTTTAGGTTAGGTTTGATTTTAGGTTAGGTTTGATTTTAGGTTAGGTTTGATTTTAGGTTAGGTTTGATTTTAGGTTTGGTTTGATTTTAGGTTAGGTTTGATTTTAGGTAGGTTAGGTTTGATTTTAGGTTAGGTTTGATTTTAGGTTAGGTTTGATTTTAGGTTAGGTTTGTTTTTAGGTTAGGTTAGGTTTGTTTTTAGGTTAAGTTAGGTTTGTTTGTAGGTTAGGTTAGGTTTGTTTTTAGGTTAGGTTTGTTTTTAGGTTTGTTTGTAGGTTCGGTTAGGTTTGTTTGTAGGTTAGGTTAGGTTTGTTTTTAGGTTAGGTTTGTTTTTAGGTTTGTTTGTAGGTTAGGTTAGGTTTGTTTTTAGGTTAGGTTTGTTTTTAGGTTTGTTTGTAGGTTAGGTTAGGTTTGTTTTTAGGTTAGGTTAGGTTTGTTTTTAGGTTAGGTTTGATTTTAGGTTAGGTTTGATTTTAGGTTAGGTTTGATTTTAGGTTAGGTTTGATTTTAGGTTAGGTATGATTTCAGGTTAGGTTTGATTTTAGGTTAGGTTTGATTTTAGGTTAGGTTTGATTTTAGGTTAGGTTTGATTTTAGGTAGGTTAGGTTTGATTTTAGGTTAGGTTTGATTTTAGGTTAGGTTTGATTTTAGGTTAGGTTTGATTTTAGGTTAGGTTTGATTTTAGGTAGGTTAGGTTTGATTTTAGGTAGGTTAGGTTTGATTTTAAGTTAGGTTTGATTTTAGGTTAGGTTTGATTTTAGGTTAGGTTTGATTTTAGGTAGGTTAGGTTTGATTTTAGGTAGGTTAGGTTTGATTTTAGGTAGGTTAGGTTTGATTTTAGGTAGGTTAGGTTTGATTTGTTTTTAGGTTAGGTTAGGTTTGTTTTTAGGTTAGGTTAGGTTTGTTTGTAGGTTAGGTTAGGTTTGTTTGTAGGTTAGGTTAGGTTTGTAGGTTAGGTTAGGTTTGTAGGTTAGGTTAGGGTTGTTTTTAGGTTAGGTTTGTTTTTAGGTTAGGTTTATTTGTAGGTTAGGTTAGGTTTGTTTGTAGGTTAGGTTAGGTTTGTTTTTAGGTTAGGTTTGTTTGTAGGTTAGGTTAGGTTTGTTTGTAGGTTAGGTTAGGTTTGTTTTTAGGTTAGGTTAGGTTTGTTTTTAGGTTAGGTTAGGTTTGTTTTTAGGTTAGGTTAGGTTTGTTTTTAGGTTAGGTTAGGTTTGTTTTTAGGTTAGGTTAGGTTTGTTTTTAGGTTAGGTTGGGTTTTAGGTTAGGTTGGTTTTTAGGTTAGGTTGGGTTTTAGGTTAGGTTGGTTTTTAGGTTAGGTTGGTTGGCATCACCAAACGCGTGACGGGTAAATTGGAATTTGGAAGGTGGCGCCGGCTTAGCTTGCCAATGACAGGCGGATAACCTGGTTGGGTTGGGCTAGCGTAGCGCCGACCGATGGGGTGTATGTGCGGAGCCCCCAGCTAGTGGACGAGCGGGGCCCGAAGGGACGGTTTGCCGACTCCCTTTTTTTTAAAAAATTAGCAATTCATAAGTTCTCATGTATATTACATAACAAGTACAGTTGCCATTGCCAACACGGCCGTATTGGGTCTTTTCTGGGCAAAATATACTCTTCCGAGAAATATGAATAGCACCATTCAAATCAGTATGAAAAATTCTATCTAGTGGCATAATATTCAAAGGGTGTAAATTTTTCATTTCCCTCTTCTAATAATTTTTATTACACCAATTTATTTCATTAAACAAGTTAGCTCTTGGCTATTTTATTGCTCTATTTATACTCGCTACAGTAACAACTTAAATGATATGCTTAAAGTAATTAGGTTACTGCCCTGGTCAAATGAATGACCAGCACTTACATTATGAGTGCAATGGAATGTGATGACACATTCCATTGTCCATTCATTAGACAATTTCAGTGTAATGCACATTATTACAAGGCTTTTATAAAACTTATGCATACTACATATTATGACATATTATGATGATTCATTTGTTTCCATTAAATACATGCTTATATTTAATAATTTTCTTTTTCTTTAGGTCTGTTTTAGCTGCTGCAGTGACGGCAACATTGCAGTTTGGGATCTCCACAATCAAACGTTAGTAAGACAGTTCCAGGGCCACACTGATGGGGCTTCGTGCATCGATATTAGCTCCGATGGCAGCAAACTTTGGACTGGAGGACTGGACAACACTGTTCGCAGTTGGGATCTCAGGGAAGGACGTCAGCTTCAACAGCATGACTTCAGCTCACAAATCTTTTCTCTGGGCTACTGCCCCACGGGAGAATGGCTGGCTGTGGGCATGGAAAATTCGAACGTGGAAGTGCTTCACTGCACCAAACCTGACAAGTACCAACTTCATCTGCACGACAGTTGTGTGCTCTCGTTGCGTTTTGCGAGTTGTGGCAAATTCTTTATAAGCACGGGCAAAGTAATTAATTAATTACTCCAATTAAATAATTAAGCCAAAACTAAGAATCTCATTAAACGTTCAATGAGCCTTATTGACAACACATCTTGCTTTCAATCTTCTGTGGAGCGAGTTGAAACCATAGCCATTGTTACGTAGTTTGGCGATAATACTTTGAAATTTGAATAGCTGTTACCCACGATCTGACGAGAGGCTCATTGAATGTTGAATGAGATTCTGCTGTTCAATTGCATTCTCATATGTTGATCTTTGCAATTTTTATCAATTTCTAACTAAATTTTTTTAATTTTTGAAATTTTTTTCGATTGACCTTTGACCTGTGACCTTGACCTGACCCGGAAATGGCCCGGAAATGCTAAAAAACTTCGGTTTTCCAAGGACAACATCTTGAACTGTTGGCGCGGTATGATTTAAACGTCATTCTCATGTTTATCTTTCAATTTTTATCAATTTCTAAATTTTTTAAATGACTTTTTTGATTATTGAACAGCACCCTACGGCGCATCAATATTCCAGGTAATTAACAAGAGAGAGAAAGCACAACTTTTGAATAACTGTTTTGGAGCATACTGGAACAACTTAATTAACTTTTTTCCTCTCTTTTTCCTTCGCAGTCAAAGGAATCATCGTCTGTGCTGAGCTGTGACATTTCCTCGGATGACAAGTACATTGTGACGGGAAGTGGAGATAAGAAGGCCACAGTTTATGAGGTCATCTACTAAAAATGGCTGTGTTTTGATGAACAATGGAAAGTGGGCTAAAAATCTCCAAAAATTATAATTAAAATACATCAAGTCATATATACAAATTTTTAGGTTTTTAATAAAACTTCCTTTCCAAAAAATATGTTAGTGCGTATGTTTTGAAATATGTATGCTGAAAAAATATGAGCTGTGAACCTGAAAAGTAGAATAAAAATGTAAGAAAAGTTTGTCAACTTTGAGCATAAATTGATAATTAAGCTGTTAACTGTACAGGTAATTTATATGTCAATCATTATCGGCCGTACAATTTTAATATTATTAACATTATGATATGAGTTTACAGTGCTGTAAGATTTGATAAGCATTCTATAATAATAATAAACTCTGTATTTTTAATAAAAAATGTCAAGTTAGCCAAAGATTTCCTTTTTAAAAAAAGTGTAAATATTTCTGAAGATCCCAGTTATTATATGCTTTTGTGTGATGTTACAATGCTTCGAAGATTTTCACTAGTTGTTAAGTTAAATGTAAGAATCTTATCGAATTTTAGGAAACGAAACAATATTTATGATAATAGGTATAGCTTAGCAGCCAGCCTAGTGTTATGGATGCTTTAAGTGCTATACTTTGGACCTTAGGTTATTCAATTTTCCAATGGCAGAATGATGTGTACATGCAACTTTGTTAAATACCGGAAGTGGAAAGCTAATTAGCTAATTGTTTAATTTATAAACTTTTTCTATTATGTCTTAGCTCAAATCTGTGAAAAATCTAGGAAAAATGAAGAAGATTGACCGAAGCATAAAAATATTTTATATGAAAATGTATATGCACTCTATATACACTCACTCTTCACTCCAACAAAAATACCAGTTTTTACCAATCAACTTGTAAAAAGATGAAAATGTACAATTTTTTATGAAGTGTAAAAAAGTGATGTCGAGTTTAGTTATGATTTGTAAGGAAAACTATATGATATTTCTCTGCGCGTGAACAATGAACAAAAAAGATACTTTTATATTAAATGAGTAGATTATGCAAGACAGGTGAAGGGATGCTAATGATGAGCATCTTGAAGAATGAAAGAATGAAAACGAAAACAAGTTGAGTGTGTAGTAAATACAGTAAAATACTGGGAGACAAATATATTATGAAAATAGACATGCGACATTGAATTACATAAACAGTTAAGGAATAAGTTTTTCCCGAGAAAATTATGCGATCCAATTGTGTCACAAGCATACAAAGTGAATTGGGTAATCGTGGATTACTAATGAAGTGATTAGAATAGTAAATTATTATCAGCAGTAATAAAGATTTCCATGATTCCATCGTCTAATCTACTGGTGTCAATAGACCCCCACTATCCCAAAATTCCCATTTGCGACCTTACAAATCCTCAAAAACTGAAAATCCCCAAAAATGAAAATTGAACAATTGAATCCATTGTAAACCCGAACCCGGTTCAGAAATCAAGTCAATTGTTTAAAATTGAATGATACTCACAATTTCATTAAAAAATATTCTTCTCTAGCAAGTTAACCTGGTTAGCAATTGAATGTAATCTCATTATGTTATGATCAGTTGTAGTCGCATCTTCGCGTTCACGTGCATAAGTTACTAATGGTACATATAAATAACTAAACTTCAACTGATAAGAAAACTCTTAGCCATAATACTAAGCTGATATACTAAAAGTCAACAATTTTTCAACAACAACAAAAATATTCGTAGTAATTATAACATTAAAACTGTTTAATTTACACCAAAAACATATAAGCTATAAGAAAAAGTATGTAATTTTTTGAAAACTACGTAAAACTGTTGTATAATCTTACTAGAAGTTTAAGTGAGAGGTCTGACTTTATGTAGAATCGACACAAAAAATGGCTAGGAAGAAAAAGTTAATTCGATACAAAATACATATTCAGCAAAACAGAACGTAATTACTACTTCTACACATTATAATTGTGTACTATATAATCTATCTACTACCTAATTTGTAAATATTAAATATTTAGCCCATTAGATAAAACAAAAGAAAATTGTAACAGGATAAATATTTAATATAACTACCTATTATATTACTAGACTATAAAATATTTAAGCATGATGATAAAGCTAAAAGTATGTTTGATTCTGATAATGAAAATGAACACACACGAAAGTAATAAAAACACCGTTTTAGAACCAGAAGAAACCCAGAAAGTTGTACACTTATTTCTTAAAAGCATTGACACTTATTGTAAGGATAGGGTATGCAGATGCCCAATTTCTTTCCGGTAATTATACAGTAAACCATGCAAATTTGTTGAATGCAGGGGGGTTCAGGTGGTTGGCCAGGTGGGCCGCGTTCTTCAGAAGCAGCCAAAAAATCCTGGAAAAATAACAACATGAAAAATTTCACCGAAGAAATTTTCAATGCAAACTTTTTTATTTTTACCTGCGCCAGTTTGGGATTTTGATGATTTTCAGGAAAATTTTCCACACATAATGCCAATCCAAATAAAAAGCAGAGAATAAATGCAGAACAATAAGTTTGTAATAAGTTTGACATTTTCATGCTGATGAGCTTCCACGCACTTGGAATCTAAGAAGCAATATGACGGTATAATTCCAATAAAGATCCATTCTCTCTCTCGCACGAAATCTATCTATTTCACATTCATAACCAATTTTGTTTTTTAAAAGCTTCGATTTCTTTCTTCTGACTGATAAGCACGTGAACAGTTCACAGTGAACGTGATCTTTGGAAGGAAACTGATGCTCAAACAAATAAAATCGTCAACTTCACCAAATCTCTTTTTCCGGTATACCTTACACAATAACTTTATTATCTAGTTTAGGTAATTTCTCATAAAACAAAAAATGCATAGTAAATATTGAAGAGCATTATAATAATTATAATATTATATATAGTGATTATTATATTTTTTATAATAGTAAGGTAGATTTTCATTTTCTTATCATTAATTATCCTCATAATATAGTTTAGAGTTGTACTATTGAAGACGTACATTTTATTTTGTCACAATCTTTTTCTTTCTTTTTCAACTTTCTACAAAAAATGCACAAAAAGATTTGTGTTTAGTGTCAAATGTACATTTACAGCTTATTTTATACAATAGTTTATCAATTAAATTCGTACAGTAACAAATTTTAACAGGAGGAATATAATTTTTTACCAGGTTCTTTCTAACTTTATTGCATATACAACAGCCAAGTAGCCAAGTTTTTAAACAAGTTTATTTTACACTTTTTACAATTATTTAACTATTTAAATTGTTTCAAAGTTTACACTAATTTACTTTTCATCAGAAAAAAAAATCACTGCACATATTTACCTAAGAAAATTACTCTGTCAACATTTTCGTGTAAACTGTACATTATTTATCTTAATAGCTAGTTTATTACTTAGTTAACAGTTAACTTAATGAGGATCAATTCTATTTACAAAAATGCACAATCTTTCATCTTCCCCAAAAAAATATTTAAGAAAACAAGTCTTCAAAATAACAAAGTATTTATCTAGTTCAAAATAATGAGTAGATATTCAATAATAAACCAACAAAACAAATATTTTACTTAATTTACAACGACATTTTTGCAGATACACATTTCCTATATATCCTATCGTTTCCGTAAGACCTCGGGGCGTACATTTAAAAAATCACTGACGTATTTTCTAAACATTTCCATCTTTTAAAAAACCTTCAAAATCGTCAGAATCTTTTTCCACAACTTTCGGCAAACCTTTCTAACAGCTTTAATTTTTCAATCGTTAAAAATATTTCCTGTTTTTCCAAAAAGCTGCTGCAGAACAAACTATTTCGTAGTAAATACGTCATACGTACACTTAATTCATTTTTTATACATTATTATCCTTTCTTAAACTACATGTTTTTATATCATTGTGATTGAATTCCACACACAGTTAAATAGCTTGTTTCCTTCTTTTTTTAAATTATCAATCCATTTAGTATTAAACTGTGCATCAGAGAACGAGAGTAAATGCCATAGGTTTTCAATTTAAACTATATTAACTTTCTGCTGCTCTGCTCCATTTAACTACACCCATCATTTTAACCGTCGTTTTAACTTAAACTATTTGTCCATCAACCTTATTCACTCAGGATGAATATTTAACAACGTAATTATTTAAGTAAAAACAATGCAATTTAAACTGAACTAAAATTAGTTTGTGTTTTTTTATCCTGTAGATAATTTGAGATGGTTCCATCCGTTTTCCAACATTTTGTTTAATAGATGACCTCATAAACGGTAGCCTTCTTGTCTCCACTCCCTATACACAAAAATAACAAAACAAAAAGCCAATTAAATTTCCCGACCTGAATAAAACCGGCTCATTAACCAAAGCAGCAGGAATAAATATAAACTTTTTCCAGTTTATACCTGTGACAATATACTTGTCATCCGCGGAAATGTCACAGCTCAGCACAGACGATGATTCTTTTGACTATAAAGGAAAAAGAGAGGAAAATAGTTATTTAAGTTGTTCCACTATACTCCAAAAGTAATTAAAAAGTTGTGCTTTCTCTGTACTTTCTCTTTGAAATGTTAATTACCTGGAAAATTGATGCGCCGTAGGGTGCTGTGAAACAATCAAAAAAATCATTTAAATAACAGATAGAAATTGATAAAAATTGAAAATATCAATATGAGAATGAAGTTTAAGAGCATAATATTTTACTTTTCCACGCGTTAAGCAAATTATCCTTCGAATCGGAAGTTTTTTAGCATTTCCGGGCCATTTCCGGGTCAGGTCAAGGTCGCAGGTCAAAGGTCAATCGAAAAAATTTAAAAAATTCAAAAAAAATTAGTTAGAAATTGATCAAAGGATGCAATTAGTTTTGGCTTAATTAATTACTTTGCCCGTGCTGATGAAAAATTTGCCAGATGCAGCAAACTTGAGAGAAAGCACACAACTGTCGTGCAGATGAAGTTGGTACTTGTCAGGTTTGGAGCAGTGGAGCACTTCCACGTTCGAATTTTCCATGCCCACAGCCAACCACTCTCCCGTGGGGCAGTAGCCCAGAGAAAAGATTTGTGAGCTAAAGTCGTGCTGTTGAAGCTGACGTCCTTCCCTGAGATCCCAACTGCGAACAGTGTTGTCCAGCCCACCAGTCCACAACTTACAACCGTCCGCAGAAATGTCAATGCAAGAGGCGCCATCCGTGTGTCCCTGGAACTGACGCACTAATGTTTGGTTGTGCAAGTCCCAAACGGCAATATTTCCGTCGCTGCAACAACTAAAGCAGACCTGAGGAAAGAAAGATCAAAAAAATATTATCCACTTCCGGTGAAAGTCCTTAAAAAACTTTCTCCACTTCCTGTACCCTTTCTTCAACCTACCTTGCTATCCGGTGAAATTGCCAAAGCATAACAAGCGGGTGCACTACTGGGTAGCTCTCCCTTAATCCTGGGCGTAGGACCACCCAAATCCCAAATGGAAATCGTGCTGGCTTCCCCTCCCACAATAAGCGTTCTTCCATCCGGCAACAGCTTTACACTCCGGATATAATTGTCCTTTTGCAGACAGTCCAGTTGACTCACGGGACTCTTGCCGCCGGGCTGACTAATGTCCCAAACCTTGACACAGCCCTTGCCTCCGGTATACACGTACTTGGTTGGGTTACTGATAGTCACCGCGCAAACCACTTCCCCGTGGGTTAGCGTATTTATTTGTCTGGCATGTCGAGGTACTCCTGGGCCGACTAGAGCGTCCGGGGGAAAGGGCACGGGCTGCATTTTTCCCTCGGCGGACACGTGAAAGGAGTAGGCGGGCTTGCCACTGGGCATGTTGGGTAGTCCGTTGCCAGCACCGGGAGGAACTTGAGATCCGCGTGCTGAGCCCGGGTGACCATCAAAGTTGACCTGAATTTACAAAGTCCGAGTTTACTCAAAATTCTCCAAAATGTATTAATAATTTTCCATTTACCAAGTGGTTCCTTACCATTGGTCGCGCATATCCCACATTCGCTCCCGATCCATTATGAAGGGGCACTCCCGGCGGAAAACCCGGCGGTACTGGGGCATCTCCCGGCCTGATTCCCGCTGGACTATAGGGATACGGCAAAGGTGGTCTGGATCCTGATGGTCCTCCGGGTAGTCCGGGCGTGGGCGTTACACTTTTGGAGTTGGGAGTGGTGCTATCATTATCCTTAATTTTGAGGGAGGGTGTGCTGCGGCTGCTGCTCGAGCCACTGCGACTTCTTGGTCTTTCGGAGCTCCTTGGTCCAAAGCTTTCTTCCTTGACGTCTCCGTTGGTTCGGGGAGATCCAGTCTCTACATTTGCGTCGTCAACAACCAGGTCTTGGTCACTGCGCTCTCCATCACTGTCCTGTAATAATAATTTATAAAAATGGTTTCACATTCCAGATTCTCCAGAAGAAAATCACGTTGCCTCCATAAAAATCTTTTTAAGTGCTTATCCATGTACATTAGACATTTGAGATGTGCAACTTACATCGCCTCCTCTATCATGAGCATTAGATTTGATTTCTTCTTTCCTTCTCTTGAGCGACTCGTGTGATTCAGCCTCGCTTGGGGGAGATCTCATTCGCATACGGCTCTCACGCTCCCTTTCACGCTCACGTTGTTCCATAGGGGATAGTGAACTTCGCTATTGAGTGGAGAGAAACAGAAAAGAAAAATCTAATTTATTTCCCTTGATCTTTTCTCCCAGCTTGATATTTTAAGAATGGATGCATTTTCTTACGTTTCGTAAGTCTTCCGAGTGCTTATTTGAGGGATGCTCATCTCTAGGCTCGGGTTTGATTGACAGCGGGTGAGGAAGGGGAAGTCCGGGATGGCCGGGTGGAGGGGGTGGTGGTCCTGCTCCAGAGACTGAGGGTGGTAATGCACCAGGAGGGAAGCCAAGAAGGGGAGCGCCGCCGGGCATGGGGGGAAGACCGGCTGCTGCGAGATGGGCGTGACTCAGAGGGAGACCGCCGGGGGGATGGGGAACGCCACCGGGGCCACCTGCACCGGCTCCAAGCTAAAAATATTGGATAAAAAACAAACAAGCTTTTAAAAACTTGGTAAAAATTCATCATTTTTTAAAAGAAAAATCCTCATTCTACATCTAAAATGCATCTTTAGAAAAATTTATGTAAAAAATAACTGTCTATCTGACTATTAATCTTGGTCAGACATCAAAAATAGTTTTGCGAGTTGCAAAGTTGCTTCAGAATAAAAATCGCCTATTGACTGCTGCAAGCATTTTTAAAATTTTGGATTATTCAAGCATAAAAAATAAATAGACTAGTTAGCTATATGATCTACTATTTAGTTAGCTATTTAGATATTGATTTGCAAGAAAAAATGATTGAAGAAGATAGAGTGATTTGTAATTTGCATAAAAGAACCAATTTAACTGAATGATAAGTAGTTTAAGAAGATTTATGCACAAGCTTAATAAGTTATTGGGGCGAATGGCAAATCAAAAAATTCACTAATTTCTCTTTTTTTGTCTGAAAATTATTCATGAAGTTCTTATTAACTATTCATTAAGTTTCTACTCTTGTTTTTTTGCAGGTTCAAACTCACCAATAATTGTTGAAGTCCTTGCTGCTGCTGCTGCAAAAAACAATATGAAAATTAAAGAATATTTAAGACAGATAGAAAGAAAGAAAAGAATTTAAAATATTTTTCTTTTTAAGTTTGTTAGGTACAAAAAACACACAACACAGAACATAGAGAACAGAGCAACAGCCAATTTTACAATTTAGCAATAGACAAATAAAAGCTATTAAAATATTCACAAGTTCCTGACATGACTCATGACACAAAGCGCCAGTTGCCAATAAAAAAGTACCCGAAAAAAATTGAAGCAGACAAAAGAAAGCCATCAAAAGCAAGCTAAAAACAGTTATGGCTTCATTGAAATATTATGCACGACTAACTTTTTCAAAAGATTATTAATTGTGCATAACCTTTTTCATCCGCTTTTTTCTTTAAAGCAAATTACCCTGTCCAGCAATAAAAACGCTGGTTAACTTTGAAAATGAAGAGTTTAACAGACTGTTTATTATGTTCATGAGCCAGTAGACGTGACATAAACCCAAACAATAATCAATTTAAGTGATTATTTCAACCAGGATCAAAATATTGTCGCCAGTTTTAATGTTCAAGTCGGCGACAAATCTGTTTGTAAGCCACCCAGGTTCATTTCTCAGTGAAAAATAGATGACATCATCCTAAGAAAAAATTCCTGGAGAAATCTACTCACAACTTAACACATTGACACGAACATGTGTCATGTGTGCAATTTTTAATCTCCAAAATTTGACGACAAACTATTTTAGTGCTTATCTCATTAAAATATTATCAATTTGCAAACTTAAGGTTAAGTGCAAACTGACTCCATATCCTGCTGCTGTCATAAAAAAAGTATGTTAAGCTTTCTAAGAAAAACTCCCTCAAGCTTTTATATAAATTATAAATATTCATTCATTTTAACACTGAAATGAATAAAGCATTCGTGTAATCACGAACAACCAAACTGGAAAGCTGCATTTTATTGCGTGCTACCAAGTTTTAAGGTTAACGAGAAAGAACATTATATTTTTTGTGTAAACTTGCCAAGATACTCCTTCCACCTTCCAGGCAGCTTGTATTTCAACGTGTTATAATTGCAACTGGCTAGTTCATCTTTTGGCACCACTTTGCCCATCATGAGCACAAAAACAAAACGAAAGAACATTCAAACATGCAACCACTTTTCCTTCTGAAGAAGAAAAAACCCTAAAAAATATATGGACCAAGTTTTTAAGCATATAAAATTTTATGCAAAATAGCCACAGTAGCATCATCATCCGAGATGCAACTGGTTTCTAGTTTGTGGTTTCAGAAAGTGATTCAAAGCTCATCAAGTTTGACACTCTAATAAGCTTTACACGTGATATTTTTTCTTGCTGCTGTTAAATCTTAAAAACATGAAAATGAGATCTAATCCCGAATCCAGAGAATCTAAAAAGGCTATGAATGACAATAAGCTATCAAGCCATGCACACATAATATATTTTATCCAGAACGTAAGAAAAAAGTGTTGGCTAGCCTCTCTTTCTGGTTTAATGACAACTTGCATAAAATTATTGTCTTCTGAGTCAAGTTGCTACTGTGTACTTGTCTAAATATTTAGATTTTTAAGCAGATAAAAAAATCTGCGTTTTACCACCTCCTAGCTTCCATTCTCTTTTTGTTTATTGTTAAACACTATTTCTCCTTGAACAGATGGAATTGTACGAAAGAACATTTGCCACTATAACTATATGATAGACAACAATGCCTACCTAGCCTGCACTTTACACCCTGTCCTTAGTTTACTTTTTTAATTCCTTTTTATTAATCCAGTAAAAAGGCCGACAGCTCTTGTTATAAAAACCCATCCAAAATCTAAACTAAGAAAATGTACTCATTACTTGATTAAAACAAACCTGCGCTTTCAAGTTTCAAAACAAAATGGGCTTAAGCCACTCTACTCCTCTCTGACTCATCATCCTTTATCTTATCAGTCCCCAGTTGCCAGTTAGAATTTACCCAGACATTTTTCACCCCTGAGCTCTTTAGTAATTCGAAAAATGGGTTTTTGCACGTATTACGTATCAACAGTTGCTTACAGTTGGTAAGCCCTATACATTGTTTTACGCTACCGTTTCTTCCTTTTTCAATTTTCACAAGCTTTTATCCAAAAAATATAATTGTCTATCGTTCTCCTCAGTTGCGTTTTTGCACTTTCTTGCACACCAATTACACGCATTATATATCCCATTACGTACGCTACATGTGGTGTGGTGTGCAAAAAAATCTATATATCTATCTATCTTTTTAATCTGATGATTTTGTTCACTAGAACTCCCTACTACTTTACTGCTTATATTTTTATCTTATAACCTATTACGTCGTATTTTTATCCACGTAAGCAAAACTTTGTGTTTTCCGTGTGTAAATCATTAAATCATCTTCGCCATGATCTTCATCGCTCATTATTAAATAAAACGCATAAAAATATTTATAATGTTTCGATTATTACTCTAATCATCTTACTTAACGCCGGGTTCACCCGCCGCATGCCTAAAATTGACGGGGGAACCACCACAAATAATTATGGCTGAACTTTAGTATACGGCACCCAAAAAATATTTAGAACATTTTCTTCTAAACAAAGTTATAAGTTTGTGTAACTAGCAATTACAAAGGAAGTAACACTACCACACACACAACAAAACAACAACAATTAGATAAAAATCTTTTTCTTTTTAGCTCCAAATATTATTTTTTAATTCAAGCAGGAAAAGGTAAATTAAGGTTTTTTATGGCTTGATAGATAGTTAAAGGATGAGCATGATGATTGCTTGAGGATGAGAAATGGAGGCATGGCTCAATGCTCATAACTGCTGCTGCTGTAGCGTTGCAAATGAATTGCACAACTATTTATTATTATTTTAAATACAAAGCAGGTAGGAGGCTAATAAGCTATATGGGAACTTTTAGGATAAGCTTGGAAGAAGGAATTACAACAGCAAAACAAGTTATTTTTATCTGCACGCATGTTATCGGCAGAAGGTAGTAAAAAATGCGGGGAATAACAATTTTATTAACTTACAGAAAAAATAGGGATATGATCAACGAGAGATTACAGTACACGCACATATTACTAAAAAAAGTTGTACAGGTGTTAGCTACAAGCTTTACAAGATGCAGCTTTGAATAAAAATACGTATCTTGTTTCAAGTTCAAGATAGCTGATCTGCTTCACCTTGTAAAAAATTAATGAGTATCTTTTGCAAGTTAAAAATCTTAATTTTGCAAGCCTTCCTGGAAAAATAAATTAGAGGGAAAAACGCACATTGCCAAACAGAGTGTCATGTTTTGGCAGAGTAAACAAGCCTTGTTGTACACTCTTCAGAGTAAAAATTAAAAGTGAATTTACTCAAAGGAAGTTGGTTGAGGATGACGAAAGAGGACAGAAAAAGTAAAGTGATTTTTTTCAGTGCATTTCTCACACCTTCTTTAACTCAACCAACTTGCACAATTTTGAAAAGCTTCCAACAGCTCAACTCTGTGATTTCCCACAAGTTCACGTGTAGACTGCAGAGAAAAAAAATGGATTTTTTATGGATTTGTATGCACGCAGCTTTGCAGCATTCAAGCCCAAAGTAATTTTCTCCTGTTTTCCGCTTCTAATTAGCTTGTAATAGCTAATAAATCTTCTGTTTTAGTCTTATATATTTTTTAAAATACGAGAATGCAGAGGCGGAGTTGAAGTAGTTGTTAGTACAACTTGAGCAGAGATAATCACACAGGAAGAGGTTCACTGATAATATTTTTAAACGAATAACCTGATTAATTCCTTTTTTACTTCTGGCATTTTTTTTCATACCATTTATAAAAAATGTTTATACTATTTTACAGAAAGGTTGTGTAAGTGTCGTTTTATTAGAATTAGGTGTTCTTAAAGTGGCTCGACGAATATATATTCTTTTTCGCTCTTGGTTGAATTGATAGGGTAATAATCACCCAAGTGAAGAGCACTCCCACGTTGTGCACCACGACAATCTACACAACTTTATTTCTCCGCTATAAAAACTTAATGTACTTTTAATACTTTTTTCCTCTTTTGAAAAAAAATATAAAAAAGCTTTTTCCCACTTCTGCCGTTTCCACTTATAACTCTACTACTATTAACTTTACGCGATCAAAGCACCTAACTCCGTACAGAAGGGTTGAAGGTTGGAAAAATATACTTATAGGCATGTAAATTGCTTTATTATTTGATATACGTGCCATTCAACCAGTCAAGGGAATCAAACCTGACGAGTTTCTTCTTTTTCTCTAAAAAAAACTTTTCCTTCCTGCAAATCTAACTACAAGGCTATAAAAACCCTATAAACCCAACAAGATACACTATCCTTCCATTAAAACCTAGTGCCTACTTTTCCTTTGAATTTGACACAATATTTTTATTTCTAATCAACTCCTTCATAAAAACTCTACCAACTTTGTCAGCATTTTTTTTTCTTTCGGAAATTTTTTGTTTGCTTTATTTGCAGATGGGAATTTGATCCTGTTATCAACATCAGACACAAAATTCGCAAAAAATAAAGAAATCAACAAAAAATATTGCAACGCTTCAGTGGTTAAGGTTAACAAATAACTAGGTAGAGAATAGGTACCCGATTCCGGTTAAAGCTGGAAAAAAGGGGAAATATCTATCTATCTGATAATGATTTAGCTACCAGCTTTCTACTTAAACGTGTGCGTGCTTTCTCCAGAAAAAGAAGATGGGCATCAATGGAAATAAAAAAATCGATGGAATCTTTAGGGAAAAAATATCTCGGGATTCTCTAGGTTTATATTTTTCCTGTTCCCTGTAGCATCACACACGTTCAGTTACTCGCCGCGTGTTTTTTAGGAAGTGGAGAAAGTGGAAGAGTAAAAGTCTTAAGAGCTCACATCTCACACGTTTTTAAAAAATGTATAAACTTAAGCCTTTAAAAGATTCAAAAGCTGGGCTTTTTTCTTTAGATATTTTTTTCTCTGTGAAGCCCGGGGAAAGTGTATCGGGCATATAAAAAATCTATCTTTACATCTATCTTTATTTTTGGAACGAGATGATTTCTCTCTCGGTGTACTTTTTAGACAGAAAAAACTCAAACACACACACACAATGCCCCGGGGAATAAAAGCCGGAGGAAATCTCAGAAAGCTTATTTAATTCCCAGTGCCGAATTTTAGACTAGTTGCTGGTTTTTTTGGCTTGTGTCTAGAGAGTGGAGAGTTGAGAACTACTTTATTTTCCCCGAAATAAAAAATAGATATAGTCCAACTCCCGCTTATTTGTACTTTCAACTTTGTAAATACTCTTATATTTTATTTCACATGCCTGCTTTCCTTCCACTGGCACACAGTCTGTTAAATCGCATTTCCGGGAGAAAGTAGCGTGAACAAGGACTTTATTACTACAGACTCCAGCCAACACTCACTAAACTGCTTACTGTTTTCACTCATTGAATAATAAACCCATTTTACCAAATTATAATGCAAAAGCAGAATTAAGCATTTACAAGTTTACAGAGATATGCAGGTGCAGCGAGCATGCAGAAATATAATGTCATTCGTACTAACTCATTCTAAAATCTTCAATTTTCACAAAATTTGCAAGCTACTATATAAAACAAAGGCAACTTTGCAACTTTTTCAGCGCACACATATTTTTAGAGAAGTAGGCGTGTATACACGTAACACACGTAACAATAAACGTAGACACGTTAACAAACAGACAGATATTGTACAAACCAACAAATATAGTTATTTAACAATTGAACACGTGTAAAAAACATAACGAACAAGAATAAAACACACATAAAATCACATTTAGAAAAATAAATTGTAAAACTATTTTTTTCTCTTTTTAGTCTCATCATATTCATTTAACAATCAGCGCGTAGAGAAAATACGCAGTACAAACAGACGAAGATTACAAACAAGATATTGTACATTGAACATTCATCACGTGAAAAAATTATAAAAACACTGCGCTAAATTACAGAGTTGTTCAGGCTGATAAGTTTATCAATCGTAAAACGTGAACAAAGTGTCAGAACTCAATTATTATATCAGTTTGTTCAATCAGTATATATATTTTCAAACAAAAAGACTAAAAAGAGAGATGAGATTTGATTCAGAGAAAAGATTTTTGTTTTTATTTTGAAAAGAGAGGGACTTACCCCAATGATAGCATTCAGCTCGGTCATTGTAACTTGCTTTGCTCGCTCCACGGCAGAGGCAACTTGTTGTTGATGCTGTAACAAATCATGGAATTTTTTTTTGTCAGGTTGAGCAATCAAATTCCGTGAAAAGGACAAAGTCACGTAGCAAATTGGATTTTTCCGGAAAAAAGAGAAAAACATAAACATTTAGATTCATTTTAATTTGCAAAATTTAGATAATTAGCTGCCTGCTATATCGAGTATCTTACCTCTTGTGACAGAAAGGGTAGAATCTGCGCAATAATGGCATTGAGTCGTTTTGCAACTTCAGTCTGAAAAAAGTTTGAAAAACACATTTCATTAGAACTTTATTTTTTTCTGAACTGTTGACAGCTTCATAATCGAAAAGGCTTCTTGATAAATAGTGCCAAACTTCAAACTTATCAAACTAGCTGATATTTAAAAAGTGAGCAAAGTTAAAGGAGAAAAACACGTTGTTTGTCATTTTTTCATTTTACCAGAGATGTGTTCTGTGCACACATGTAGAAAAACGTGCTTATTAAACCATTATTTTATTTTATGCGTTTGATCACCTACTTCAATTCAATTAACTTTTTTGGATGATGATGATAATAAAAAGTCTCCCAACCAGAAAAAAAACTGTTTAATTTCCCATCATCGTCAAGATTAGCATCTTTGCATTTTTAATGTACAGTTACTTTACGCACTCCTCATATTTTACTCTCCGTTAACCACCCAGCCAAGCTGACAATTTGAGGAAATACATAATGAAAAATTGCGTGGTTTTATATGCACCTTCTTCACTTGCGCTGTAGCTACTTTAGTAGCTTATTTTATGGCTTATGGCTTATCAAGATCTTGCCTCGGCAAAAGCCAATTAAGCATAACTCATTTGAACATTTCCTCTTACTATTCATTGTAGATTTTTTTATTAACTAATCTTGTTATTCGCACAAAATACAATAGAATGTGTGCTCAGCAATGCAGAACAGCTTTGTCTGCTGAAAAGATACACAATTTTGATAAACTTGTATTTCTACTTTAAACACAACTTTATTCTGCCAACTTGAATTGCATTTTGTAATATTTATAATTTGGAAAAAAGTGCATTTTGTTGCAGCCTTGCATAAAAATAATACATTACACGCATGTTCCCTTTTTTGCCAGAGATTAAAAATGCAGAAATGTTCATATTTACATTTCACAACTGCAAATTATTTTTCATTTCAATAACAGACGGTTATTGTTACTCAGCTATTTAGCCAGCTTAGTCAGTGGAATTTCGCACCAGTTGTTATTCCTTAAAAGCTTGTTATTCTAAATATTTTCGCACATTAGTTCAGATTTAGTGTCATCTGCGGCGTGCAAAAATATAGAAAATAGGGCCATTATCCAAAATAATAAGTTTGCCACCAGTCATCACAATTAACCAAGTGATGTGGTGGAAGATATTTCTAAGTCTCATAGCGTTATGTAGAGTCCATTCCAAGGCAGATGTACCAGTGATCATTTTAACTTTGCATATTTTTTTCATTTTCTGTTTGGAAATGGCTTAATCCTTCCCCTTTTTTATTATGGGCTTAGTCAACCATAAAAATAAAAAGTTACAATTTTTATAACCTGAGCTGTATCAAGGCTGGCTGCTTTTTATAAAAATACTCCAAAGGTCAAGGCTTTTAATGCGTGTACACTGTACACTCATCTATCCATTTTTATACCGTGTCATCATCATCCTTTCGATAATTTTCTGTTAAAAAAAGTTGCAGATTTTTCTAGTTTTTCCCTCTTTTTATCATCATAATCAACAGGCTGACCCTTTTCCTTTTAGAACCTTGCCCTTTTATCCATTTACTTTTTCAAAAAATAATATTTTTTGTAACATTTTCCATTACGTTTTTACCCTTTTTGACTTATAAATATTTATAATCCATGCCATTAGATAATCCAATGCGTAATTTTAAATTGATAGTTTATGTGTGTGTAAAAAATTCAGCCTTTTTTCATTCCATTCGCATTCCACAACCGATAATTTATCCTGAATAATATCTATTCATCTTTTAGAGTAAATTAATGCCTTTATATTTGTCCGTTGTTACGTCTGTATTCTTTGAATCAAGCCAACCTAATAAAAATCCAGTATGAAGTATGACGATGATGATGACAAGCCAATGGGCTAAATGTACAAAAGCCCGGCAGGCAATTGATACTCATTTATTAATAAAAATGGTCTCATGTTTTCTCAAGGACCTTTTTATTATCTGTACTCATCATACAGCAGTACTCTCTAAACCATAATAAAAACCGGCTGAATCTGATCCAACTCCACTCTATCAATTGCATTAATAAAAACAACCCATGATGACGATGATAAAATCAGCAAGAGCAATTCTGCAGAAAAAAATATGCACAGAAGAAGGAGGAGACGCAGGATAATAGTAAATTGTACGTATTGCCACGCAAAATATAATAAAAATGGGACTGTGATAAGTGTAATAATACGTTGGTTTACACACCACCAAAGAAACCCTGTGAAAACATGATGACATGAACGCCTCTATGATGCATTTTGCCTGCTTGACACCCTCCTTCAGTGATAGGTTTTCATCCATCCAGGAGCTAATTCTATGATTTCATTTCTAAACCTAAAAATCGAAAAGCCTTGTCTTCTGCTTCTTACTTCTGTTATTGTTGATTCCTTCTTATCTCCCGATTAATCTCTATCGTTTAAAGTATCAATTACCAGTTTTGTTGTAAGCAGCAAACGCACCAAGAAAATATACCTCACATCTCCCAGACTCGTTTTTACTCATGTCGTGGTACACTCTTTCAAGAACAACAAATATGTAAAGTAATTCCCCAGAGCATCCTAGTCTACATTCTACATAGCTTTTATATAAAAAAAATTGTAAAAGAACCGATAATCATCATCCTCATCATCATCCTGATCAACACCAGCATATTATTCTGTTTTACAATCAGCAACAAAACCACTTTTTTATATTTCTACTGATCTTTTTTCATTTACAATTTATTATTTATCAGAAAGAAAATATAAAGCGGAATTCTCTCACGTTTTGTTAATCTCCTTTACCTTTTTAGCCTGCCATTAGCCAGCACCTAATTAATATTCATCATAATAAATAAACAAGCTTGTTTGATTACCCACCAAACTACTCTCTGTTCAGTTCAAGTACCTACCAACCAGAGAGACATAATAATAAAATGTTATCAAACTATTTATCCATCCATTCATAAAAAATAAATGGATATAAAAGAGTCAATGAGAAGCACATATAATAAAAAATAATAAACAATAAAATGTTAAGTTGTTTGTGGGTAGGTCTGATGACTAGACGGCGTGTGTAAATAAAAAAATCAGGCATTATATTACAGGCTATTAATATGCGCTTAAATTATTTATTTCTTGAGAGAAAAGCCACCACAAAGCAATAATCAAGCTAATAATTTTCAATCTGTAAAGGAAACTGGCCATTTGGCTGTAAGATATATATTGTCACTCGGGCTTTTTATCTCCTTTTTAAGAATGTGACATGAATTACATTAAAAATGTAACATTTTCTTGCTCGCTTGTTGTCTGTCTTCAACCAAGTGGAAAATCCTTCATGCGTCATGAGTCATGTTCACTTCACATGCAAATGTAACAAGTGGCATGTCACCATTGTCAATAGAGCTACTTTAACAAGTGGTTCATCAATCCGTTTAAATTCATTAGAAAAACGTGTAGCTACGCTACTACAACATATTGCTGCACTAATTACAACAAAAAAACCTTTTAAAAAAGAAAGACAACTTTGTAGAAAAAAATAGGGTCGAAGTTGCACTTGCAGAAAAAAGGCACATGCCGCGACACACAAAGAACATTACTGTTTTTTATAACGGTAATGGTAACACGCTTAAGATTTGCGATATTGCGATTGCATTGATGATGATGGAATGTCAGGTTTTATTTTTATTACAATTTTATCGCTGATTGTGATTGCAATCTTTAAAGAAAAAAAGCAAACACGCGTAACTATAAACTTGGTGGTAGGTAGGTCATATAAGGTGCATACGGTGCGTAATAAAAAAAGCAAAAATTACACATCTCAATTAACCTGCTAGATAAGAACACCTAGGTACACACAAAAGGAGTAAAAATTACTAAAAATCAGAAATGATACTTGGCTCTTGGCTTGTTAAACTTTTTTTCTAATCAAAAGAACAAGATCAAACAATTCAGCTTAACAATAAGTTAATGATACTCAACTTCCTGCCGACATTTTTTAAACAGAAGTTTACTAGAGTGCCTATCAGGCAAGAAGAAAAAAAAGTGAGGATGATGATGATGACAGTGTCGTTTGCCATTGTGATTATATCTGTTTTATAATGGAACACGTAGCAAATCAAAATACCAATGTCTATCTTCTTCCTCTTTTTATTTTCTTGGGAGAATGTTAACCTTTTTTGTTATAAAATATATTTACATTAAAAACTACAAACAGATAAAAAAGCTCATTTTTCCCTGTGTAAAACCTTTCCCATGAAAAAAGTTTTTTGATAATGCTAAAATAATCAGAGCCTTTCTCGTGAGACACGATATACAGCACCTGAGTAAGAAAAAAATAGATAAAATGCAGTGCATATCCTCATCATCTCAGTATATTACCAACATCATAAACATTTTTTAGTACTGAGATAATATAAACAACAACTTAACTAAAAACTTTGATTCTTTTCTGTGTGATATAGGAACCACCCAGTTCACCCTTGTAAAATTAATAAGCAAACTGTCAAGCGTATAAACACAAAAAATGCATTTTTTATTTATTCAGCTTTAGAAGTGGGAGGATGATGTGTGATGATGATGATGCTGTGTGAGTTGATGTGAGAGAAAAGTGTCATAAAATCTTTGAGCTCATTGACCATGATGATTACAAGGAGGAACGCAGAGAACACAGACAAAAGATTGAAGACAACTTTATCAACACCAGAAAGCTGCATACAAACCACCATGAAAGCATACCTGTTCGCTGCTGTTGTATTATTTAGCAAAATGATAATGTGATCATGATTCATGTGATAGGATCACCATAAATGAAAAAATAGCAGGTTTTTTCTAAAGTGAGATTATGTACATGTCGGAATAACTTATATTTTACTTGCCAGTTGGCAGTAGCAAAAGCAAACAATTTTTACAAAGGCTGCGTTGGTGGCTTGATGCTTTCTTTCACACAGCCCGACTTTGTATGGCGTGTCCTCATCATCATCATCCACAAACTATGAATGAACTCATGTATTTTTTAAATTGGAACAATGAGCAAGCTAAATCTCTAACAAAATGACAATGACAATAGTACAACAACCAGCCAGGCAAATTATTCAACTCTCTGCGTGTTTACTTTAGTTGTGTGGGCACTTGTACATTTAAAAAATATATATAACTGTACATTATAAAGCCATAGAGAGTGTCACGCTTTTTTAAACACTGTGTGCTGTCTCCCACTCACAAAGTCTAAACATTATCATTGTTATCCTCACTTTGCCATTTATGCTACCGTGGTCGCCACTCATCACCACAGATTTTTTTATTCATCTAATCCGCTGAGCATGTAAACCATTAACCTCATCATCATCACATGAGAATGTATAGAGTGTGCAGTGCGGGATGATGATGAGTGTACACACTCAAGCCTTTCTTTATCAAATAAACTTGTCTTTTAAAATGCAAGAGGAAGATGATGAGAACAAACCTTGTCTGAAGTCATCATCATCATCAAAAAATGTATAAGCATTTAGGCACATGCGAGTTTATGTAAAGTACACAACATGATGATGTGGATGATGGTACAGCTTGATGATGAATTATAAGTGATATCAAACATTACCCTTTTTCCTTTTGATTATCATTTTACCACTGTCATTATTTACACTCTTTGAAAAAAACGAGTCAAGTAAGTTAGCAATCTGGTAGAGGATTGCATTACCATCCCAACACAGTAGTCAAAAGCGTCAAGTTATTACTGTTGTTGGTTATTAGTTTAACTGTGTTGGCATTTTCTAAACCCTTTTTTCTTCTTACCAGCTTGCTAAATTGCCTCTGTGCCTCTTTATATGCATGCATATCACTTTAGCAAATTAGTAGAAACCAACAACACAAACAGCAATATATTATCATCATCCAAAGTAAAACGTGTGTGTTATGTGTGTGTACACAATATTTTATATATTTCTGTAACCAAGCTAATAGTTTTCTCATTATGATTACATGATTATGATGAAAGACCAGTTGGTTGACTGAGGCTACCTACAAACTTGTCTGTTTGGTTACTTGTTTAATTTTAATTTACTACTACACACGCATCATCATCATTATCATCATCCACATAACTTGAAAAAATACATTGTTGTAAATCGCAAAATTGGATTTTTTCCTTTTAGCTACCTACACAAAAGTAAGTACATAATATTAGCAAGATTGTCTGTCTTTTTCTAAGATTGTCTGCAAAGTTTACTTATTATTTTTTCTGTGTGCTGGCCTGGGAGGAAACAAGAAAAAATAAGAAGCAAAGGTTATTGATGATGATGATAATGATGATAATACATGAAACAACTTGTTCTTCCCTACGGCGTATTATACACAGTTTTTATAGAGATTACATTAAATTCTAAGGTTAGGAATGTTGGTGGCATGGTAATCAACAACAAGATATATTATATAGCTTTAGAATAAAAGTATTTTGAACCACTTTATGATGTGCATGCATTTTCTCGCTTCTTATTTCTTCTCTAAAATGCCACACATAAGAAAACGCGACGCTGTAGAAATGGACTTGTTTTTTACAACACTTTATTTTACCATAACAAAATGTTATCTTTTTTGGTCTGCACTTTGAAGCATTGTGGATGATGATGACGAGATGATCAAAAATGCCATTTTTTTCTCTCAAGGAGATTCCCAGGCTTCCATCTTGATAATTTGTTGAAGTACTTATTTTACACAGGCAACCACATGCTATTAGCTCAATGGACGAACATACAAGCCAGCCAAGCGAGACAATCGCAAAAGTAAAATCAGCGAAAAAATATATAAAGTGTAGGTTTTCTGTTCCATTAAAAAATTTGTTCTCTGAGAGAGAGTTCCCTGACTCGGGCACTGTAAAAACTTAACCTTAATCCAAGAACTAATATTCATGTTTTTTTGTTACTTATGCAAATAAATTCTCCTACGTATGCACATATCTTCATTCCAGAGCGAGAGAGTGACTCGACTAGTCGACGACTTGACTTATGTCTTTTACAACTTTTTTTTCATTCTGCAAAAAAAAAAACAATGAGTATGATTGTTATTCTATTCCTTTGATGATGATACGTTGATGATGATGATGGTGCCGTGACAGATGTTACCTTAGTGGAACTAAAAATCCAGCTACACAACAAGTTATACAATTTCAAGCTCACATTGTGCCTGAGCTGCATTCTCAATCAGTTTTGAATACCTACCTATATAAGGCGGGATTATCATCATCATCATCAATTATGCGGTGTACGTCTACCTTTGCCATTTTTTTCTTTTTCACGCAGCAGCACGTTAAATTGCCCAGGCCAGAAAGAAACTTTTTTTGTTTCAAAGTCATATAATGCAATTATATCCAGGTATTCTTTTATCCTCATCATCCTCATCATCAGCATGAAATGAAGAAGGGGGAGCGACGAAGAACAAAAACTTTGAATCGTCAAGAGTGAGAAAGACGTGAGATTATAATAATACTGCCATTAGCATAATAAACGCTTATTTTGCCGACTCTCTGGTCTCTGGTGCTTTTCAACTTTCTATATCCAAGCGGTGGTGGTAATAACAATAACAACCGTGTATAAAACGCTGGGTTTTTATATTATGCTCTGGTTTTTTATAGCAGATTGGCAGTTATTTTTATACCTGAGCGCTTTATTGTTTGCTATTTTATTTATAACACAAGCTTGCTAAAAGCCTAGCTGGATGGACATACAAATTTGAAAATGTATACTCATCCGTTTGGGCAGATTTTTGAGTGACTTGTTCTCTGTTCTGAAACCTCAATTACGTTTTATCTAAATGACAGACTGGTGTAACCAGAAATAAATTGCACTCATTCATTTTGCACCAGGTAGAAAAAATGATGATGATACTCACTAAAAACAGAGGGGAAATTGATGATGATTGTTATGTAAACTGGTAGTTAGCCTTGCCCGCTGGTGGTACTAACTTGTAACTCTTGGCTCAAGTTTTTTTTTCTCCATAGTCATTTTTCAAGATAAACAATGTATTATAATGTGCTATTTGATAACAATAACAATGTACAAAAAATATATGGTTGATTATTAGCCAGGTTGAAGTTTCTTGTCTCTTTCTCTGTGTTTCAATATTGCAGTCAGTGACCAAGAGTGACTCGATTTTTTCATAGTAAATTGCGCTAAATGCAATTTTTACCAGAGAGAGAACAACATGTATTTAGACTATGATAGCATTACGTGCTTGAAATTTACTAGTAATTCAGATAAGAAAGCAGGTTTAAAATTGTTCTCTCTTAGCTTATTAGTCAGTAGCAAAGAGAAAATTGCCAAATGCCAAGTTGCATACTCTACCTACCTGACATTCTCTTCTTCCTGACAATAATAATGATAATGTAATGTTTTCCAAACAATTATCAGTCTAATACATTATTCATCATCATGTTAATCTAATCACTTGTGTAAAAAAATGGCAAGTGAATAGTAAGTTCAAACAACACAGGCGTTAGTTATAATGATAATAACAATAAAAAAAGAAGCTCAGTGTAGAATTGTAATTTTGTACAACGGAGTGTATAATCAGTAGGATCATTAGTGTCTACAGACTGGATGAATTACTAAACGTATCAATTGCAAAGATAATTTAAAAGAGCAAAAAAATCAAACTAGGGAATTAGCGGATTAACATGTTTGCTGCCGTTTCATTTCTCCTTTCGTAAAATGTACGCTTTATTCATTGTAGATAGGCCACTTGCAAAGTTTCGAAATTTGTAGTTGACTGCGATTCAATGAATAATTACTTATTTTTCTCCAATGGTCAATCTTTCTTTTTTCTCAATCTTAAAATACTTTATAGCCCACTCCACAAGCATATTTCACTAGCCCATAAAGCATTTTCTGATAAAACCGATAAGCCAAACAATTAAGCATTTTTATGGGCTTAGCCACAGGTTCTTCTTTCTTGGGCTTGTTGGGCGGTAACTACATTCCGCTTGCGGTACGTGTAAAATCATGTCGTGCCCGAAAGGGGTAAGCACTTACCCAATCCAAAATGTATAATGCATAATGCCACATTATATATATTAACTACTTCTGTGTGTGCGTCAAAGAACATTCTAATTATTTATTGTCGTTTTTGCAGGTTTTCTACGGTTTTTGATTCTGTAAATTAGTGCTATCAATCCGGGAGCTGTGAGTTGCCTTCCATATCATATGATCGGTGCGTGTGCTAATTTGACGACCAAAAAGTAGGTAAATCAACGCTGCCGTGTAAAAATAAATAAAAAGATACTTCTGTGTGTGCGTCCAAGAACATTCTAATTATTTGTTGTCGTTTTTGCAGGTTTTCTGCGGTTTTTGTTTCTGTAAATTAGTGCTATCAACCAGGGAGCTATGAGTGGCCTTCCAAATCATATGATCGGTGCGTGTACTAATTTGACGACCAAAAAGTAGGTAAATCAACGCTGCTGTGTACAAATAAATAAAAAGATACTTTTATGTGTGCGTCCAAGAACATTCTAATTATTTATTGTCGTTTTTGCAGGTTTTCTACCGTTTTTGATTCTGTAAATTAATGCTATCAACCCTGGATAATAAATATATTACACAAGCTTAGTAAAAGGTGAAAGCAGTACAGCGCATTATGCCATTATGTTCAAAATGCTAATCTTAATCACAAATGCCACGAGGGATTACGTAAGCCCAAATATTAAAATTATTACGTGTGTGTGTTGCTCTAAAACTTGAATCGATTTTAGGAGAAACTGCCGAGCAGTAATCAAAATGATGAAAAATCAAATATTAACCACACACACAAAACAAGCCCAGCCATAAACCACACTCTAGCATGTCGTTTTGTGTTAAAGGTATTTTCAATTTTGTTGGCCGTTTTAGGTTCTATTGTTAGACAGACTTGCCCACAAAAATGTGTAAACAAGCCTTGTTTTCAATGGACTGGAGTATTTAACCATTTTCCCAAATAAATAGACAGGCTAAAAACTTCTTGTCTGCTGAATGTTTGTTGAATTGGAAAGCTGACAGCTTGAAAATAATAATGGTAAAAGCTCTTATTTCCCCTACCTACTTTATTGACACAACAAACTGGCAAGAGAGTGGAAAACGAGGGCGGAGAAAAAATATGATGATTTGAGAGTTGAGTAAAGAGTTGTCCATCAATTTTGGTTATCACACCAAACCATCTCCCATCTCCCTAGTAGTATTTCAGGTAGTTATTTAAACAGTTGGGGGAAAATCTCATTTTCATGCAAATTGGTAGAAATCAGTGCAATATGTGCTTAGAAAAATATGCCAAGTATGCACATGGTGTCGTCAGCAATGAAAAAACCGTCTTAATTACTAGCCAGCCCGTACCGACAACTTCCCTTCTAGGAAACCTCCAAAAAATATTATTCCCTTTCCGGAGATTTTTCCTCTGATAGTACGTTCTCACCCTCTTTTTCCTTTCTGTTATTTTTTTGACCACGACCACAACAAGCCATGTTCCGATCACGAACCTCTCTCTCTGAAAAAATGATCTTGTTTCCGTCTTTCATTTTTATGGTCCTTGCCCTCCTCGTCTGTCTTTTCATCTTAATTGTAAAAACGCTTAAACTCGAATACATCTTAAGAACATAACACCACACATAAGTTTTTATTGGGATAGGCCTTTCTTACTTTTTCAAAGCAACTTTGGCTTTTGAAAAGGGCATTAATTTTTTTGTGTGGAAACCTGAGAAAAATCGTTACGCATGATATACCACGCTCGTTACACAATTTTTCATTCTCTTTTTTCCTTTCCATAAAGCAACCAGTCACACTGGATTACTTACAATGGCCGTAGCTCTAAACCGGTAGCTGTATAGCACACACGGTTATATAATCTTACTGAATAGCTAAATGGGTAAAAATCCCCATTCCACACACATATTTTTGCATTGATCATCATTCATTTTTTTGTTACTTGTGTGTGTAATCTTTTTATTACCCTTGAACAAAAAAAATATGTATCACAATTTTCCCCCTCTCTTCTCTTTTCCAAACCAAACCAGTTCAAGTTCACAATTCACCTCTTCTTTTTCTGTTAGAAAGCCGAAGGCAGTCAGGCACAACCAATCAAACTGGAATCTATTGTGTGTGTCTTCAAGCTTCTATTTATTTATGATTATTGCCATTACCCTCTGGACTGGGACATAGCACAAAAGGAATGCGTATATTTGCATGACGTTGTAAATTTTGCCCCAACCTTCAAAATACTTTTACCAATTTATCAAGAAAGGTTTTATTTCTTCTTCTGAAGCAATGCAGCCACCACAACTCATACTCTCGTCTCTTGTTTGTGTGTGTTTGGACCATTCAGTGAAATATAGCAGAGGGCTCCTCCTTACACATTCCTCTATAAAATTGACAGCAGAGCACCAAGAATACAGAGTCAACTTTCAAAAAACTTTAGCTTTTAGAGCTTAAACCTCTCCCTAATAAAAAAACCCTACCATTTTACCATTGCAAATGTTTCTCCATAAAAAGCCCTTTTGCTACTCATTACTCCCCCCGTTTCTCACATGAATGCTTCACTGACCTGGCCCAGAGAATGGATCTTTTTTTCCAAAAAGAAAAAAAAGTACACACGTTAAAGTTAAAGGAAAGTGACATGAGAACATACAGCTTATAAAAAAGAAGAGTCAGCTTGAAACATCCCAAAACTCAACAAACACATTTATCCTTGATCCCCCTTCATTTCAAGCCATGCTGTTATGTTGTTGGGATGATGATGATTATCATCATCATGTTCATTTGCTTTTTTTATATATAAGTAGTAATAGTAAATGCCTGCTGCTTTCCACAGACAGATTAAGAACAACAACCACTATTAAAACCCATATGGTTATTGAGCCTATCCCGATCCTTTTCGGTGGATAGCAGCCCAAGAAAAAGAAAGTTTGACAATGTCTCTCTTTTTTAAGCTGGTCTATGCATTATCTTTACTAACTTGTTATAATAAAAGCCCAGCTCTTTCAGATTTTTTTTTTTCAACTGAGAAAAATTGGTGTTGTCCCGTCGTCCCATTTACAAAAAAATGAGTCGAGTAGAACGACTTAGGGGATGGGCCACCCTTCGTTACGCCAATTATTCCAGCTCACTTATGTATCCACTATTTATACGATGATTCTCGGTGCTGTCTACAGGCTCGTTGTTGCTCTGTTGTGTTTTGTGATTATTGTGAACCCAAACCAATTCATGGAGAACGAGAGACAGGGATTTTTCGAGTTCCCTTCGTACTTTCTTGTTTCGGGTGTGCACTCATCCGTTGGAAATACATAATAGGCAACTAAATAAAAAGCCGGGGGTAGTGGCAAATGTACCGTGTGTACATTTTTTTCAGGGAAACTGCTTTTCAAATGATACGAAGGGACACAAATAATAAATACGGAAATTCATACTACTAGATGTTCCCTTTACATCTTTTTAACTTGCAGAGTCATCCTGTTTTATTTTACACAAAAAAGGATCAGAAGAACAGCTTTCATTGAAAAATCTATAGTTAAGTTTCGTGCATGCATAATACACAGAGATTATATTCTGCTGCTGCAAAATGTAATAATACGTGCGTGCACGAAGGGGAAATGTACAATACACAATGCACAGAGAGAGGAAGGGGGCTGTTACCGAACAATAAACGGTGATTCAATTGAATTTACTCAATAAATGGAAGCACAAGAGTAATAACACCCCAGCATCAGAATCAGCACAAACTTGTGAAGATGATTATGATTATAAACGCTTATAAATATATCCATCTATATTAGATATAAAGCAAGCATGTGTGTCCGTGTGTGCAATGTGCATTACCGGCCCTTTTCCCTTAGAAACTTTGAACAGGAAAAAAACGCAATGCATAATTATTGTAAAACCGTAGCTGTGGCAAATAAGGCAAGTTGGGTTAGTCACACCGAGTGGTTTGGCAGTAGTGGAGTTGTATTTATTTGAGAGTAGTAATCGTGGTGGCGGTGTAAAAACTCACAGGGAAAAAGTGGTAGCGGTATCAGCAGCAGCAGCAAGCAGAACAAACCGGAGACCAAGAGGAGATTACCGGAACCTTGTGAAAAGCCCAGTGAACCTTGTCAAATTAATGAATGTTACATTGTTCAAGCTTTTTACTCAACACGACAACCTAGTCACTAGTATAAAATTTCTACGCTGCTGCTACTGATGATAATGTATCTATTTAGCAATACGAATATATAAAGATAAGCAGTAAAACTCCAGAAATACTACCAACGCTAATACTTTCCGCTACATAAAAACTTGATAGCCCTAAGCGGAATCTAAGCAGCAGATCTACCGACTCTCTGGAAAAGAATATAATTTTCTGAAAGAGAGTCCTTTGCGGTGCACACATCTTGTTACGTATGAAAAAATCTCCGTAAGGAAATAGAATTTGCTTTGCTGTGTAAATATGCCTTATAATCTTGTTCCCTCTTCTGCTGATAAGCAACAAGATACACTTCTACTTCTGTACTTATGTACTAACCTAACAGCATCATCAACGCATCTCTCTAGCCAGAAGCCATAAAGGAGTAAACACGTCTGTTTCTCTTGTTGCTGTGTACTGTGTACCTCCCTCCCTGTTCAAATTGCCAGGTTTTAAGGATTCAAAATGGACAGCCTTGATTTACATGCGTGCCTAACAATTTTACAGAAGGGAACATCATCAGTAGCAACAAGGATCACATCTCCTCCTACACGACACAACAACCCAACACCATTGAAAAACAACCTACTATAAACTCAGCTGCCTATTCTTTTATATATTCCTCAGCCAAAAAAAACCGACTCAATTTACATAGCCGACAAGAACAAAAACAATGTTCACTTCACGCACATTTGTCTTCTCTGCCCGGCTTGTGTATTCTCCCCTTTCCAAAATTTTTTCCAATCTCTTCACCACCATATCCATCCATTATACAACATTCCATATAAATAAAATGTAAATTTTCTCCCTACTCGCTACATACTCCCCTCCTTCACTACACAACTGTACAAAAACCCAAGAGAACCAACAGAGAAGGGGAAAACTAGAAGAAAAAAATACTTCAATGCTTTTGTTATAATTTTGTACACGCTATACAGAAAAACTCTCCATATCTCAATCCCCATTATAATCATCTTCTTCTCTACTTCTTCATTTCTCCCTTTTTTCCATTTTGCCCTCTCAATACACAATATTTTTTCTCTTCTGTGTGTACTCTCTACTCTGTACATATTCTTTCCTGCTCACACTTCTTCTTCATCTTCACAATTTCCATCTTCCCCATCATCTCTATCTCCCTCTCAAAAAATTTTTGTGTTCAGACTTCTCCCTCTCGAAAAACCGTTAAGCATCTTTGTCTATTTACACAAAGAGTACATGCATATAATATCCCGACAAGACACACACACAAAAAACCTCTCCCTTTCATCTCATTTTCCTCAACTTCCTTTTCAATTAGGAAAGTTGAGCCGCATGATCATCATCATCCTTCTCCAATGCCACTACACACTACTACTCACTATATACCAAGCTTGCACACTTACACTCTAAAAACTTATACCTACCTAAAAGGTAAATATCATCATCATCTCACTACTCCACCAACCATGTACTTTATACCTTTTTTAGCATAAAATGAATAACAAGTTCCCTTTTTCTTATTATTATTATCATCATCCTGCTACCACCACCATCACCATCCTCCAACAATGCTGTTGACTACACAACACACACTGTGCCATTATCTGCGTGCATTATAATCATCCTCATCATCATCACGCATGCATGCCTGCCTGGCAGTTATGCAATTCTACTTGGAATTCCATTCTGTTTTCCTACACTCATCATCATCATTCCAGGGTCACACTCGACTCGACAATCCAAATACAGCACGACACTCTAGTCCTTACACAACCCCATTTTTCAAGCCCATATAACAAAAGCCTAGACTCCGGAAATAGGAATAAAAAGCAAAAATACTTCTTGGTACAATTGCCTTATACACTCAGCCGACCATAGTGTGTGTAGTTTCTGGAGTACATTTAAGATTATTATATTAAAAAATGTACTTTTTTCCTTCTCCTTTCCCCTTCTCACAGTAAATTCCTTTTTCGTGTAAATAAAATAAAAATCTACTACCATTTTCCCCCTTCCTTCCGTGTAAATACACAAATAAAATAAAGTTTCTAGATAGAAGCCCTATATGCAATGCATATATCACATTTCTTCTGGCTCCCTGCGCTCACAAACTCACAATTCTCGCCATAATAAATATAATATGCCCGCATCTTTCTCTTTTTTTTACTCTGCACCTATATCTATAATACGTGCACTAGCAATAATAATCATAATCGTAACCCTTTCCCCTTCATTCTTTCTTCCTGCTCTCGTGTTCCACAATTCTTTTTTATATTTTTCTCCCCTTTTTTCCACCGAACACTACTCATTCAACTCTTCAAGTTTGACTATGTGTACAATGTGGGATAAATCTATATATATTTATAGATGAATGGGTTAAGTAATAAAAAACTCTAGTGTGCAACGTGCATGAGTTCATGTGTGTGCTTTTTGACTGCAATGGCAATAATAACAATAATAATATTGCTATCGTCATCCCCATCATCATCATCATCCTCGCGGAATCTTGAACAACATCAGCTCACATGATCTTTTGCTCCTGTTATACTCCTGTGCAACATGCAACGCGGCAGTTGTAACGACACATCCTCTGATCATGATCATCATCAAAAACAGAGCAAACGGTCCGTGAGTTGATTTGATGATGATGGCTGGTGGCAAAAGTTGGTGTGAGTGTGTCATGCAAATGGGAAACAAGTCACCGTTAACAGCTTCTGCTCAACTTGCCTCTACAAACTTATTATACTTTCATACTTTTTCATACTCCGCACCAGCATTAAATTTTTCCCCTGTAAAAATGTCCCCTACTGGCTTGGCTTCCTCTCTGAGCAAATTTTTTTCATCCTGTTGTGCATGCTGCACTGTGCAGTGTCGCCATTATTAAAAGGCATTATAACAATCTATTTTTGTAGGTGGAATATACACAGAGGAGAAAAAACCCCAAAGAGCTTTCTGGTTCTGGTCGGATAGTCAATAAACTCCGTGTTAGCCAGAACTAGAGTGCTGTTCAATTCAAATTCAAACAGCCTGGTTGACAGTTATACGGTGCTTGAAAGCCCATATACCAAAAATATATTCTGGAAATTGCATGATGTGCAGACTTGTAGTAGGGAGCGAGCGCAAGGTAACCTATTATTGATTCCCTAATCGCATCCCATTATAATGATCATGCTCACAAATGTGATCGGCGCTTGTTTTTTGTCCTTCTTTCCCTCTCATTCTAATGCCGTGTCGGTGTGTGTGCATTACGCCTTTTATGCCACAAACAACGCTCTGGCTTTTCTCTCTTTAGATAAAATGAAAGTGTATGAATTACAACGTAGAATAGCCAACAGCTAAAAAAAACTCCACTCTTGTGCTGTTTGACAACCAGCCACACACACTGGCCACCGTCACCATCAGAGAAAATAATACATCTACCTTACAACCCACACGTGTGTCTCTTTCTCAATCTGATAGATGAACTAACTTTGTAATAATCAACCTAAGTGAAATGAGAATGAAAGCGTACCACCCTGGTGGCTTGCATGTGTCGCACTTATTTTCGGTAGCGTGGCTTATGGATTATAATTCTGTGAAAAAAACGTTGTGTTCAATGTCCTAGTCGTTGACGTGGACATGGACAACAAACAGGATAATAGAAGCTGACCATGTTTTCAGCCAGAGAAAAAGAGTAGAATAATCGGATAAAAAAGAGAAGCGCACTTTTATACAATATTAGATACATAATGGCGTAAGTGTAATAATAATGACAGGAAATGGAATGAGTGCGACCTTTTTACATGCTTGGTAGGCTTTTAATGCGCTTTCACATTTTAGAACAATAATCAAGTCTGATGGCTGCTTGTAGATCAATGGATCATTATTGTTCTTAGTCGATACTAAAAACTAAAGGGATCACAACAGGCGGCATAACGGCAGTTGCATAGGGTGATAATGATAATATCGTGAGTTTGGGTAAAATGAGGATTTCCCCGAGAAAAATATTTCTAAAAAAAATCGAGATGGTATCATTGATGATTACAACGAGCAAAGTTATGATTGCATTATGCAAGCATTATTATTTCAACGAGAAAAAGAGGGGGACTCGCATGCTTACTCTTCATTGGGCCATGACGCTTGCTCTATTTATCATTATCATAAATCAATAATTTTCTCCTCTTTTTAGGGCTGCCGGTTTTTTCGGGGAACACAAAAGTGCGAGGGAGAGCAGAAAAAAATCCAGAATTGCCTGCTGCCTACGTTTTTATATTATCGTGTGTTATGATCACTGTCGTCATCAACATCGTGATCAGCACATGGGAAAAAGTGGGAGAATGAACTGAAGTAGAAGTGGAGTGGGTTTAGCTGACGGATGATGATAACATTGTCTTTCGACATGCCACATGCCAAACAAGCTTTTTTGAAGATAACAACAACGGGGTTTTGTTATGTGTGTGTACAGCCATTCTTGTTCCCTGTATTGCTGTTCACTCAACAATTTCAGGAGAAATGACGCAAGCAAAAAATAAACGTCAAACGTGCACTCTCAGAGCAGGGAACATGTAAAAAGCTTGTTTATTTTATGTAAATTTTAGAAATGTGTGGAATTCTCCAAATCCCACAAGGAATTTTTACCCTTTTGCCTACTTTGCTTTTCATTTCCGGTTGTGTGTCATTTCAAATATTTCAGCATGCAGGGGATAATTCCCTAAGGGATTTTTGCCCGAATAGGGAAACTGAATCGTAGAAGAAAACAAGGCCAGTGTTCAATTCAATATTTGCCCTCGAATAATCCTTTGGAATAAAAAGGAGGACAAAAAAGATGCCAGTTTGGTTATTACATAATTTAAAAAGGTGCGTCTTTTGATGTCATTAAATCCATCAAATTGTTTTCTTTTGATGTTTTTGAAGGTCACGTCAATCTACCAACTTGCGTAATAACTTGATCAGATTTTCTGTTTGAAGGCTTGTGTGTCGGAACTTGCATTATTATTTTAATTCCCTTTATTTCCCCCTTTTCACAGCTTTCCTGTCTGTTTGTCTTTTTAAGCCCAATAATATATTTTTATAGACATCGGGTCAAACACGCAAACATCAGTGCAGCAGTGCACTAATAACAAGCACAAAAGGAGTCAATTTCCGGTTTGCTCCAGACCAAACTTTTTCTCTGTAAATTCTGTTTACACTTTATTTCCTTTTGAGCTACAAATATAAAAATATGTATTTTTATACTTTTATATTTTTTATGGGCTTCCGTCTTTCTATAAAAAAGAAGAAAGGTTTTTAGCCTTAAAAGGCAGCAGGCATGTGTGTGCACACACACGTAAAAAGTCTCTTGAGCAAAGGAATCATGCTCATGGTTCAATTGACAAATGCTTGTTAATACTTCCAGCACACACACACACAGACATGCCATTGTAGACTTTTCTTCAAGAAAAAAAAACAGCAGCAGGTACATAAAACATTTCCTTATAAACTTTATGTACTTCGCTGTACACAGGCTGCAAACAGATTTTCCCTTTTAACTTTCGGTTGGTCAGACACATAAAAAAGGAAATGTTTTTATACGGCGCAAGTTACGCATACGACTTTTTGTAGTAATAATACTTAATAGCAGAGCTCACTACTACTCACTACTTTTCTCATTCCATTTATGTTACAGTCATAAAAAATATAGCTTTTCTTTTCTGTAGAAGCTCATGATGATGATGATCACATTGGAGTACCCAAACCCCAACAGTTTCTCTTTCTCTTTTCGGTTAAAAAACTCGGAAATTGTTTACCTTGCCTTAATACAAACTTACAAACAAAGCAGTAAGTTGTGACTTGTGGCTACTGTCTACTCTGTCGTATAAATATAAAAATGTGTAAAGTTTCTTTCAACTTGAAGTTGAGTTAGTCGACCTTGAATGTCTTTATGTTTAGGAGCATAACAGTTGGTGTTGTTGTTGCAGCTTCGAAAGAATGAAGAAAATGTTTAAGACAACAAAACAGGGAGAATGAATGAGAGAGTTAGAGTACTTATTATTCCAGATGACGTGTCCTCGTGTGTACTGCTTTGTGTGGGAGTACGGATAAATAAATACGGGGTATATTCTCGAATGTGAGCTTAGATGTGGAAAATGTGCTTTTTAACTTTGGCCACGCAAGTTATCATATTGTGCCGGATGGGCTGTTTGCATCTGTCATGCATAAAAATCCCGTTTTCATATTCCAATTTGCAAAATGACACTAAATTTTTACAATCGGTCAATCCACTCTCTAAATAATTGGTTATTTACCTACATTTCACTTTCCTTTTGAATAATTTATTGTCCCTTTTTAATTTACCATATCCACTTTCTTGTTTTTGCAAAAAATATTTAGGCAATCTTTTCCCCTTTCTTCTGTATTGTCAGCATATAAAAAAACAAGTATCAAGTTTTGTGGCAAATTTTGCAACCACTTTACCTACAGCTATTTTCCCTTTAGGAAGGAGAAAACAAACCTGTCAAAAGTGTTATATGTCTTGTATGTGTGCGGGTGAAAGCCTTCATTTTTAAAAATAGCTTTCTTTTTTATTCTCTCTTCTGACAGAACACACTTTTCTTACATGTTAAAAGCATAGCTATCCCGGAAAAGAAAAACAAGCGGCAATGCAATCCTTTCTAAACTCTAGAGAAAAATATGTGCACGATGAAGATGATGATACTACTACTTTATAAAGCGGTAATAGTAGCTTCTTGGGAGTGTGTTCAACTTGTCGTGTTACATAAACGTTCACACGTACAAACATCAACAAAACTTGAAAAAGAAGTTTCTTTCCTTTCCAGATATAAAAACAGCATGTGTGCTTTTTCAAACTGTTTACTACTTCAACTCTCAACTTGAGATCTGCACACACACAAGCTATAATATTGGGGACGTTAACTTCTTTTAAGAAAAATAGACTGGCTGAAATTCTCTCAAGATGACGACGAAGACGATGATGATGATGATGATGACAAGAACATGGCAAGACCAATATACATAAGTAATGTAAATACTGCAAAAAAGAAAGGGAAAAAAGTACAGAAAAATATATTTTCTCTTTGATATTCTTATTGGGTATGAATAAAACGACCAAAAGAAGAAAACCAAGTTCACTTTTTATACTTGTCTTCAGAGTAACACTTTCCATTTTCTTCCGGAGAAAATACACAGGCGGACTTTCTCCAACTTTCTTTCTCCTGAGAGTGTACAAGGCTTCTCTTCTTCTCTCGCTTTTCTATTCTAGCCTTCAATTTATTCCCTTCTTGGAAAGCGATGGAGAAAATAAAGGAGAAAAAAAGTATAAAAGGCCAACTTATTTGTGTAGACACGCCACGTCACACCAATACCAAGCCGTATAAAAATACATGGACAAAATACATAGATTTTATTTTTTCCAGGAAAAAAGTAACTTTCTCCTTGTGTGGCTGCGCTTTCTCTGTAGAATCGGGAAATGTTCTTGTCTAAACACACAAGCTTATATTATTGACAACCCAAATTTTTCTGTGCTTTTTCCTCCGAAAAAAACTGCATTTCCTTTCTATATCGTTAAACCAACAAGAAAAAACGCAGTGTTCAGCAAGCCCATATAATTTTGTAAAAAAAACTCATCGGACACTAGCAGAAATAAAAAGGCTGCTGCATTCTGAAGAAAAATTGAGAAAAGGGGAAAAGCCCAGTAAAAAATTTATATAAAGATGTGCTTTCTCTCCCTTTTTTCCCGGTTCCTGTCTCTAGTCTCTGGTCTCTAGCTCATTCAGACCAAAAAACATTTTATTTTTTTATTCCTTATATACATTTTCACCAGAAGGAAATAAAAGTGAGCTTATACACAGAATAGGAATGTATACCCATACATAAGTTTTCCTTCTGGTGAAGACGAAAAAAGGAAAAAGAGATTTTCTTCTTATTTTTCCCCTTTTTTCCTTCTCTGAGAATCTCCCCGGGTACATTCTTCTGTTGGATTTCTGGATTCAGAGTGTGCCACTAGCAATAATAATACAAGCTTTGGTATCCGGGAAAAAATTCCCCTTTTTTGCTTCATCTTGTCCGTTTTTTCTCTCAGGCTTTCTTTTTTCTTTCTTTCCCTTTTTCATTTTCCATTATGATTACTACATGATTATTGCGCATTCAGAGAAAGATAAGCTTGTAGAAAAAATGTATTTCTATTTCTTCCTTCTTTTTTCTCTCGAATCGAATTCCACACGGAGATAATAATAATAAAAGTAGATAGTAGAGAAATGTATTCCAAAACCGAAATATTTTTTACATTTACAATGTACAAGGCTTACAGCTTAATTTGCATAATCATGGGCATGCCATTACATATTTATTTCCCTTTTCCATTTCACAATCTATCTAGTGGGCTACTAGTACATGTCCCTGTTTTTTGGGGAAATCCCCTTTTGCATTAATACAGCACGTGTTTCCTTTAACAACTTTCTATTTCATTTTCTTTGGAAGAAAAAGGAAGTGGGTTGGCTTTGGGTTTTATAATAAAATGATAAATTGTATTAAGTATTAACTCCAGTTATCAATTCAATTTTCAATTGCTGCTTGACGGAGTGTGTGTAACCTTTAAAATATTTAATTTAGATTTTGTCATCGATTCCATTATCCTCGGTGGAAAAACACGGTTTAGTTGGGCACTCTGGCATTTATCAAAAGGAACAAGGCGGAGTTTTCAATCCAGATTCAAAACAAGTACAATATAATTTACTAAAAAACAAAATGGCCTTTTGTTCCAAATAATAGCATTTTGCCATTTTGTTGCAAAAAAAAAACAATTCGCAAGTTGCAATCAGAATTAGGATAGAGAGAAAGGAGAAAATTATTAAATTGCATAATCCTCCGAATGACAAGCTATAAAGCAAGCCCATAAACTTGTTGGTTTTATAGCCACTAAAAAAAGTTTTACACGGGCTATTAAAGCATAGAGGACATAATAATGTGCATCATTTGCTTTTTAGCAAGTTCATATGCCAAAACAAATAGGGCAAACGGCAAAGGAAACAACTTATCATATCATTAACATTGTTCAGGGTTATATCCTCGTTCTCAATCTTTAAAAAAAATTGGCAGTCTTTTTTATTAATAATCTGCTCTATCTTGAAAGCTTATGTAAACTTATGTAAGAAAACAGGAATGTCTAATTATAGCTTTTTGAGTTTACAGGGGTCGTTTGAGGTGAACTTAAGCTCCAGCTTCCAGCGCTATTTTTAACCTAATCACCTGCACCAATGAATGCAACTCTGTAATCTTTTCTTGGAAGTGGATGTACTAACCTACTTAAGTCGGAAAATGATTGACCTGAGAGGGATTATCTGTTTTGTAAATGCAGACGTCTGTCTCTGGAAAACTACTGGCAAGATTTTTTGGTGATGGCAAAAAATGTTGAATGTCAAGTCAATTGACCAAATAGTTACTTATGTCGAATACCTTTTTGCCCAGCAACCTTTCAATCTATTTATCGTTATTTTCGACATCCATAACAAAATTTCTAGGACTGGCGTTAATTTCATGCATACCAAATTATTACCTCAAAATATTCATAAACTCTCAATTGGGTATTCTGAACTTTGTCTTTTGAGTTAATTCATTCTTTCCATATGTCAGCACGTCTTTCTTCCAAAAACTTTTCAATCTTTTCACAAAATCTCCAATCTGTTTGCAATTCTACACACCCATTCCAATATTGTAATCACTTGTACACGGTCATTTACCCTACAGTACAGTGTTTTCTTTCCCCACGTGACCGATTTTATACACAGGCATATACTCTTAAATACTGACTAATAGCATCTCAAAGAAAAACCTTGAAAACTCATCCAATTGAATATTTCCCCACTTACAACTTAAGAGGGTGTCTGCTTAGTGTGCTGTTGAATGGTATGACAAAAATGCAAACCGAACGTGAGCAGCAGTCTTCACGCCGAATCTATCTCTTTTGCAGATGTCTATCTTAATTCAACAGAAAAACTTTAAACAGCCCATCTAAATCTTATCTCTCCGTGTTTAAAAAACGGATGCAACGGCAGCAGCACAACTAAATTTTTAATGAAATTGTTTCTGCTTCCATTCTACCTTGTCTAAAAGAAGTTTGGTGATTTTATGCGTGCACATTTGCAAATCTTTGCAAAAATCTACTACAGCCTTGTTATATCGCCCGCCTCTCTTTAGAAAAAAAATCTTATTTTGTCGGTACGGTAAATTTAATAATTTCATGCAGTGTACTGCCATCATCTTCATCATTCTTATCGCTTTTTCTTCAGAATAAAAAAATCACGTAATTTAATAGCCCAGCAGCCAAGTCACAGATGAATCTTCCCCAATTCACAGCAGGTTTTCAAGCTACATGTGATGAAAATCTGAAGACACAGAAAAAAATCGATTGTGTCTCAGAAGAAAAGAAAGATGTGTCTACTAGATATAAAAAAAATCTACGTTGATTCGTCAAACAGCCTGAAAATGCATTTATTTTTTCTCACGACTAAACCCTCAGCTCACGATTTTGCTCAGAGGCAAATTTCATGGAAATGTGAGCAGGTGAGTAATGATGATGAGTTGAGATTGAGTATTAAGCAGTCAGAAAAGCTTGCTCCTCTGCTGCTTTATTGTTTGGCTGTGCCTGCAGCAAGGAAGGTGGGCTTGTAAAAACTACATCATAGCCTTTGAGCAAAATGCAGAATAAATGAATTACTAAAGCTTGTTGGGTAACAACGTGGTAATATGATTAAAATATTAATAACACTTTTTTTCCTTGTTGAGTTTCTTCCTATCTTCCTTGTGAATTGTTTTCAAAGCCGTAAAGGAATGCACTAAAAAATTCCACAAGTTTTTTTCACTTTGAAACAAACAGGATCTTTCAACATGATCATCTGAAAATGCTCACGGGAAAAGATGCGATAAGTAAATTACTGTTTTTCAGACTTGCTTTCAAACTTAACAAATTAAATTTGAAGCCAAACAGCTCACTTTTTTAATATCAGCTAGAATCAGTGAAAAATTCCATGAAAAAATCTTAATTCTTCTTACCTGTTTATGCATTTCCACGTTGAGCCCGTATGACATCTCGTAGTACTAAAAATACCCAAAAACCAAAATTACTCACTGACTTGGTATTTTTTTTTTGCGCACAAGATTGTTTTCTTCTTTTCTTCATGAAGATGTCTGTTTTTAGTACGGTGCGGTGGAAATATAAGTACTCATGCAAAAAACCACAAAGTTTAAAGTCAACTTACCATGACATAATGACGTTGCATCTCTGTTTTCTCTGTTGCCAGCTTTTCACATTCTAGCTTCAGTCTGCAAAAAATTGAAAGAAAAAACATTTGTCATGAATTTGCAAAAAAGGAACAATTCAGGTGATAATTATCTTCTTCAGAGCTTCCCCGCAGATTTCGCAATAAAATGTTGATGTTGATAATGATCAGTTTTTTTTTCTCTTTAGCAAAACGTGGGTGTTTTTTAAATGGTTTACGTGGTGGTTATTGTTTTCCCAGTCATGTAATCTTTTTCAAATCATGTAGCAATTCTCCCAACTTTCAAATTAAATTCAATCCGCAACCCAAAATAGATTGCAGAACAGCAGAGAACTGCTCTTTTGTCAAAATCAGTGGTTTTATTCCCCTTTCTCCTCTAAATTCTACAGCCATTTCCCATTCCAATTACAAAAAGCTCATCTTTGTTCAACTCCTTCAACCCTTTATAGGCTTTACTACCTACACACATTCACATTACACACCATAATTTAGTCATGCTGCTCTGCTAACTGCTAAGCCACCTCATTCCAAGCAGAGAAGAAGCAACAACGCATTATGTTCTCAATTCATTGTGATCATCCCACCTCCTCAGAATAAACACCATTTGGCTAAAAACCTCAGACAAGAACAGAACCTACCTATAATATCCTGTACACAATCACCCTTTTATTTTCTCGACATGAACAACAAGCACTTCAACAAACATTTCTACATTCTACACCCAAAATTCCTGGCATTTTCAAGCCAACAGAATATATAAAATGCACCTATATACGAAAAAAGTTGGTTGGCGGTTCTAGTGGCAGAGGTGGTACTGGTGGTATTGGTGTGATGAGAAATTGTCGAGGCAGTGCACTCTCTTCTCTGTCTCTCTCTACTAAAATGTATAATGATAGCAGTTAAAGTTGTGTAGTCTAGGGCCTTGGAAAACTGTACGGTTGGTAATAGTGGTCCGTGTGGTTTGTGTGGTTTTGCGGTTTTTGGTTACAAGACTTTCCAACTACATGCTAGAGAACTTGGATAGACAGAAGAGAGGAGTACCTTCTCCACCTCCCCACCATCATCACCAACCACCAGGACGACTATTTCAACTGCTCATATAACTACTAGATACACAGAGAAAAAAGATAGACTTAAAACACAAGTAACAACACAAGCCTGGCAGGATTGCCAAAGATGTTACCGCAACGCTATCATCCTCATCATCGTGATCATCTAGCCCTTTCCCTCTCATAGTTTGCCATTGTCGCTCTGGATGATAAAAGTACATGCATAAATGTTGTGGCCAGAGTTTTTAACAGACAGACAGGCGGACACAGACTTTCATTTTCCAACAACCAAACCGACAGTACAACACAAGCCTTTCTTTCAAGCCTACTTTCTCCTCTTGTCATTTTCTCTTCTCTTCTGATCAGAGTGTGCGTTTTCCTTATTCGGTATGCCGGGCCGCAGAATATCCACCACCACCAACTAAACCACTACTCCTCTCTCTGCTTTAGCTATCTCTCTGTGCTACCTACACCACATTTATGCAAGTACATTGAAAATCCAACGGACAACCCAAAAGAGAAATCGAAGAGAGCAGGCCAAAAACCGCACCAGGGAATATACCTTCATATTCATTCATACAGGATGAGCACGCAAAAACCAAATTAGTAAAAATGTGTGCCCTTATAGTATATCCAGCAGGTTTGCAAAAAAATTATAAAAATGAATAAAAACCTTGGAGGGAAAAAAGGAATGGCCCACTAGACAACATCACCTTTAGCCCAACGCTGTTGCTTTGTGTGCTACTTTCACTTTGTTTGTGCACCGGAAAAAATAGCAAAATGGCCACTGGAATCTTCCCAAAGAGAAAAAATATCCAGTACACATTCTCCCGTGGCTTTTGTGGTACTTTGCCTTGGTGCCACACACGCTGTACTAAAAATAGACCGTGGTTCTGGTGGTCGTCTCTAGTCAGCACACAAAAAGAAAGAAAGACAAGAGGGCTTTCTGCAAGAGTACTCTGCTGAGGTTGAGCTTCTGGTTGAAAAAAAAACCTACCTACACAATCTATACTGGCTCTACACATTCTTGCCTTGACACAAGTACATATACATGCCTATGAAGATAAAACTAAAGTTTTTTAAAAGCTGGATTGGATCCGGGAAACTATATATGGCGGGTATTTTCTCTCAGGACTCTCTCTGGCCTGGAGTCAGTCAGTGCGGTTTTCAATGCATATATATTTCTGTCTACTTTCTCTTTTTATTTCCACCAGACCAACGCGTAAGTTGTGTAGGCATCCAACACACAACATGGTAATTTACGCTTCAATAATGCTAAATGTGGCCTTCTCTCCCTTTTTCGGTTTTGCTGCTGATTTTCTCTCTTCTGTGTTCTAGCTGTTTTGTGTGTGCCAAGAAGACTAACTACACCGCAGCCACAACAACATTTGATGACGATGATGAATCATATAGGAAAACTAGAAAGGAGTAGCATGTACCATGTACTACAGTCTAACCATTGCCACCACCAACTTTTTGCGGAGCCAGACCAAAATGAATAATGAATAGATTGTTTGGATGATGAGATGCAGTGCAGCAGCAATAGCAGCATTGTGTTAAATCCCCAGTGCATCTTGTAGTCATTTCGTTTGAGAGAAAATACAAACACAGCTTGACAAACTTCAACTGAAATTTTCTCTGCGAGTACATTGTTACGCACGCTAACTTTGATCATGATAATAATCAACATAGCAGCAAAACAAAAGGTATTTTTTATATGCTGGCACGCAAGAGAATGTGAAATAGTGAAATAACACGTTGTTCAAATGTTCAAGTCCAAATGGCTGGTTGTGAAAATTGAGTTGGATTACAAGTTACAAGTGGGTTGTTTTTTTATTTTCTCAATGGGCGAAGTGATTCTAACTCAAGCGTTTCCACACGCTGCTGTCTCGTCGACTCGACAGTCGACACTACTTCAAACTATTGTAGTAACAAGTGCATTGCGCCATAACTCAAACAATAAATCTTGCCGAAAAGAGAGAGACTCGAGGAGGGAGAGTGGAGCTTGAAGACAATGACACGACTACGCGATTTTCGCAGATGGCAAGATTGACAAACGCGCTACTAGGCTGCGGCTGCTGTTTCAAGATTCAAGAGCAAGTCATGTTTTAGTCTATGAATGTATTGCGTAATAATAATAATATCAAAGCTAGATTGCGGCTTTAAGTCTAATTTGGACTCTGAGATTTCGTGCTTATAGATAGTTCACATCACCAAAGAAAGAGAATAAAGAGAGAAAGCCGCAAAAACCCCGAAAGACCTTGTAGCGCAGTAATGCCGATACAAACTCAAGTAGCATTTTTGTGTATGGATGCATCTTCTAGATAAATAATACGCCTAGTTGATATGAACCAGCCACACTACTAACAACCTTCAAAAAACAATTTCGATTTCTCACAAAAAGTCTTTCTTTTGTATGCTTCACTCCTTTCCCAAATGCTAAAAATGCAACCAAGCTTATCAGTACTTATCCTTGCATTAAAAATTGTCTCATCTTTTTTTTAAACAAAAAAAATTGCTCACATTATTATCTTTATCTTCTGCTTGCTTACAAGTTCAAGCACAATTTATCCTCAAACCCAGAACACAAAAAAATCACTTCCTTTTTTCCCTATGCGCTTTCCAACCAACCGAAACCAGTCAAATCATCAAGTAGTATAGCAGCAGCCAAAAGAAATATAATTTTTTTTCCAACAAGAACAAAGTCGCATCCCCGTCAGTTATGGTTCGCTAACAACCGGAATACTCTTTCAGGTTTATTATTTTCAGCCGTGCACACACCTACACACACCCGCAAAAACTACAACCTTCTTGGCTTACACTTGAGTGCACACAGCTTATTTTTCTCACAGAGAGGAACTATTTAGACATGCTTAAAAACTTATATAACAACCATACATACATTTTTAAAACTCTTGCCAAAAAAATTCCCCTTTCATTCAACCAGCTTCTCTATGAATTTTCATAAATTCGCCAACTCAGCCAAGTGGACCAAAGTTTCAATTTTTTGTCCTCTTTCCAAGAAAAATTGTGTAACGTAACATGTTTCAAACTGAGTGTATCTTTAGTAATGCCGCGGCATCCGATGCATCTGCGCTAATCCTACAATCGTTTTATTTCCTTAGCGATTTTCATAGCCATATCATGTTCTATCTTCAGAAAAAATATGTTTCTATCTTTTCCCAAGAAAAACTACAATAATTCCCTTTTAGACAAGCAAGCAGTTGAGTAGTTGTGTCTAATGGCACCTTCCCCAACTCAGATAATGGCTCGGAACATTGTTTTTTATTGTTAGATTATTAAGATAACACGTTCTAATATCTACACAAGAACTACATTTTTTACACAAAAGTGTAGTAGTCGTTCTCGTAATAATCAGTTTATGTCCATGTCCATGTATACCCATTATATGAATTATTACATGCTAACTATATATACTTATATCTCTCTCTGTAGTAGCCGGGTTTTTTATTATCTCTAAATTTTCTCCACGCTGCACTGCCCCCAAAAACGCATAGTGACTAGTGACTTGCCTCTCTGCTTGTCTCAACTTATTTTGTATTCCGCCCGTGAATCCCTCTCTCCGTGTGTGTGTGTACAAACCTAAAACCATCATCATCATGCGAGCGTGTAGAGAAAAAAACGAGTAAACCACACACACCGACACTCTCCACTACTCCACAAAATAATGGCATTAAAAAAGGAACCATGGTCCAAGTCCAAAATTCCTTTTTGGTATAGTGTACATTGCACCATGCACCATATAGGCTTATGGTCTATCTGTCAAGCAGAAAAAAATAGCGTGTAAAAAGCCAACAGAGAACAGAAGAGAAAATAAAACAATATTGCTGGCCTTATGTAACAGTCTGTCGCAATTTTACTTCTACCTACACATCACCGAATCTCCCATTTCACGCGTATTCTCGTACAACGTCACATTATTATTACCAGTAAATTTTTTTCGGACTCTGTGCGCCCTTCTTTTCTCTCCTTGAGAACATTTAGAATGTCATCCCTATCATTCCACTGATCATGATTTGAGTACAAGCGTAGCAGAAAGTTATTTGAGATGCAGATAAGCACACACTATAAAAAACTATATGCTTTTTTAAATCGTCCATTCTTCTTCTTGTTCCCTCTCGGAATAATCATTTTCATGGCCGTGATGATAATAATCATCACAGATGAAGAGAAGGAACATCATCACGAAGATTTTTTTCAGAGAGATGCAAAGATACAGAATAAAAACGTGAGTTTTTTTCAGAGTCGGGGAGATGCGATTACGCTTTACTGACCAGTACCATCATGCATGCTGGGCGGCAGAAAACCAGAACCAGCCAAGCACTTAAACGCTTTATTTCTTTGGCTGCTGCACTTGTACTTTAGCCTCTTGTAAAAATGATAATTTTTTAGAAGAGAACAAAAAATAATCACAAACTTTTGCTTTCATGCCATATCACCAATTTCTGATTCGCTTTCTGGTATTTGTACTAATTCTCTTTGAAAAACAAGTGTGATTTCTAGCTTCGCACTTATCAATCAGCCCAGCTAATCCTTTCTCGTTTATTTTACCAAGCTGTAAAGAAAGGGCTGTACCATTTTCCCTGCTAAGTTGTTTTTCCCAAAAAAAATTAGAAAAGCATGTTATTTCTTTAAAAACATATTTGATACCCTATAACAGTTTAAAATACACAATTTTTTAGGTATATCATTACCACCATCATTAATACTGCCCGACATCATCTCCTCGACTCTGACCACGGGTAAAAAATATTCACATGCACTGATCATCATCACGATACATTGTTCAAGTCTCGTTTAACAATGTAACAATGCACTTTACAAATTCCTTGGGAGATTTTTACCACATAGCGCGTTTTCCCCTATTATTATCCAAGGGATTATATACAAAATGCGGGGAATGAACCTAGCCCAACAGCCCAACACAAGTAAAAAAGTTTCTTTTGAGATTTTTCCCATTTTATTTCTCTTGTTGCTTGATCATCATCATCAGAACAAAAACACCACACATCATTGATTTGATGATGTTGTTGTGCGTGATGACGATGCACTGTAGTTGATACTAAAATGAACTATAAAAAATACACGCTGTTGATAATGCTGCGTGCTCCAGTAAGTAACTACACGTTACATAATCTTACAAGCTCACACATTTTTTTTGTCTATTTTAGGCCGCTTGAATAAATCTGCCTTTAGTGTAGCTTAAGAAAAAGTGTTAATATGATTGCTTTGGTTTGTTCGGTTTATAGTTTATATACCATTTCTTTAAGTGATAACGTGTTTTTATTTTTATATACACAGGCCGCCCACAGCTTGGCTCTTTGGAAAATGGAAAGGGAAAAATGGGTAATTTTCTTTTAATCCTCTGTCTGCTCACTGCTATAAAAGTTGATCCTCTTTGGTTTGCCAACAAAAAAGTTATAGATGGATGTACTTTATATATTGAATTACCTTTTTGAAAAAATATATCTTTTGTGTTGGTATATTCTATATCAAGTTCTGAAGATGATGAGATGGGCTTAAAGATCAAATTGAATGCCAAGTGCATATACCCATCTTTTTTCCTTTTTGCTGTCTGTCTCTCAATGTAATTAAGTTTAAGCCTTTTTGTGTACATCACGCTTATCACAGAACACGTTTACCTTCGTCATGGCATGAATAAAACAGCCATTTTTGGTATCTCCAGACTTGTGCTGTATGGAAAACTAAACTAGTTCAAATTCTATGCCTACAGATAGTGCCTGCTAATCCCCTACTACACACACAATATTATTTTATAAATTATTAATGCTCATCTCATAATATACATTCTCAATAACAGAGCATCACAGAACCAAATCCTATTTGGGATTCGGATTAGCCTTTCCAGTCAAACATTTAAACAGTTTTTTGTGAGGATTAAAATGGAGAGATTTGTTCCACTGATACATGTAACGTTTTAACTGTGACGAAGCAAGACAGTGACCGCAACGCGAGGATGGGATGATGATGATGCGTACAGAAATGCAATGATCATGTTCTAGTGTCTTTGTCAAAAGCTATTAGCCTGTTAAATATGCATACATATTAATTTAATGTTTTGGTATGATCTGAGCCGAAAGAATTTGTCTTCCGATATTTAATAACAACTCTATGTCCTTATCTGAAAAATCATATCTACTATAAAGAGAATTCCATGTCCGTCACTTATTTTTGGTGCACGGCTTTTAACTAAAAATTATCCCAATTTACACGCTAATCCAACAAACTTTTCTTTCTATCTTTTTTCCATCACCATCTCCTCATCTCATAGCCATTTTCCTTCTATTGTTATTACTTCAAAGCTACAATCCCAATTCAACTACCTTTTTTATTATTATTACAACCTACTACACAACAGCTCTCCATACCGTTGCTTCTGCTGCTTCAATTGAGTATTCATAACGATCCCTCATAATAACAAAACGCTTGGATATAATGATAATGAGCTTTTGTACTAGCTCTCTTTCTCTCTCTCTCGACCAACCAGACAAAATACATTTTTTTCTCTGGTCTGTTGATGATGATGATGATGTTGATGGATAGATATGTACATAGATAGTTAAACAATGACAATATAACCATCATTTTCAAAGTAAGCTCTAGATGATGATACTCCAACACAACCTACATCCTCTTCACTGTCTCGCTATACAAAATCCTCTATCATAATATTCCTATCATTATCATCATCTTCTATGGCAAACAGGGCAATCACATTTATTGCGTGTTTTTGTGTACTCTACAAAGTGTACATGGTACATGTGTAGGGCTAAATGGCAGAGGCTACACAATTTTATTTTTATGGTGATGATGACACAGTGAAAACTGTTTTGCTTACCTGATTTCCTCCCTTTTTTCGCTACAAGAAAGAAAAACAGGGTGAAAGAATAAAGCTATCCACCTCTCGGCATTTTCTAACTTTTAATGCATGACATGTCTTGTTGTTACTGTTGTTATAAGCAGAACAATTGCCATTTAAGTTGCTACACGCATTAAACCCGACGACGATGATGGTGATGCTTCTTCTTCTATTATTATACCTATCGCCTCTCAGAATCAGAATCTTCCTATTTTCTTTCACAACACAATATCCCGTTTTTTCTCCTCTCTACTTTATGCCTAATTTAATCCTAAACTAAACACAAGCCAATTTTCCACACACACACACAGACGGCCATGGTGACGGTGTGGTAACAACAATAGAAAACTAAGAATGTGGTGCGATGAGGATGATAATGATCCTACACGTATACGTACAGGTAGACCAGTCAATTTAGATTTATCCTGATAAATGGTCCTAGTAGGTCTTCCCCTTGAAACATTTTTATTGCGGTTGAGTGGAACTTTTGGTGCTATTATCAAATGCCTTGTCAATCTTCTTTGGGTTTAAGAACGGTTTCTCTACTTCAAATGACTCATCATCACCAGTCAGATTTCATAGCTTGTAATAATAATCATGTTATATTCTACCTTCTACGCACCTTCTACTCTGCATTTAGCCAAACAACCGTTTTTTCTCTGAAAAGTAATAGATTAAAATACTAAGCCATTGTCTGTTTTACTATGGCCATGTATAAAATAATGGGATTGACAAGAGCAACTCGGCAACTCCTTTTCTTTCCACTTATTTTATTACTCGCTATATGCTCCAGACTCCAGAGAGGGATTTTTATTGCCAAAGAAAAAATCTGTTCACGTTCTCTGAGGTCGTTCCCTCTCTCTCTCTACCTATTAGTAAATCTTTTGATATAAACTAGCTACCTACCAAAGTAAACACTTTTTTCCTTCCTTCAAGTAGCAAACAAGTCTTTTACAGCTTTTGATTACACAAAAACCTTCTTTTTTTCCAGATCCACTTTTTTACATGAAATTGTTGATGATGTCAATTTAACTCCGACGAGATTCCCGTTTCGTCATTCAAGCTGTTTTTTGTTGTTTTCTGTAACGCTTCTTGTTTTTTTATTATCGCATCACATCAAAAGGCAAGCTAAAAAGACAAGTTATTTATTAGCCAGATCACATCACCAGTTTAATTGCGTATGAAACAGACATAATAAACTTGTGTTGCTGTTGCTGGATTATGTATTCAAATCAAACCCAATTTTCTTCTTTTTGAGCTTGTATTTTGTTATGCCGTAACGGGTAATAATAATGATAATCTTCTTTCTTTTCATGTCATTCTTGTACCTACTTTTTTGTTAAAATGACTTCTGGTTTTTCTAGCTGACATTGACAGATTCGCTGAGCAAAAAGCCCCCAAATTAAATTCGTGTGTTGTTATATAACCCGCTAAAACCACTAAAAAACCCACGCATATAGGTACCTATTTACAACCGACAAGTTCGTGATCGTGCATCTTGCATAAGTTAAATCGGAGCAATAAAAAAAACTTCAAATGCTTTTTTCTTGTAAAAAAATTGCCTACTTGGCATAACATGATTAGACTTATAGCTAGAATTAGCACCAATCTACTGTGTCCTGTGTCGTCTTTCTTTTTTTACCGACATAATTTTTTTGTCATGCCATTGCTCGATTCTACTCTGACAGACTTGGTGATAAAATGAAATATGCATTGGGCCAATCACCCTATCTCCTACACGAGCATTAGTGGGTAAAAAAACGTGCACACAAAATGGATAAAAATATCCAACAAATCAATTTAGCCACAAATGTATACACGCTCTTCTTTTACCGTAACGCTCTTTTAGGCATTTAGAATGCATAAAGTAGCTAATTATAGTAATGAGCTACCTTGTTCCCTGTCATTTTCTTCAAGAGCTTCCATTTTCTTAAAAAACACAACCCGCATTGTGTACTAAGTTAATAACCTAATCTGCTTCCATTTTTTCAAACTTTTATATTGATTACAAACAATGTCTACTTTTTTAAAGAAAGAAAAACTTACTGGGTAGAAAATAGACAATTCTACCACCGCATCGCCGCCCCAACAACCGCTTTACATTGCAACATAATATAAACAGAGTATCATGTAACCCGCATGTAGCTACAATTAATGCATTAACATTTTTTATGTTCGTCTGAACACAACTATCAAATTACACAACATGAATGCCTAAAAGCTACAACGAACGAAAAACTCTAGAAGAAAAAATGACGTCATACAATTATCATCGTTATCATCATGGCTTCCACAACAAGCTAACATCAGGAAAAATACTTCAAGAAAAGTGGAGACGGTTCTCTGGCTTCTTCTCTCTGAGAACATAATAATAATAAAAACACGCTGCCAAAACACTAAACACGATGAACAAGCTTCACCGACTCCAAGAAGAAAAAAATGGAATAAAAAGCCTTTTTCCTTGTTGTTCTTCCTTTCAATCTTCAATTGAACTTGAAAGAGGGAAAAGCTATCATGTACACACAATGTGATAGTTCCTCTTTTGCTTGTCTGCTTCCAATTACACCTATTTTCCTTTTCCCTACTGCTTTATATATAAAAATGCACACTGGCTTGAGTTGTAAACACTTTTTAGTTTAGATTCAAGATTTGACATGACAGTCAACATTATTTTGTACACGGAGCAGGAATTCAGTTCAGCAGTAAAACGAAAAGGAGAAAACCCGTTTTTCATCTTTAGAAAATCTGAACAAAAAAATCCAAGTAAAGTGGTGTTGGTAGTAAAGTAGTATTATTATTTGTTAAACAAAAGCAGTTGTGGGATTATTATCAGCAGCGGAGACTACTGGAGCAATAAATACACTCCCTATATCCAAATCTCCACTTTTAGTGTATAGCCGGTAATCATCATCGTCATCATCATGGAACCGGATCCCCCTTCTCTCTACTAGTTCAGTACACACACACGAAGAGCATTCCAGCGTGTCGAAAAAAAGATTTATGACGATATGAATGAGAGAGAGGCTGAAGAGTGTTCTAAGTTTCAAGCTTTTTTATAAGTTACATAACAACAGACGCAATAACATTCACAGCCTAATAACCAACCAAGAAGAAATCACTGTGTAAGCAACTGCATTACAATTTATAAGAGAGATGAGAGGGGACGGAGAGATGAGTAGTTCACCTCTAGAATTATCATCATCACTGATTATTATACTTATTTTCTATAACCATCTAATATTCTTACGATCATCATCAACATTTTACCCGTTTTTTCTGTATTTTCTATAAAAATACATTTTAAGCTTATAGGTATGTAGTTTCCACTTACTGGTGATACTGAGCTTGAAGGAAATTGAATTCCTCTTTGATCCTCTCCAACGTTTCGGCGATGGTAAACTTCAAGGGTCCTCCACCTGAAGGAGGGGCCTAAAAATAAAATAAAAAACACAACTGGATCAGCATTTTGATGAGTGATGGCAAATGAACACTGTACACGCATGATGATGAGTACTTTGAGAATTTGAACAGGAACAAAATTATTGGTAAAAGTACTTTAAGGTAGGACTATGTAATAAAGTTATGACCAGTTTTATTTTAAAAGAAGGGTACTCTTTTTTGGGAAGTGAGTACGTAGGGAAGCCCTTGAGTTGCTCTATAATGCTCTTATCTGTATGTAGAATGTAGAGTCTTCAGTCAGTCAAGTCACTCGAAAGTCATATAAAAATCTGTACTAAATTTCACCTTTTATTACAGAACACCTTATGCTTGACGAAATCTACTGCATACTACATGCTGCAAGACTGTTATAAAAATCTATACGGCCCATTTTTATGTCAAGATATTATACATTATTATGTGTGCGTAGAGAAATGTTCTCCAGGTACTTCTCGACTCCGGAGTGGAGTTGATGGAGTTTACGTTGCGTGATTTTTATCAATATTGCTTCATGGACCGCGACCCATGGTGGATATAATCTCAAAAGAAATACGTACTCTGAGCTCAACTAAAAAAGTTTAAAGCTTAAAAAGTTATTTTTATTCCAGGTATTTTTTACATACCATACCGCACTGCGTACTTCTTACGTTCGTAATACTGGAGTATTTTAAAGCTTATCTTCTTAAAGCTAGTAAGCAAGCATAACAAATTTGAATTTTACTACAAGGTTAATTAGCTTCCGTTTGTAAAAAGCCAGTAGTGGCTTAGTAGTAGCATGTGCATTGTATTTTGAAATAAAACAAAAGTGATGATGGATATTAAATTATTTATGTATTATAGCCTGAAAATATTGTTTATTTTTAAAGCTGACCATTTCCTTGTTTATATTCCAGCCTTTTCAAATGAAAGCATGTGCAAACAAAAACCCACATTTTACAATGTCCACTTGTTTATAAAGCGCTTTTGGGTAAATTACATCACAGGAACGTAATTACAAGTTATAATAAGCATAAAAATACTTCAGAAAAATCTTAGTCACTACAATATACTATACCTCCTCAATACAATACATAGCTCTAGCGATATGGAAGTATCTACATATTTCTCACTTGCCAACAAATGCACATATTTTTTAACAGGCATATAACCCTGTGTGTGGCACTCAAAATCGTGCGTGTTTTCTATCAATTTACCAGAAATCTAATTTGTTTTTTTTTTCTTCATACAAACCCATTACCCATTTACTACTACTGCACACACAAAGCAATTAAACGCGTACACACTTAAAAAATGAGCTTGCCAAAGTAGACTTGTTTAGCTGTAAAAATATGTTTAGTTTTTTTGCATGCCTAGTCAATACTCGCACAAGAAACATGTTCAACATTTTACATATGACTTTTGGGTAATAAATGGAAACCAATGCCAAAGTGAACATTGTACATCCCAACATTCCCAACAACGTGACGTATCTTTTTTCAAGTCAGTCAACAAATCAGCCACACACACAAAATGTACTTTGTTCTCAGTCTCATGGCTCAACTAGCAATCAGCTTTGGTTCATTACGCGACACTACTTGGTGTAAATAATATTTTGAGGAGCTGAGGAGAGGAATAAAAAGCTAGAAAATAGATTTTGTAGCCAAAGCCAACATTTCAACGCATAGCAGACATTAGGCATCATCAGACGCGTTTTTTGCTACAAACTCATTTATTTAAAACCTTTAGCAAAAATTGTAATTCGAAACCTTGCCTTGCAGGAAAAAAAATAGGTTGTTGGATAAGGTGACATTTTATCTAGAAGACAGGCGCAGCCGTTTTATAAAGCCATAAAGCCATCTACCACAAAATTATGTGGACCACCACTACAAATAAATTGGAAAATGGATGTGCTATCATCTTTCTACTTCAGAGAAGAAAAAAACGCTTAAATTCATCACCTTTTCAACCTACTCAGCAATTATTATTTGGAGCACCACAGCATAATTTTTCTTTAAGAGCTTGTTTCATAATAATGAGATTATTTCTCCTTGACTGACTCACTGACTCCACACGTTACACACCAGACCAGTGGCAAAAGTGAATGAGTTCAGTTTTAAGCTAGGTCGGTATTCTGCATTCTAAGCAAAGTCGGCGTGTTTGTACTTTTTGCATGATGAATTTTCATAAGCCTCAGCCTTATAATCAGTCAGGCTGAAACTCAGAGAATGTATCTATTTTTGTACCAGCCTTTGTTTGCCTACTCAACATAAATTTGTACTACATGTAAAAAGCATGTGACTACCCAACTTAACTCTGTGTAACTTGTTATCATGCTAAAATAATATAAAAACGTGTGCGTGCTTGGCTACACATTTTTTTAACTTGTTGGTTGAGATTTTTCCATGAAGTTTCATTTTGCCAATAATATCCTGTTTGGTTTATGTTCACACGAACAAGTAGTATGGTTGGATGATGATGATTCACTTCACGCAAAAAATATTTTACCACAGAAAATTGTTTTAATAATTATATTCCTCCAGAAACTGCCAGTTGCTCATACATATAAACATCTGCTTTTGGCCTGTATTTTTATTTTATAGGTTCTGGTTCTGGTTAATTCTTCGGCAAAAAGGAAAATGACAAAAGCCCTGTAAAAATATTTATCATTCAATTTTATCCTTGTTTGTGCTTCCACCAAAGCAAACTCTCCAAAAAGCGATTTAGGTTTTATGAGTCAGTCAACTTGTCTGTGTATTGATATTCTTCATAATAATCATCAAACTCAAAGCAAAATTTACACAGAGCCAAGCAGTCAATCATCCTTTTTGTTTTGGAGTCGTCATTAACCATACAAGCATATAAAATAGAGAAAATTGCTTCAGTATTGTGTAGCCTGACTAGTTCTAATTTTAATTTTTCCCATTTAGAAAACAACAGCCCAGTGTTCTAATGTAATAAGCAAATAGGCAAACAGTGAAAATGACCATCAGCATCTATTATGCATGTAAACTGCCCATTGCCCATGTTTTATAATAGGCGGATTATACGGTGACGTTGACACATAAAATAAAGCTTGTGTGCAAACACATAAAACAGAACAGAGAGTTTCTAAAGTGAAAAAATTAGTTTTGTCCGGTCCCAAATGAACATACACTTTCATAAACTGGTGGACAATCAAAATTCATAAAACACACTTCATTATTTTCTCTGCTGCACTTATCAAGCTCTGTGCTGATTATAATTACAAGCTTCGTCTTTTTTCAAGCAGCTAAATTATTTTAAAATGCTAATAACCCAAAAAAAAAAGTCAGTAGTGGAGACAAAATGTTAATCCAATACACTTCTAAGCTATTATTCTCTGTCTTTTATGGCTTTACAATTTACAAGCTTGGTTTAAACCTTTTCTTTCCCCTTTTTAAAATCTTTGTTTTGTTTAGTCAACCATTTTTCTACTTATTCCACTATACTACGCATTATTATGACCAATTCTAATGTCACTCTTGGGACGACACAAAATAGGGTCAAATACACACACTCTCTCAAACAAACGTTTAAACTGGACTGGCCCGGTGTTGCCTCTTTGCTTTCCTTTTCCTTTACGTATTTTGACTAGTGACTAGAGCTTTAAGTGTTTTTCCATCCCAGAGACCCCAAAAAACTGTGTGTGTTTTGTTAACAAAATGATGATATTAACCATGTCTCTCTGTACCTTCTATCCTTTTACCCAAAAAAATTTTACTTGATATTAACATTTGAGCATACATTATTTATCTAAAGTAAGCAAAAGAAAAGTCTCAAGTCCAAACCTTTTTCCCATTCATAACACGTTGAACAAATAATCCACAAACTGCAGCAGTCTACTTTAAGTTATATAACATGGAATGATAATAATAATAATATGCATTTTCCCTATAATTTTATAAACCCATAATATGTATATCTATTCATCCATAAAGCTATATAATAGATAGATATAAAAGAAAAGTAAACAAAGTATAAAAATCCTCTGCTGAAAAAAAAACTTTTTATTTGTTTGTTTACACACGTTCATGCCATGACGTTGTGTTTACCAGAAAAGGGAACAAAGTTTGGAAAGGAATGAGCATAGACACTAGAGACGCTTCTTGGGTTTAAGTTTGCGTATAATTCAGAAAAAAATATAGTTCGTCTTTGCACGTTCAACCTTGCATAGTTGAATAATATACATTATGCCAAAAGATATAATTCTGTAGCTATAAATATTTTTAAAAATTTGAATTAATAAAAAATCTTTGAATTTCAATTACTTCATAAATCAATTGCAATCCATGACATGTAAGATAGAACTTCCACACGATCTGATTTACATATTAACCTGTGTTCCTATCGCAGAAAAAATATGCGACATTACAGTCCACACAAAACTAAACCGCACATAACCCAACCCAGCATTCCGATTTCCTAAACAACTTTACATTTCGCCCCGAGTTAAAATAGGCGTGTAAAAGTACATCCCTATTCCTACAAGCTAAAAATTGTAACAATAATCATCACCCCATCATAATCAAACGTGAGTGAAAAACAAAATAGAAAAATTGTAATCATCATCAACAATCGCAACTAAACTATTAACGTGCACACTGTGCACACTACACCTAACCTTTTAAATCTATATCCATCTGTCTAAAAGGTGAGAAATAATAATAACAATTTTGCCAATTTTCTCTCCTTCCATTCTCCAAAAAAGTTTTGCAATCAATTTCACCCCATTTTTTTACTTCACATGGCACAAGGCACAGTATCACACACGTGACGTTAGAAAAAATGCCATTGTCTGCTCAATTCTCTGCTAAGAAGCCAAAAACTAATATTGGCAAAGTGAATAAACCATTCTCTATTCTATTCCGGGAATATAGCATTTTGGCAATCAACACATTTTGAGTATAATGTAGTGTCATTTTCTTGTTTGAAACTGGATATGTGTCAGCATTGCCATTTATTTCTGGAGTATTCGCATGAATAGGTAATAAATACATTGTACATTGTATCCTTCTATTATTATTATTTTCAAATGAGCTAACATTAATAAGCAGAAAAGGAAATTGTACTAGGAAAAGGAAAGAGACACACAAAAGGAAAAAAAACATATAATAACTTTATAAAGCTATAAAGCATATAATAAAAGTGACTAATGTTCCTATAAAAACATTTTTACTGATGGATTATTGATCCAAGATGCGCGTGCATTGTCATCATCAACCATATTGTTCCTTGCTATAATCATCATCATCTTTCTACTTATTATCCCTACAACATAACACGCAATTTTGCTATTTTTTTCTTTAAGAAGCAAGAAAAATAGATAAACGCAAAAAGATAGCGCACACTAAATGGCAAAAAAATTTCATTCAATTTGGTTTTTTTGCGTGCTGAGCTATTACGTAAAGAAAAAACCAATAACCAAAACAAGACACAAAAAATAAACCGTTTTTCCTTAACAAGTTAGTTCAGTCATTGGTTGATGTTCCCAAAAAAGCCGGCATTCTACTTAACTTGTGTGCAATTGTGCAAGTGCAAATAGAAAAAGCCACCAAAAAAGTGTACACAAGGGCATTACCCTTTTTACCATATTCAACCTTTTTTTCCTAAAAAAAGTTGTACTTGTAATTACCCAACAGCAGCCAAGAGTGTGTTCATTTGACTTTTTCACTAATTATTTCAGTCCACTCCTCCTACAACTCCTACACACGTTGCAACACTCTATCCACTGATGACTCTGAGAAGTTTTAAGTAGGCTCCCTAAAATTCCATCTTCTACCATGGCATTTGTTTCCACTAATAAAAAGTTAGTGCGTACCTACTCAAGCACACTAACCATTTTACTAGTTTTGTATACTTCAGTCTGTCAGTCATTTCTTCTCTCGCTTTTTTCTACTATGGCATGTTGGCATGTATATGTAATCCGATCTACCTGGCTTGGGTCTCCGATCTACCTTTTAGCCAAAAAAATCTACGTCCTTTTTTTCTTCCTTTCCACAACGGGACCATATACTTTACCAAACAATATCATTTATCTCTCTGCTTCTCTTTCCCAAAAACTCACAACAAGTTTATGACTTACCCCAGCGGGCGGATGTCTCGTCGGAGCCGGATACATTTTCTTGGTGTCCACAGAGGTAGGAATTTTGGTAGCTTTTATGTTTCACCACGGGCACGTTACAAAAACATGCTTCCTTAAAGCGAAGCTATACGGTAATATAAAATATAGAAAAGACTGGAACTTCAACGTTGAAGCGGCTTCGCTCCCAACTTCTCTAGTAAATTACACACTTCTCGGAACACATTCACACCTTCCCTTTATCAATTTTACTTTACAAAAAAAAAGATTTTTCCAAAATTGTAGTAATCGCTATCTTCTTCAAAATACACACTTTGTTGTACTAGCACAGGCGTCTTTTTTCTTAAAAACAATTGTCCACTTCACTTACCTACCGTTTTTATCTTTAGGATAAAATACGGATAGGATTTTCACACAAAAACACTTTCTTCACGAAATGCACCAAAGAAGAGCTCTACTAGATTATTATTGATGATACGTTTCCTTTGGAAAGGCCACCAGTGACAGTGACACAACAAGCCAGTTATTATTAGCTAGCATACTTTTCCATTAAATTATGCACTCCTTTCTTTGTCACTTCCAAACACTCTATTTTAAGAAGGTTGTCTTGTCTCCTTTCGTAAGACTGGCTATGTATTCCAGCACCAAACTAAACACACTTTCACCGCTAATTGTGTTATTACTCTTTAGGGCTATATAGCTGGAACAACGCTTCAAGATCTTACAAAGCTTATAAGTTTACTTTGCCATCTCTCTAAAATATTCAATTTTACTTCCTTCTTGAATCTTGAGACCTAACAGCAACCCAGACACCAAACCATGCAGAATGGAGATGCAGAGGAGATCAAGAGCGAGACAGAGTTCCTCCGAAAAAACCGTTACTAGATGAACTGACACAGAACAACTGGCTCTCTTTCTGTGAAAACTCGAGGAGTACTCTGTACTCAAGTTGGATGTTGGATCTGTTCTGATGCCCAGACTAAATTAACTTTGCATTGCTCGCACTGCACAGCACACACAGCCAAAATATCCTCTTTTCCGAATTCCGAGTTTGGCTTACCAAAAAAATATTTTAGACAACTTTAAAAAAAGAGTATGAATATTATGGTGCAGCACACAGCGAAGGATAAAATAGTCGGTGCTTTTTTTAAGAAGTAAACTTTTTTCTGTAAGCTTTGCATACAGTGAGATATTTTTTTTCAAGGAAACATTTCCTCCAGAATGGAGTTTCCAGTTTGCACGGTTCCAACAAACAACAGCAAGCTTTGTATATGTTCCAGTGTAAAAAATAATATGGAAATTGTGTTGAGATATTATAATACGCGTTTATAATAATTTAAATATTTTTAGGTAGATATATCCACTCTGTTTAGTAGTAGAGAAACGGATAAATATGCAAAGCGAGTGGATGGACGACGCACTCACAAAACTCAAAGAACCAGTACGCTCGAGGACTAAATGCCAACTGAAATGTTGATGGGAACAAAGGGGGAAAAATACTTGAGTCTTGTCTGAAGTTCTTAGTCGCCAGAGTATAAACGTTGTCTGCTTTGAAGAATGGATAGCGTCTCTGGTGCTTGTGTTGTAACGTACAAGGGTTTCTGTGATAAGTTTACGCGAAACCAAGCCGGTGTAACGAAATGCAAGGTGAGTGGTGGAGTTGAGGAAATTTTATAAGAGAGCCAATGAAAATGCTTGGTGAGGTGGTAGGGGTACGCCCCAGAGATGAGCTCCATGTGGAGATGTTGGTAAAGTTGAAGGAGAACAGAGGACGCGATCTAGGGATTGGGATGGGGAGTTGAGTGGAGTGAAGTTGGTTGGGCTTTGAGCTTTTAGAGGATTCCGCTGAGGAACGCGTCGTTAGATTTTGGAGTGGGGAGCGTTTTAAAGGAAAGATAAATGTTTAGAGATGAGTTGAAAGTTGGATAGATATCTATGCAAATTGTGTGAGTTTGAGTTCACAAATTAGAAATAAGCAGTTAAACTACAATTCAATATAGACCAGATTTTTAACATCGGCAGAAATTGGTTGAAATAACAATTAGCACTTTGGCAGAAGTATTTGTAAGTAACATTTCACTTATAAGTTCAATTAAAACTTTATTAGCTTCTCAAAATTCATGATTTTTATAGGTCATTAAAACTGCGCTCTTCAGATTAATTTGTGTTGTTTATAAATACCCTCTTTTCTAATTCAGGTTATCGTTTTCATTCCAAAAATCCGGGTCGATTTGCAGTTGACATGTATTTATCTCTAAAGTTTTACCTGCAACATGAACTATGGTAGTGTTTTATGAAAGATAAATATTTGGGGATAAGAAATGCATTGAAATATTGAAAGTTGGATAGATATGCAAATTGAATGGTTTTGATAACAGTATTTAGAAATATTCATCTACAGTGCATGAGAAGAGAAGCAGATTAACTCTAATTCCTTCTGAATTATGATTTACGAAATTGACAGAGATTGCTACCTTGATTCGGTATGTTCTAATTAAGAATATTATAGACTTCGGGAAACTGATAACGCCCGCCATGCTTTTTAAAACTACTGCTAACTGCATTCCCCTGACTAAATTCCTTTGTTTATTTAAGTACTCTCCTTTTTCACTCCAAGCTATCATTTTCATTCCAAAATCCCAGCTCGATTTTCATTTGATAAGCTTTTGCTCTAATCGCATGTTTTTATATTTAAACTTGTAATTGTAGCATGAACTATGGTGCATGGTAGCGTTTTTATAAAAGATAAATGTTTGGGATTGGAAATGCTTGAAAGTTGGATAGATATGCCAGTTGAACGATTTTGAGTCCAGTTTTTATTAGTACACAACAATAGTGGGACAATTTTTCTGAAGGTTTGTAATAGTTGTCGCGTCGGTCATAAGTGATCTAAAGTGAATGTAAAATGAATACCGACAACGATTAATTATGCATTGATCTGTATATATTCATATTCGAAATAGTTAGTGTTAATTCATAATTAAGAACACAGTCTTCTGAAAACATATTTTTTTAATGTCAAACATTTTTGTAAACCTGCTGCAAACTGCATTCTTCAGATTAAACTACGTTGTTTATTTAAATACCCTCCTTTTCTAATCCAAGCTGTCATTTTCATTCCAAAATCCCCATTTAAATTATGCTTACTTTTGCATTTTTTGTCTCTTTGCTCTAATCTCCAAATATATTTTTTATCTCTGTAAACTTCAAACTTGTGACTGTAGCCTGAACTATGAAGCATGACTCTCTGTTATGCTCTGTACACAGTACACTGAAAAAATCCAGTCTGTCTGAATATTCATAATTTCATAATCATTTCTGTTATCACTTTTTATGCATATTAGCAATCCTGTAATTTTATCATCATGTACTTATGACTTACGTATTTCTTCCATGCAATGTTGTATGCCTTGTCAGTTGAGTTGTGTCAGAGATAAAAAACAATCAAGTTTTTTCTTCTGCCTAAAAGATCCAGATAACAGGCCAATCCAGCAAAAATCCAGAATCCAGAGTACACTTTACTTTTTTACGCTTTGATTTTACCATTTTAACTGCGCATTTGTTTCTCCATCTCCACTCTCCATAAAACTCATCCAGCCACAGCAATAGTAATCTTTTGCAAGTTTTCATCCATTTTTTTCTGTGGTTTTGCCTCTCAAGAGATTTATCTACTTAAACTCTCTCTCTCTGTTTTTACACACATAATATTCATTATTACTCCATATTACTCATAATCTCATAAAAAACAGAAAAGTTTTCTCATTTAGAAATTCGTGGAAAAAGGGTGGCCTGATGCTAAAAGCTAAAATGACTAGGAATATGACGATGATGTGCTATATAAAAATTATGATGACGCGACGAATGATAGTCAAGTCAAAGTAGCTGTAATTGTAATTCTCCATACTTAATAATATTCTTTACTAATCTTTGCCGTTGCCGCTGCTATGCTTCTACCAATGTAATTTTCAAGTTTGTAGTTTGTCTCATCTTCTTAAATTCTCTAGTCTATCATCACACTCATTACGTAAAGAATCATCATCAGTACAACAGCAGCATATCCAAACTTAAAATTTGTTTCTTTTTGCAAGATCATCAAAACTGACTACTGACTTGTTATGCTCTTTAAATATTCACAGAATGCCTACTTTACTCACAACTCACCTTACATATACATAGATGATTCTACTTACAACTTCCAACTCTCTGAGACGAAAAGAATGACGACTATACGCGATAAGTTGTTACGCTCGGGTTGAAGTACGTGTAAACGACAGCCTGTGAGTAAGCTGAACAAACTACGTTGAAGTTTTTACTGCTTCTTGGTTCGGCATACGTTCTTTTTTCAAAGGATGAGGGATTTTAGTAGAGATAGATAGACACACAAGTCATCTCTTGTACTTTACCTCTCTACAAATTTTACAATAAGTTGTTATATTGATGATACTTCTACTGTTTTTTGTTTCTCGGGCTTCTGTACTCAAGCTACTACGAGAATGACAACGTTTCTCAGCATTTCTTACGTTTTTAGTGTAAAGTAGTATGTACCTGGCAACATTGTAGGTTGAATAGGACAAACCTTTTTGCTTCTGGATATTACATTGCCATTATTATGTGCATATGTCTATTACAGTAGAAATGCAGCATAGCTGCTTGTGAATGTACAATTTTCCAAGCTATTACAATGCAATACGGCTTGAATCCATATCTCGTATGGTTTTATATGTACTTCTATTATCCTAATAGGCAATATAGGCAAACTTGACTTGACTACCACCAGCACAGAGTTTTTTTTCCAGTTTGGCTTGTCTCTCAAAATATTCACCTAAAAGGTTTTAGTATGCCATCTCTCTCTGTCTCTGCTTCCAGGCTGATGAAACAGCTGCTTTTGTGTGAACAATAACGGTCAGATTTGAAAACGAGACCTTTGACAAAAGAAGAAAGATTGAATGATTGATTGTAAAATAAAAAATAAATCTATTTTTGGCAAGATCAAAAAAAGAAGCTTGCACAGTAAAATATATAAAGTGTAGTCAATGAGTTTGGATTTGTTTTTGGAAAAGGTGTGTAATAGCTCAACACAAGTTTTACTCAAGGTTAAAAGTTTTAAAGCATGGTTGTCTATTAAATATAACTGTAAAAAGTGATACTGTTCAAATATTGAAAAACTTTGCAAGTTAAACGTCGTGTGCTAACTTTTTTAGAGAACCGTGCATTTATTCAAAGAAACAGGTAACCAACTCGTTTTGCTGAATATTATTTATCAGAAGACATTGCAAAGTTAGTAAGTATATTATCTTGGTCAGTCAGCATAAATATTTTTTAAACAACGCCGAATTATAAACCTAGCGTAATTAATTGCTTTACGTGGGATGCGCACAGTGGCCAAAACACATTTATCTTTTCCGTGAAGATTGAAGATTTTTTAAAATTTATTTTTGTGCTGAGTGCCATCATGATTCATTATTATTGCCTTAGATAAACTTTGTCATGTTTATTGGTATCGTGTTCCATACACACGTGGAACGTGGAAGACCAGTTTCCATTTATGACTAAAATCAAGATAGTAACATTTTTTATTATGATGAGCAGTGAACAGTGCTACTATTCAAAAATTCAAGCTCAAAGCTTATACTCTGCATAATTTATCTAGGCAATGGCAATCAATGAGGCTGAAAAAAGCATAAAATCAGCAAGCTTGGTATAAAGCGTATCATTAAAATACTTATTTTTAATGACACGATTGACATTTTGTCTATATCTTGTTCATATTTTAAACCAGGAAAAAGGCCAAAAGCTATGTGCTCTGCATAAAAGGTCAGTGAACTTAAATAAATTTCACTGGAAATTATTGTGGAAACTGCTGGAATAAAAATGGGTTGTTATTATGGATTGTTTATGTGGTTTGGTTTATATGATGCACTTTATTTAATGACAACGTGTAACGTAAAGGGAATTGTGTAACAATTTTATATGCTAGCGCACACACCAGAAGAATATTAAAACATTATTTTCCAAGTTTATTCACTTTTTTCCTTGAAAAAGAAGCTAAATCACGAGTTGAACTTCCTTATGGAGTCTGAATACTTACATGCGTGCATTTTCTTTTCTGGTTTAAACAGCGTTGCGAGTTGCGACTGCATAAATAAGTAGGTTAGCTACAGATTAAATAATTCCTGCTCATTAGCCATCTTCCTCCTGATTTCCAATAAAGGTTCAAGGTCACGTTGTTTACTCTCAATATTTTAATTGCCGTTGCTATTGCATAATCAGGATCACTTGAATATTAACTACTTCTTTGTGCGGTGTAGTATTTTGTCCTTGTTAAAAAGCACTATAGTAGTTTTAACTAGCTGATATAATAATTTAAAACGCTGCGCTGCCACTTTTAAAAAGACGCTTTTGCAGCGTGCCGCAGCGTAATATGCTCTTGTTAATCCTTTCTTTTTCTGACCAGAGACCAGACCAAAGCCACTAAATGCTTTTGTTTGTGTGTGCCTGAAAATTTTTTCCTTTGACCTTCATTCTTTTATGCTATTAAACCACTACCAATGTGGACGCACATTGCAAATTGCAATTATTGTGGCTTTACTTTAGCCATACTTCATAATCACTTGTCTGTCTACTTGATTTATTTATTGTTTCTCTGGATTGACTTTTATCCTGAAGCAGCTGAAGGAAATCATCCGAAAAGTAGAAAAAACCTTATGATAATTATAAGCAAGGTTTTTTTCTGCCCATTTTAATTGAAATTGTGACCTTTTGTCAATGCCTCGCCAGGAAAAACCCGTGCACAGGCAATATGTTGACATCTTCATATCCTTGATCATTAATTGTTCGAGTGACACTAAGGGGCGGTTTCTTTTAAACTTTCTAAAAATATTTTGCATTTAGCAATTCAAGCCATACAACCAAGCCAATATGTTCAATATTCAAAAGTTTTGCACGAGCTTGGAATCAATATTTTTCGGTGACAGGGCATCTGTTCCCTGTGCCTAATCTCCTCTCAGAAACTTGCCATTAGTAAACTTATTTTTCTTCTTTATACAAAGCCATTAAAAAGTGATAAAGGACAACAGCTGCATGTAAACTTGAACCAAGTGCTTTTTAACATCCAATTTTTTATGACATTGCTTCTTCTCCGAATATCATTTCATTTTCATCATAGATAATTTTTATACTGTCATCATGATCAAAAACATAAGCAAGTGGAAAGTCCCAAGATTCAACTTCCAACCGTCTTGGTGCTATTTTTGAAGAGAATCATATAGTCATCAAACTTTCCTTGAAAATTAGAAACACAGCGGGTTAGTCTGTTCTGTTTACCATTTCTCGGACTTGCTCTCATTTAAAAAATTTAGTTCCAGATTCAGCTCATCTCATTTGCCCGTTACCCATTTAATCGTGAAAAACGTGGCATAATCTAATGACCTCCACAGCCTAATAATCATAATAGCCATTTTTCTATAGAAAATAAACCGACAACCGACACATCATCCCATGGCTGTCTTTTTTCTTGTGCAATTCAGCAAGTGTTTATGCTTATCGCCATCATTATCATCATCATCATTCTGTTTCATCTTCTTTTATTTTGATCCTGTCTTCATAACTTTATAACTGACTGAATCAGGGTATTCGGTTAAAGCTGTGCATTCAAAGAGGATTTATTATTCTCAAAATGAAAAGAGACACACTGAAGCAAACGCAGACGGACAGTAAAAAAAAGCGGTCAACGAGGATTTCCGGTCTGTACACTCGGTTTTTCCAAAGAAAAACACATCTCATAAAAAAATCTAGCATTTCTTCCAAAAACTGAGACCAGAGACCAGTCCAACAAAATTATATGTTTGAATAAAAATCTTTGAAAAAGCTTAAACATACGCTTATGGCACGCTGCCCAAAACCTGACGTCTATTTTCCCAAGAAAAATGTACATTTTTATAGGCTACTATTATGCCTTTGTTGAGTTTGTGTGTGTTCCACATCTCGTCTCTGTGCCCATAATATTTACACCACTGCCCCCACCACACACACACATCAGCGGCCACATCAATAACAGCTTTGTACTAAATATAATGATAATGGTGGCACCCAAAAATCCACTTTTTCCACCAAAAAATCTACTCCATTATTACTGGTCATTCATAACTTAATTGAATTTTGTACGCTACATTCGATTTTTATGATGATACATGGCGCGTGTGTGATTTTGTGTGGGATAATATTTTGGAACTAGCCCATCCACCTAGATTATTTGACGCATAATCCATTTTCTATTTCTCGCTGTCTATTTATCACCCATTGTGTCTTACTCAACCAATTTTTTCTGATGTAATTGCATTTCTCCCTAGATTCCCACTTGTTTACACCCAGAATCAGAAAAGGGATGAGTAGACACAAAAAATATATAAAAATCTCAGCACTATTTTTTTCTCCTGAGTATATTCGCAGTTTCGCAGTGTTGAGCGGTGGTGATATGCTGGTGGTGCCGTAAAAAGAAGCGACGACAAGCGACCTTTGGGCTATCTAAAGAAAAAGCGTAACCTTATGAATGCCAAATATAGCAAATGTCTGACTCAACACTTCACCATAATAAAACTCTACTTGACTGGCTGGTTTTCTAACAAGCAGAAAATTTCTATCAATAGTTCAATAGTGAATAGTTAGGTAACACTTTTGTTATGCGGGCAGAATAGAATAGAATCAAAGCTCCACCAAAAAGATTTGCATAACAATTCATAGACCAACTGAAAAGCAAGCTATTTTTACGCAGGAGATAATTTGAGTTGAAGGTAAAATTTCTAAAAGCACAAAGTTGCTTTTTGCTACAATGGCATAATGGCTATATACACACCTCAAATTTCTGCAAATCATTCCATCTCAAAAGAAGGGTCTAATAAGCCAGCTAATAAAGCGGCTTTTGCATAATACCAAGCAACTAGGAAGATTCTCTATCTTTTTCCCTGGAGCACAGTGGCATAATTAGGTACACAGGCTAATATGGCTGTTCACTGTTGGCATACTATTTTATTTTTTTGCGTGCTTTTATCCAGTTCTCTTCTCTGCAGAATAAGTATAATTAGCTCTGAAGCTTTAATGCTGCTTTATTGCATACATTTCCTGGAGAAGACCGGTTTCATTGAGATAGGAATAGGGATAGGCTACACAATTCACAACCTGCTCCTGGCTCTGTAGACTTTTTTATAGCCTCAGTGTTTTTGCTGATTTTGCGTAATAGAATAATTGGTCATGAGACTGAACTGAGAGACAAACAATGGAATCAATAGAATAATGAGATGTTTTTATACTGGATTCGTGCAGTTGTAGTCCCTGTTCTTCTCAGGTTCATGCTACCATGCAATCAATCTTATGGCTTGGTTCTTCGTCTTCTTCTGTACTTCTCGGTTCAATATTCTTAGCATTCAATCAAGCAGTAAATTGTAAATTAGCAAAAATGTACATCTATCGTGGCATTCCCCCATCATCAGTATGAAATTGCAGTATTGCGTTGTTTTCCTGATGCATCCCGTTTCACAACTTGAACTTTTTTCGCAGCATGACATGATGATTTTAGCTTTTAGCTTTATTGTAACCCGGAACGAAAACCAGAGAATATACTAAAGTATCATGACATGGCTTTATGTTCTGTGTGCAAATTTCCCTGTGCAATGGCACTCATGGGGAAACGGGAAGCTTTTTTAAACGGTAATGGTAGCATTGATCCAAAAGGAGAAGTAATTGGACCGTGCTTTTTTTTGCGTGGAACCACACACCAAAGCTGGTATGCTGTGGGTTCTCTGAGTTGGAAAATAATACCACATTAGGAGTGTGCTCTTCTGATTCTCTGGTAATAATATGCCAGCGGTAATAGTAATAATACCCCAAGTTTATTATTATTATAAGCTGTAGTACTATATAGGCTTATAATTTTGCATATTATTATTTGTAATGTTTGCTGCGGGATTGTATAACCGTAGCCGTTAGTAGAAGTAGTAGAATGTTTTGATGCAGCTGCTTTTACGCGCCTGAATTGAGCCGAGTTTTTTGAAGCAAAAATGAAATAATGGCAAAGATGATGATAACTGTTGACTTGTGAGGTTGTGTAGGAAGGAAAAAATGGCTAGGGACACTTTTGCAATATTCAAAATATTGACTTTTGCATGTCAAGTGTAACAATAGGGAATAGAGTGTTTGCGGGGGTTAGAGAATGCCCCAACTTCATTTTTATAAAATATTTTGTTAGGTTTTTAGCAGAATATGTCCTGACTTAATCGTAACTTCACTACGCTTTTGCATTGGAAATAAACGTGATCTAGTTTGGAGATGGTTCCGCTTGTACAACGTGAGCTTGGTTCGGCGTATTAAACCCACATAACGTTTTTTACTCTTCGAAGAATTTTCTGATTTTAGCCAACTATTTAAGTGCCTCCATTTATCATAAAATAAACTGACACTCTAATCTAAGCCTAGTCACTTGAAAAAATACAAAACTTGTATTTTTTGTACTAAATTGTATCTTATTTCCATCACTTTGCATCTACACACACAAGTGTTTCCCGTTTCCATCAACCAAACTTCACGCATGATGTCGATGTGTGCATAAAAAAACATCCAGTCTGGTTTTACCAGTAATTTGCCATTGTCATTGTCATCTCATCGCATAGAAAAAAATATGAATAAATATGGAATACTAAAAAAGCAAGTGGAAATAATAGTTAGGTAGCTAAATTTTCTACCCAAAAAATATTAGAGGTACATTTTAATATGTCATGTGAATCGTGTACTGCATTTAATAGCATTGCTGCCTATACAATACAATAATAAATTTTTGTTCTGTGATCACCTCAATTAACTATATATGCGCTCTAAATGAATACAGTCAATCTCTGTTTATACCTATTTGTATTTATTTAACAGTTTAGGTTCTACTTTAGCTTCTGCATTTTCATCTGATAAACTAAACTGATACGAGACAAAATGTATTATTCATTCATGTATACCTAGTACTATTACTTTGTAGCCGCTGTAGCAGCCAAACCATTTTCATAATGGTTATTGGTTTATGATGGCTCTGCAATGAAAAATGCATGAGAGTTTTTCTCAAAAAATATATTCTAGAATAGAGAGAAACTCAAGTAAACAATTCATTGGAAAAACTGGAACACAAAATGATCCATAATCATGGACAAAAGCTATCTATTTATAAATTTTCTACGCACATTATTTTTCACAGAACACAGTTCTTATTTGTTCCAGAGAAAAAATACTACGTACATGTGACATGGTAGTAAACGCCTTGTCATCTTCTTTTTCTTCTTGTCCGCGTTGTAAACTTTATACTGCTGCTTCTGAAAATAAAAGGAACTAGACAAGACAGAAGACAATGACAAACAAGTGAGAACAAAGAAGCCCATTATGATTATTATTCTGACCATTACAAGTTTCAACTGCACCAGAGACCAAAGCTCACTAGTTTGTACATGGTTTGTACAAGTAGCAAACGTAAATATGAAATAGCACAAAAATCTTTTCTTAGAGCTATTGTTATTACTAGCAGAAAGTACAAACATTAAACATTATTATGATGGCTTATACTTTCAGATACATATCTGTGCTATCATCATTATTTAACGGAATAGCTTGCTGAGCTTGAGTTTCCACCATAGCTCATCATAAAACTGGGAACAGGCAATGATATTCAAGTAAACAAAGAAAAATGAGCATAAACCAGTAAACTTTAGGCCATTTTGGTGCACTACAGATACATGGACAATCTAAGAAAGCTTCTGTGTCACCACCACACCACCGCACTAACGGTAATGATATCTACATCTTCACAATAAATATTAAAAATGGTAAGAAAATGCCAAAAGTCGAGTAGGCAAATGTAAGTAAACCAGAGAGCCACAATCCAAACAAAAGAAAAAATGTTGTCTCTTTGTCTATTCTTTTCTGCTGATGACTGTGACATGCATTCCAAAATTAGTAATTGAACACGGCATGCCACTATTAAGTTACTGATTTGTTTATGCACTTTTTTTACATAAGATTCCAATCAAGTATTCGTTCTAGTGGTTATATCATGCTTATAACAGCAGCATTAGAAACAAGCACAACAAACAAAAGATTTGTATTTTTAATGATCTGACAATAAGACACACAAGCTATATAATATTGAGTGTAGGCACAGCATACAATCTCCAATCTCGATATAAAATTCAAGTGCATTTTCTATAGACAAAGAAACCTAAAGTTTATCCTATAGTCCTATAAGCTATTATATTACCTATCTAGTAGATGCCGATAAAAAGGTCTCACAGAACTAGTAAGCTTATAGGCATGTACATCATTATCTCTCTGCAGAAGAAAAACAGCCAGCTTTGCAAAAACAATTCTTGTCTTTTTTGAGCTTGTGTTCTGTTCAGTTCAAGCATAAAAGTCTAGCGCACTACTTTTTTCGCACTGGCTATCATTCATGGAATATGTCTACTGTGTACCTACACAATGTTATTGTTTTTACACACTCACACGGCCATACACAACACAATCTCCATTTTCCATTAAAATTTGCTGTCTATGATACTTACTATCATTATCAGAATTAAATATCATCGTCATTTTATAAAATGTGTACAGAACACAGAATCCTGCTGTTGATGCTGCTAACTTGACACAGAGCAAACAAGGCATGTAGTACCACCACCCATCATAAACCAAGCCAATATTCTATTCTCTTTTAGCTTTGCTGCTGCTGGTGCAAAAAAAGTAGACCAAACGACCTTCAAAAACTTTGCAAACTTTACGCAGGCCAGAATGTAGAAGCCTGTTAAATACATTTTATGTATTTTTTCCCTTGCATTTTTACAACTTATGATGACTATGGCTGTATACATAAGCTATTACATTATGATGATGATGCATCATATAATAATTACGTGGCAAAAAATTATCCTTTTTTCTACAGAAAAAAAGCATTTTGCTGGAATATCATTTAATAGGTTGAGTGTTGAGTAATACACACACACGCGGGGACTATATGTGTGTGCCATGCAATAAAATATCCCTTGTGTTTTTCTTTCTACTTGATTCTAAATTGCTGCGGAGTTTCTGCTGTTATTTCATTCAATCTTTATTTAAAATGACTCAGAACACTGAAGAGTTGAGTGGATTGAAATTGTGTGGCATGGCAGGTGTGAAGAAATATACAGAGTTTTAAGCTTTTTGCAAAATAGAATATCCATCATCCGCACTTTGTCCATCAAAGCGACATAGCACCAGACACACTAATATACGCTACGCGTGCAAAATAAATTTCAAGTTTTAAAGGAAAATCTTCATTGTTTATCATTCTCGTTTGTTTGTGCTATCAACATGGCCATAGATAAGGTTTAAATTGGCAGAAAAAAATTTATTTGTAGTTTGTATTTTTTAAAGTTGGCCACAACAAACAATAAAGCAGAAAGAGACAAGATCGTGCTAAAATCCTCCTTGCAAAATTGTCATCAACAAGCAGTCAGTGCGTTAAAAGATGGGATATTTTTGGTGTCTAGTGAAGTACATTAGAGCATTAGTGCCAAGGAAGTGAATGGATATTCATGGGTTTTCTGCCTGCTTGTATTTCATACAGTTGGCTTTGTCATCATCGTGTCTCATGTCCCTGTGATTTTTTTTCATGAAGACAAACCAAAATAATAATTTGAAAGTAAACACTAGTGACTAGAGATGTACTTGTGACAGTGTACTCGTACTGTACTGGGTTGTACGTATGTTATTGGAGTGTCCTTTCATGATAATTAACCAAAGTCATTAATACACTTTGAAACTTTGAAAAAGTTTACACTGTGCCATATAAACCAAGCCACGTTTTTGTAATGCCATTCATTTGTAATGACGCAAGTTTAATTATCCGCTGATTTGCTTTCACTTCCTTTGGCAGTCTACTTGATTATCTCTTGGGCATAAAAATCAAAAGGGAATTTTCCTTTTGATGCCGACACAAGAAAGTGTCCTAGTTGGTCAAGGTGATAATTTGGAGTTTGGATCTAGATTAGATTTTTAGCCAGTCTCCATTCATCCATTTAATAGTGTATGATTATTTTGCGGTTAACCTAGATCCAACCAAAGTAATAATAATAATATATGTGAAGTTTTGGCAAGTTTTTTGTGCCTGAGTGAAAAGTGGGTGACACGTTGTGTTTCCCCAGCAGAGCTGTGATGCACTTTTTGGAAAATTATGATTAAAAGGCGACGACAACTGTGTGGATACACTAATCCAAGGATACAGATGAATGACACCGAGCTATTCCGTACCACTAGAAAATAAAAGTGAGTATATGCAAAATGAAGAACATCGCACCGGTGGCATATATTTTATGACAGCCTGCTAAAGATCCCCATTTACTAAAGTACTACCTACTTGAAAAAACTGTCCACACAAGAAATTAGCAACTTTGCTATGATAAATTGTACTTGGCAGCTTGACATTTATACACTCTAATAAAAATTAAGGTTATGCCATCCTGGCCATGTGAAAACGTGCGTTATGTAAAATGTAAAAAAATGTGTTTTTAAAATGCATCCGCTGTAAAGAAAGATTAGAAAAAGATTCAACTGTTTTTCAAGCGTGTATTGTATTATTTTTTGGTTGTTGGTAGGTTAGATGTTAGATTTTGGCAATTGAACCAGTAGAACATTGTCGGCGTGATTATCTAAAGTACAAACGAGGATGAGGATGGTGATGATCATCATGCTTCTTTTCACTTCATCTAATCAAACCGCATTGGCAAAAAGGCTTTGTCCTTGCACCCCAATTTTCAATCTCCTAATCTATCCTCGGCTGCGAGTCAAGTGGAAAGTTAGCATTGAACACTGAAGTCAAAGCAATTTACAGTTTGTGGAGTTTAGACTTTTAGTCCATTATGATTATTAATGCTGTTTTAAAAAAGGATGCAAATAGCCATATAAATTGTTAAGGCACATGTTTTTGGTTGCGAGTTGCATCATTTTCAATTCTCATTGAATATTATATAGCTATTATATTTCACTTTTAATACTTTTGTTATTCTCTTCTATTCTATATGAATTAGTATTTAGAGAGAATGTCAAACTCGTGTCTGTTTTTACGGGGCACTTGGGACCATTTTTCTTTGTGTTGTGTGTGCAGACTTTTAATATTTATTGAAACATTGAAACACGATAACATGTTATTTTGCACAAAATATTTTTAGTGAAATGGAATTGTGTGTGCATGTAACCTTTATTCTCTCGTGGCCATATAAAATATTCAATGCCAGCCATTATGCCACCACACAACAACAGATTTATATACTTTGCTGTTGTTATTTTATTTAGAAATTTATAAAAATTATAGCAAGTTAAAGAATAAATCTGTGTCACTGCCATGCAAAAAAAAGAACGTGGGTAATTTTTAGGGTAGGTTGGGAACATTGAACATTGCTGCTGTTTTGAATTGCGTCAATTTCCTCTCTAGAGCTAATGTCTTGAGTGCTAATAGGGCGTAGTACGACCATTGGCTTTGCCACTAGCATGGCAGAATTTCTGACGCTGAATAATAAATGGAATGAAAGAAAAAAGCTTCACTTTTCCTCTCTTGCCAAAAAGTCCTTTTGCCACTAAGCTTTAGAAAGCTAGGGATTTTATGGCATTAATCCTTTTTCTCCTTTTCCTTTCTGAATATCCACCAAATCAATATCAGACCTTGAATGTGTGGAAGCGCCGAGTGGAGACCAGATAATATAATAAGTGAGAAGAAGAAGAAAATTGCACAAAAAATAATCAATACATTTTTTCATTGTGTGTCCCAGTCCCAATGGGTCATCACCTAAATAATAGAGGGTTGGTGATAACCATTCATTTTGCACGCGCTAAGCAGCATGCTGGTAGGTATAAAATGCTTAGGAGCTGTTGGCCTTTAAATAATTTAAAAAAGAAAATTGTCTTTGGTGCGAAAAAGAAATAAAAAGAAAGCAGTGGAATTTGGAATAAGTAGGGAACCTTCTTGTTTTTGTGGAGGATATCGGAGCAATTACCATATGAAGATATGTTCTACCAACAAGTTCGGATACGGTTCAGGTAGAAAAATTGCGAATTTCATCTTCCGTCCTTACGTAAAACCTTCATCGTATCTACCTACGTCATCCTCAACTTAAAATGGCAAACGTGACTTGTGCCCCTGCCTACATGAAGTTCCAACTTGCAACTTGGTTCATGATATGATTAAATTTTTACTTTCTTAGACTTCTTCCTTTTCCTGTGCTTCTATCATCATCATCCTAACAATCTCTTCTTCCTCCGAAAAAAAATTTCCTTATGGTTTCACTGACACCGGCATAGGAGACACCAAGGTCGTTTTCCTTTGGATTTTTTGCACAGAAAAAATGCTCCGATTTTGGCTCAAGCTACCAGGTATTTTTTTCGGAAGAAGAATTAGAAGAATGACTGCAACGGTAAATTTAGATACAGCAATGCAGTAAAAAACAGAAAAGGAAAAGAGACAATAGCAGGAAAAAGGTGGCTTTTATTTATTCAATTGGTATACAAAATTGTTAGCGAAGAGAGCTTCTGAATCTTTCCTCACCTTTCACGTGGACTTCAGCGTGTACAACGGATTACGGTTGACAAAATGTACAAAGTGCTGAAACCATATCCCAAAGAATTACCCACCTAAAACACACCTCTGCTAATAATCTCCATTTCTAAAAGTTCATAATGTAATCAACGTGAATACCTGCGTATTTTTTCTGTTGAAACCTGTAAAAATTCACGCGGTTACAACTTACAGATATTTACTACCAAGCTATTAATAAAACGTTGCTTGCCATGCTTTCATCTTCATCTTCAAGTTCTCAATATTTAGAATCAGTGAATTTTTTGGGTACACACACGTACATTTTTTCCCAAGTTGTTTAAACACGTTTAAGTTTTATGAGCCAAACATTGAAAAAGTTGTCACTTGAATAAAATGTGACTGATCTCATCCATCAAGATCTGGGACAAACATGCCCATAAATAAACCAAACAGAGAGTTTTATAGACGAAAGGAACATGCATATAGATTTTTACACATTTGAAAAGTAGTGCGGGTCGCACTCGCACACATTTTATCAAGCACCAAAAACCAAACCAAAAACAAATCTTACAGACAGAGAGTCAAAGCCGATTATAATCATTAAATTGTAACTTGTATCGTCACGATAATGATTTGGGTTTGGTCGCTGGTGTGGTGTTGGGTGACAGAAAAATTGGACTATCAATAGAAAAAATATATAAGATAAGTGCAAACAGTTCAGTTATTTAGGTACATTGCAGCATGTAGCAGATCCACCGACACAATTTCTCTCCCTATGTCTGCATGTCAGAATAAAGTATGGTGTAAAATGTCTTAATTTTTCCGTTTTATTACTTTAATAGCTTTGTTATTCTGGTCATCACACACATTTTAGCCAGATTTTTCATGCCATGTGGCAAACTACTACGCATGAAAATTATCTAATCTTTTAAATTAAGCCTGTTCGTTCGGGTATCAATATCGACACTACAATCGCATGCTTTATTGAAACAGCTTTACTATAAAACCAAGTAATACGGTCATCTCTGAAGCAGAAGATGAGAGTGGCATCTGATGCAGAATTGCAATTTTCCAATTTTCTTTTAAAATCATTATTCATTATCCTTATCCATTAGAGATAATCCTCAGAAAACCAGTTTTCACGTTTTTTCTCACGGATAAATACACAGCATTAAATTAAATAGCGCCAAATCATCATTTTAGCTCAATCACACTGTAATTATTATTGCACATGATCAACTAATCAGTTTCATTGTTGCATTTTATTATTTTGCACGCATTTGACATTCCTTTGTATAAATTTGATACTATTAAATGTAAATTGTCAAGCTGTACTGACAGTTGTACTCTGATAGGTGGTAGGTACAACATCTTTTCAAATTAACATTAACAGCGCAGCATCACAGAACATACCAAGCTATTTAACAAGCTTTTTAATGCATCACACAATCTTCACAACAATGCCATGTGCACAATAAAAATTGCGTACTGCGTGACTCTCTGAACTACCTACAGCCATAAAGTATTTCGAAACCGCAAGTGGAAAAGGGTATTCATTCATTTCAGAATTGATTTGAAAAGGCCATCACACACGTAATTACTTTGTTTGTTATTCTGTGTATTCTCACAATATACACTGGATTGCATAACTTTTCTTCTATTAAAAGTCAATGGCGAGTAAAAAGCAAAATATAAAAAATGCTGAATAATGTTTTGATTTGAAAAATGAACAAAGGCATTAGTACATTGCGTGCTGAAAAAGCTAGAACTAATAAGCTTTTTAAGAAAATTTGTGTCAATCTTTTTTTCAAATTCGGTATTCGTGCATTCATCAGCAGAATAGAATAGAAAATTAAACAAACAACAAGCTTGTCAACGTAATCTAATGTTTAACATGCAATGCAGCAACTATATGCAAGATAATAATAATGTGTGCAGTATGCATCTCTAAAAACTGTGTTTAAATTTTGTTTAGAATTTTCTTGGCTTCCGTCTCGCCGTCTTATAAACATTATGGTTCACGTGCTCACTGCAAGATAGATAAACATTAAAACATTCTATTAGCTTAGTCTCGAGAAGAAAATGGGTTCATGAAAAGTGAAGATGATGATGAGCTACATGTTACATGCTACGGGCTCGTGTGGTGTAAAATGCAATTTTGAAAATGATTTCTGAGTTGTGTGCATGGTTTATATTTTGAATTAAACCAACAAACGGGTTGAGTCGTGACGTTACCCAAAAGTAGAAAACTGGGTTTAAAAGTGCGTTTGAAAAATATAGAACATAAATAAGTCATAATCCTTTTCCCTACTGCTAAAATATAAATTGAAAATGTATTTTCTAAGGGCGTGTCTATAGCTGTCGGTTTTCAAACCAATTTTTTAGTGGAAACTGAACCAAAGCTTAAAAAGTTTGCAACCCACTTTGCAATCATCCGCGCGTCAGAGAATAGCATAAAGCGTGTTTGGGACTTTTACAGCAAAAATATATAGGTTGCCAGTTTTCCCACGGATGTTAGATGTTCTTCATCACTGAGCCTATTGCGTAATTAACAACGTGTTGTTAGCCATAAAAACAAGCTTTTTTCTTGGAACTTGAAATGGTTTCGGAGAAGATGGAAATATGGGAAAGGTGCTAGTGATAGGTGGAGAACTTCCTTTGTCGTCGTAAAACCAACTTGGGTAATTGGATTGGAATTTCCCAATTTTAAAGAGTTTTTTGCGTTTCTTCTTATTATTAGTTTGCGTCTAGTTTCAAGTTTTACTAGCATTGTACTATTATGTAAAACAAAGAGGAAAAATTTAGATAAAAACCACAGGATAGTAGATTTTGAGGAATTTAATGAATTGTTTTGCAGCATTAAACATAGATCTTCTTCGCAGTAGTATGACCTTGTAGAAGGAACATTGATTTTGGTTGGGTTTAGATTAAGTTTTGACATTATTCATACCAAATATTCTTAGCATCTATACCACGAATCTTCTATAAGTCGAATTCCACAAGTCCATCAAAATAAAAACAAAAGCCACTTAATCCCATCTATTTTTTTCATTCCAAACCCCAGATTGACCCTTCTCCTGTCAAATGCTTTTTTCCTTTAATAATCTCCTGTTTTATGCACATTAGCTTCCGCAAGGTGGTAAGTTCCATTAATTACTTATTTTAACCAAAACACTTTGATAACTTTGGCATTCAATAACGCACACCATCAATGTCAACACAATACAACTCTAACCATTTCCTGCAGAGCTGCAGCTTATGCAATAGGCAAACATTTATTCATTCTTCATTTTAAGGAAATGCATTTTTGCCTTTGTTAAACTTAAACTTAAAAACAAAGCATTATAATTATTACATAAACAGCACATGCCACATTACCACATAAGCTTTAATAGCAAAAAATATCAAAGCTGTAATGTTTTATGTTTAGTGTGACTTTGACCTACCTCCTGCCTCTAAAAAATACCTATTCATCTTTTATGACCATCTTAAAACAACATTAAATGCTACATACCAAGCTGTTATAATGGCGTTGAAAATATTTTTAAGGTACTTGAACAACAGATTAAAACAGGAAGGGGTATACGCACACAGTACACATCTTGACGCTTCCGTGACCATTAAGCGTCATATTTCATACTTGTGTTTGTGCACACATGTATCATTTTAGATTGAAGACAATTACTCATAAAGCTCGTGTTCATCTTCTTACAAGCTAAATTGGACCTTTAGAGTGTTAAGCACTTTTGCAAATTTGCAAGTTATTATAGTGTAGTGTCTTAACACGTACAGATAGTTCATTTTAGTCCAATGTAGTTCCAGGCTTAATTGCAAAGCGTAATTTTTTCTAGGTTAAAATACGCCATTTGCAAATTGAAAGCATTTTCCCTTTTCCTCCACGGGAATGAAACGTGCAACGTTTTAACAAGGTTTGAAGCCCATTAACCAAAGGAAATGGTAGAAATATTCCTGTAATAATATTTTTGTTGACCATTAGCTCGTTTTGTAACATTTAGATAATTTTTAAGTCAAAAGTTTTAAGTAAACAAGTTTTGCAGTTTTGCAGCTGCTTCCAGAAGAAAACTTTGTGTTATCAAGTTGATATTCGTTTTTGCGGGGTTATCGGTTATCTTGTTGGTGGGCTTATCATTATCACCACAGTTTATATTTTCTTGCCAGCTGAATAAAAAACGCATAAGCAGCAACATGAAAACAAGAGAGATAAACACTGTACATAAATAATTATATGAATGAGTAATAAAAAGTTAATGTGGTGTGCAGTGTGTAGCGCTCAGCTTTAAAAAATTATATAGAGCTTGCGCTTGTTTGTGGCAAATTCCCCGCAAACAAACAGACCAATTCTTTTAATTGTTCGTTTACATTTTTGGTGACGCGACAAAACGCAATAAAATCTCAGCCATTTTTTTGCATATGAAAATTACTTCATGTTACTCAACTTCTTCTTCTGGTACTGGCATATTATTACATAAACTCTATACTAACTTGCTGTGCAATTAAAAAACGTAAATGCACACAGACACAAAATAAAGTGGACAGTGGAAAAATCCCAGAGAAAAAGTATAGCAAGTTACAAGTATCAAAAAACCCACAGCATCATCATCAAAGCAATCAGCACATTTTTAACTAATCTTTTGAATAGTTATTCATCGTCAGCTCTAGTCAGCCAGGCTAATAATCTCATTTAAATAAATTCATAGAAAAATGCATATTCAGTTTAAGTGACATATTCGGATAAATTAAGCTAATCATTTTGTTTACTTCTCTGGACAAGAAAAAAAATCTGCTTCTCTCTCTGAGAATCTTAACATGTCATTTTTATTCAAAAGTAATTACTTTATAATCCATCTCAACTTCAACTGCACGTATACCTTGCTACCAAACGCAACTATCTGCATATTAGAAATGCCCAACTATACAAAATATTGTGCCATATGCTACCAAACTCTCCCAATCTCTCCACGTATTTAACCCGTATCTCTTTTTTCTTTTTTACAGCCCTGCCATAAGCTCACAACAGAAGTCGAAGTCACAGCCAAGTCTACCTTGTTCCAAGCTACAGTTTTACATAAGCCATCATCTTCAAGTAAAACCGTTTCATTGGAAAATCCCATCCTGTTTCCCTTCTCAGTATAGTTTCTTTCTCAAGCGGAAACTTCTTCAGAAAAAACATCAGAAAAAAACGGTATGCACTACTTTTCTATTTCGCAAATTTGCATATGTATATCAGTATCAGTTTCCTACAAGCTAGCATTATGCAAAATGCAAAAAGGAAATTGAATATTGTGCCTGTATCTCTTTCTCTTCTTCAAAGTAAAGTAAATAAAGTGTGTAAAATGTAAATCTTTTCTGCGTCTGTCTATCTTTCTTAGAGAGCCTGTTCTCCTTGATCATCGTACTACTACCGTGTACACTACTTCTTCAATTCTGTGATCATCCTAAAGCATTCATAGGAAGCTCTATTTACTTTACGTGTGTACCGATTTTTCCTCGTCAAGTCTCTTGGAACTCTCTCTGTTTACCCTGTAAACTTGTTGTTCTACTGCTGCTATACTTTACCAGAACCAAGCCAACTTGTTCCAACAATTCCAAGCTTCAGTTTTCTTTTTGTGCTGGTTCCGACCGGACCTCTATTTCTATACCGCTAAAAAGTCTTTGTTCCTTGAAACAGGATATATAAAAAGACGCAAATTGGCTGTTCATTATACATTTTTTTACACAGAGTTTATAAAATGACGTGACATTTTTCATTTAAAGTTGGCCATTTTGCAATACACGTCAGCAATCAGCTATTACACTAGTGCCATATAATAAAATATAAAGTACGAAACAAAAGAAGTTGTGAAGGCGTTTTTTGGGAATCTAATCTTTAAGTCTGCTAGACAAGTTGGCAGTTATATAATTCAAGTAAGGTCAACTTGGTGTGATTTTTCAAACAAAAGAAAGTCAATATCGTCAAGTATGAAAATGTGAGTGGGTGTTTTTGGTGGTAGTAATCACTTGGAAACATTTTCCTTGGAAAATCCGAAAGGATACAAAAATATCTGACTGACTTTGTTTGTTTATTCAAGCTGTTCTAATGAAAGGTGCTCTTTGTTCCGGTTAGATTTTGTGATTTATCTTATTGTTTTTTTCAACTTTACACTTTAAAACTGGAATAAAAAATGATATGCCATTATAACTAATTAAAAAACCGGAGAAAAAAATTAAGTAAGATTTTTTAGTAAGGAAGGCTATTATGCTGAATTATTTGTACTGGAAACTGGATTGAAATTTGGGATACAAAGTTGTTAGTCAAGTCAAGAAGTTTAAGTCAAGTGGATTTTGTGTCTGAAGATTGTTAAACCGGAAATTGGGCAAGTTTTCTTTGGGTAAATTCTACAGGATATATCTACACCAATTTTGTGAAAAGTGTTTCAAGTGAAAACAATTTAACCAGCTTATTTTCTCCCTGTTAAAAATATACTTTTGTTGATGGTGTTGTGCAACATCGCGTGATGAAGAATGGAGCACCAAATTTTTGACGCCGCATCGCATGGAAAACTTACTTTAATTAAGGTAGGTGTACACACAAAATATTATTGACAAATTTATTAAGAAAAGTTTTAGAATAGTTTGTTGTCTCAAATGAAATATCATCCTTTGGCCTTGGAAAAGTTTACTTCAACTACCTTAACATCTTGTGCAAAAGTTTAGCGTATGATTTAACATGCAATTGTGAACTTTCATGAACCGGTAACCTTTTGCACTTCATTTCATATTCCAGCAGGTTTGCTCTTGAATTTTCGATGTAGGTGACAAGGACAGGGAAAAACGTGTATAATTTTTTGGTATAGGTTTTCATAACATTTTGGTTTAACGGACATACTGCGTATTTTTCCGATGATGTATTTAACATTTGCGTGCTAAATCCGGTCATTTATCAATCATGTCATATGTCAGACTAAGATTCATACGAATTTTGTGTTTCAAATCATACATGTCATAGGATTATGAATAAAAATAGCTTGAATATTATTATGATTACGTAAACGCTGAAATATTCATGTTCAGAAGCTCAGACAGTTAATTTTGGACTTGTTGAGGTAGCATAGGTCAGGGACGTGGACAGTAAGTCAGATTAAGATTTGTCACTGACTATAAAATTAAAATTAACTTAAGAGAGAGATGAAGTGGCGATATTGTAAACTTGAGATATTGAGGCATTTGCATACCAAACATGATTAATTGTAATTATTTCTAACTATGCTACGTTGAAAGATCAAATAAGTCAAATAAATTCGGTTAATGAATATAAATGTTATAGACAAAACCGTATTATTGTTAGCAGCGGATGTTTAAAAACGGATAAATGCATGACATAAGGACTGCTAGCTTACTTTGCAATATACTTAGCGTTTTTTACGCTAATAGATAATTTATAATTCATTCTGTACATGAATAACGCATCTATGCATCTATAACATCAATCATTGTTAAAGCAGCTAACGTATAAATGGTTAACTTGTGCAATAGTACACGTTTATTGACACTTTGTCTCGATTCTTACAGATTTTACGCATGATACAGTGATACATTGCATTAATGTCACATTTTTAACGTACAATCATCATTGTTTAGATCCTCTGAATGAGTGAATGAGTATCAGATAACCAGTTAACTTAAAAAGTGTATTCAATTCTCAAGCAAGTTAAAATCTTTGGCTTGTACAAAATCACAAAAGCAATCAAGCGTTAAGCATGAATACCATTTTAGACCTGAAGAATAATTAGTAATTCAATTTCATTTTCTTGATTGGTGATAACAGTAAAAATACAGATAATTTATGAGAATTGCATGGTCATTAAGCATTTAGCTGTGCTTTAAGATGCTAATTTAACAGAGTTAAGGTTAGCTAGCTGTGCTACTAAAAAGTTCACACTTTGCTAAAATAATTATATGCTCAAGCCAGACCAAAACATAACCTTGATTATTCTTCTAAAGCTAATGGGGAAGGGGGAAGGGCTTACTGCTTTTAATTGACTGAGCATTATCATTAGCGCCATAATCCTTACAATTTTGTAAGCATTCTAAGGGACTTGACTTAGGTACCAAATTGTCAATACATTTTATTTACTGCTTATTAATCTGCAGTGTTCTACACGCATCCTAAAATATGAGGATGTGAATTTCAAGCATGACTACACTTCTCTAAAAAGCAGAAAAGATGCGACCACTTAAGCATGTCATCCTTTTTTGCATGCTTATCAGTCATTAAGATCTTGGGCTGCCATTATTGCCATTCCTGAATGTTATCATTCATGTCATATAATAAGTTATGTCAGTACTACACCAATCATCATCACAATCACAAAGAACATGCTCCACCGTTTTATTCCGTTGTTTGTTGTCGTGTGGGCTTGATAAGTGATCTACTAGCTGATAAACTTGCTAAAAAAGAATAACATTTTAGCATGGAAACTAATTCATTATATTTTCCTATGGAATGCAAGTGAGATTTTTATTTCATTGCGATATATATCGCACTTACATAATTTGTCAAGTGGGTGTTGCACAAGATATTACCTAAAAATAGTCCATTCTTCATTATTTCATTCATTTTATCATTCCATGTTCCATTTTCCTTCTTTATGCCAATTTCCACCAATAAACTTCAAGTTGAACACGGCGTATCATTCATCATTGGATTTTTTAAGCAAGCACATAACTATCATAAATTTGACAATTGACAGCAGTGTGTCTTATCGATTTATCATCATCATAACTTCTTTTTGTACTAGAAAAAATGGAAAGTGTGAAAAAAAGAGAATGAAAAAGTTGGGAAATGCAATAGAGCGTACATTATGGAACATGATCATGTAAACTTTCTTTTGAAGTTTGAAGCAGAGAAAACCTGTTCTGTGTATACCCATCCGAAAATATTTATGACACAAACATGACCTAGATAATAAGCTTGGTGCATTGCGCTGCCTTGTGTGTACCAAGCCATAAAGCAATTGGCGTAGTTGTAAATAATATCCAGAAAGAGAAAATTTTTAAGTAGGCAAGCAAAATATCATAAAAAGTTTCGGTTTAAAAAAAAGGCTACAAAAATATTACAGTATTTTCATAGAGTCACCTACATAAACTGTTTGTTTGTCTAAAAAAATTGACGAAACGCACGTTTCTCTGCTAAAAGTTTATTTTTGTTCTGATGATTTTTTTCTGGTATGGTTTATATAGAACGCTTTGGAACATCGACCCAGAGAGGAACGGATTCAGCTTTTGTCAAGTAAAACTGCGGGTGCAACGCCGTTAATTGCAGCGTGTCGCAATGGACATTATGACGTGGCCGAGTATCTCATTAAAAGTTGTGGGGCGGATGTGGAGCTTGCAGGATCAGGTAAATAAAAAACTTCAGCATAAAAAATAAATCTAAAAAATAAGGTGTTTTGGATGTATGTCACTGTCAGAAAGTTTTAGTAAACAAGTTTCTCTCTCTCAGAAAATCCGAAGATTACCGATTTTTTAGCTTCTTAAAAATGTCAGTGTGTCAGTGGAAGAAATACTTGAACAAGTACAAAAATAGTTTTCTTTTTATAACAAGACAGATAGCTAATATGAACTTTGAAAAAGTTATGTTACGTAAGCCTGTCATTTAGAATGCTTTATGAGTTTACGTGTGCAACTGTCACTTTCCAATTGGAAACATGATCCCAAGCGCTACATTATAGGGTCACACTTGAGCATGTTTTGAAATGGCAATGAGTTATCTTCAACTGACTCTCATAACTTGTCAGAAGGAAAACGTGCGAAAAAATAGAAAGAAAAATGAATTTTTCTAAAGAAAGCTTGTAAGATGCTAACTGGAAATTCTTTTGAATTCTTTTTCTATTTGAATAGTTGTTTTTGACGGAGAGACCATTGAGGGGGTACCTCCCCTCTGGTGTGCCGCGGCAGCTGGACATCTCAACGTGGTAAAACTTTTGGTACAAAATAAAGCAAATGTCAACTCAACAACGAAGACTAACTCAACCCCCCTTCGAGCAGCTTGCTTTGATGGCCATCTGGATATTGTACAATATTTAATCAGTAATGGAGCAGGTAACTAAAAAATGGAAAAGTTTTTTGAAAAAGAAAAGATGCACTTTGTTTGATGCTTTCACTTCCGGTGAAAGTACAATAGATCAATAAAAACATTCTCTTTTCTTTCTTTAGACATGGAGGTAGCAAACAGGCATGGGCATACCTGTCTCATGATCTCTTGCTACAAGAATCACTTCTTTATTGCCAAATACCTGATAGAAAAGGGAGCCAATATAAATCGGAAAAGTGTGAAGGCCAACACCGCCCTGCACGACTGTGCGGAAAGTGGAGCCTTGAGCATAATGAAGCTACTCTTAGCCAAGGGCGCCAAGTTTGACGTGGACTCGTACGGAATGACGCCACTCATGGCCGCAGCCGTCGCTGGACATGCTAGTATTGTGGAGTACATCCTAACAGTTCCCACTCTGGTGAACCTCAAGGACAAAATCGATGCGCTGGAGTTGTTGGGAGCCACTTATGTGGATAACAAGAAGGACATGTTGGGAGCACATAGGTTTTGGAAGAGAGCTTTGGACTTAAGGTATCGCTGTGGCCAGTTGGTGTTCCCCAAACCGGAAAAAGCCAGTCCGGTTTATGAAGGGAGGAAAGAAGTAGACAAATATGAAGAGTTGGACGAACTGATATCTGAACCGGATGAAATGAGAATGCAGGTTTGTCTCTTGACCTTTTATTCAACTTCCGGTCACAACCAACCAATTCATTTATCAAATTTTTATTTCTATTTTACAGTCATTAATGATCCGAGAACGAGTGCTTGGACCAGCCCACCCCGACACTAGCTACTATATCCGATACAGAGGGGCAGTGTACGCGGATGCGGGCCAGTTTGATAGATGTATAGCGTTATGGATGTACGCGCTGAATATGCAACAGGTAAAGAAAATTTAAAATAAGAAAGCGGAAGTGCAAAAAAATTGACTCAAGTGGGCTACTGCTCCCTCCCTACTGCCATTTACCATTATGATTACTTGGCTCTTGGGACTACTGCTTAAAAAAGTCAATGTTTATACCAGAAGAAATAAAAATGCGCCTTTAGGTTTAGGTTTAGTTCACGCCAACAATAAGCTCCTTATCTTTTTAATGTGGCGTGAGTGGAGTAAAGTACTAGAGCTTAGTTGTCAACTTGCCATGTTGCCCCTACTAGCTACTGTACGTATATATTTTTAAGTGTGGAGTAGTTTTGGCATTCCTGCGTTGTCTTTTTTGGAGTAGTCACGTCAAACTCCTTTTTAAATGGATATTATTCATAGAGACCATAAAGTTGGAATGGAAATTAGGTGGCGAACCATGAGCCATAGTCAATAAAGTACAATAACATTTTTCTCTATTTATTTATTTCTTCATTTATTTTCACAGAGAATGCTTGAGCCTCTGAGTCCATTAACCCAAGGATCGTTCCTCTCATTTGCCGAGTTGTTTTGGTTTATGATGGGAGACAAGAAAAACACTTTTTATCCCATGCCATCATTGAAGTTCGATGATGCATATGTGATTTTCTGGAAGGCTGTCCGCGAAGTAAGTTGTGATGTTTTTTAAGTATTGCCATCATCATCATGATCATCTTCGTATTGCCATCAACAGAAAGTCTGATGATGATAAACTTCTGCGAAATGAGATTGAGGAGGAGGCTAAAAAATTTCTGGTGCTGTGTGATGAGTTGGGTCATTCATCCCATCATCACCAGCCATCAGAGAGAAACAGCAGCCTACCCAAAAGTCTATTTTTCCAATTTGTTATAAAAAATGAGGAGGATGAATGTTGATGATAAGATGGCATGATGCTGATGATCAAAAGCTGTTTGTTATTTTATGTGGGTTATTAAAAGCAAATTTATTTCCCAATTGACTTCAGATTGAGGTATCCATGAAGCACGCGGATAAAGTTGGTGGCAAGCACCGCGACTCCGTTAGCTTTCATCGTCTTTTAGTCATTAGCCTCCAAATCCTGACAGTGCTGCTCTCCCTGAAGAAAGCGGAAAAGGAGGAATTTAAGTTTCGTAAGGTAAACAATCAACAAAATTCTTAAGAAGGAAAAGATTACAGATTTTTTTAATGCGATGCAAATGCAAATGACAAGCTTGTTTGCTAGAATTCTTTTTAATCTGATGTTATTTTGTCTTTGTTTTTTTTTCAGACTGCTTATGATTTAGTCAAAGCCAATCCAAAAGGCACCGCAGGTTGGAGTCTGCTCCACATTGCGTCATCCCAGAACTCAAGTGTTGGTAGATTTTCAATGAAGATTTTCCCATCACCAAAAGTAAGTGCCAAGTGCAGTGCACTTCCAAACTAGCCAAATACTCTATTAAGTCAGAATGGCATGGCATGATGAAACGGTAAACGGTTCAATATAAGCTGTTGAACAATAAGTTAGTTAGGTAGCTATTCTGTCATCATTCAAGCAAGTCTTTTGGAATGGAACAGCAGATGCATGCATTTAAAGATTAACTTTTTTACAAAAAGAAAAATGACGCCACAAAAACTCCTGTATGTGCACAAAATGTAATTACCAAAAGAACTAAAACAAACAGGAAGGAATTTAGCATTTTGCGTTGTACTTTTTTTCCTTTGTCTCTATCCATCTTTTATAAGTTTTGCACTTTGGTAATGATTTCACCCGTTTATTTTCTGCATCCCGCGACTCCCCACTGAAACTACTAATGGGCCAACTCATTTTCAACAGTGCATTGATCAACATCTCACTAGAGAGAGAGAAAAATAGAGCTTATTGTCTTTTTTTCTTTTTATTTTGCAAAAACACAAATCTTTTTACACCGAGAGGATAAATATAACCTCAGCAGTTTGAAATGTATAGGGAAGTCCCATCCAAACAATTTGGCACTTGTTCAGGGATTTTATATAAGCTCGCATTATAGAGAAAGGAAAGGAAGTCAATCTCAAGCTTACAGACTACTTGCCTCCATTCTTATAATAAGCATGCATGCAAAAACTTTGACTTGACATAGATAATCTAATATGCAGGAAGAAAGAAAGAAAAAAAAACGCGTGTGATTTGCCAAACTGCTGCTGCCGCTGTGGTGGTTTCAGCCTTTCTTTCCTTTTCACTTTTGCATGTCAACCAAGTTTGTTTTCATAAAATACTCTCAAGTTAGTTAGCACCTGTAACGGCCTAAATAACCGGAAGTGAATTTGGACCGTGGATAATAATAACATACAGCATAATGATCCAGCTGGGTTGCATATGCCTCTCTGTCTTCTGAGAAAATTTGTAAATGTCAGGAAACATAATACACACTTGTCTTGTTGTGAACCGTCAAATTAAAAAAGGCTTATGGTCTGATGTGCAAAATTTTTGCACAAGATTCTTCATCATTTTTTTACGAACTCACCAAACAGCAGCTGCAAACAAATTTATTTCATGCCCATTCCCATTCCCACTTAATTTGAAATCAATTACAGAAATGGCAACTGTACCAATTTGTACAAAATTTTCTCTAGAGCAAGACTAATCATTTGACATTTTTTCTGCTAATCTTCCTCTAGACGGTCGAGTTTCTGGTAAGCGTGGGGGCGGATGTGAACGAACGGGATGACGAGGGCAATACACCCCTTCACGTAGCCGCCGACCCCAAAAGCTGTTCCCAGGAGCTGGTGCAAAGCCTGCTAAACAATGGTGCTCATCTGGACCAGCGGAACGATGCCCAGAAGACGTTTGAACAGTTGGCCAAAGTAAAGCTAAGCACTCTGGTGGATCCCATGCCACACACAACCTTGAAATGCCTTGCGGCACAGGCTATAGCCAGGCATAAAGTGGAATACAAAGGAATTGTACCTTCAACCTTGGAAAGCTTTATTCACCTGCATTAAAAATATATAGAAGAAGACACTAAAGGAAAAACCGGAAGTGTGTGTGCAAAAATTTTCAAGAAAGGTGTATACTATTTTGACCTAAACTACTTTACATACAACCAACGCTTGGAACTATATAAGACTTGACCTAAAAAACTATTATTTGTGTATGAGCAACATATTCAGAGAAGAAAGAAGATTTCATACATTTTATTCTAGCCTGTAATAATCCAGTAGAAAAAATATATATACCTTATATACAAAATAATGTCGTATGTAAAGCAATCTAGAGAAAGTCAACTTTGTAGACTAGACTTTGCAGCTTTTTTTGGTATATCAAACTATTTTGTTTTCAAGTAAGTAAATGGTAAAAATAAAAGTCAATCAAGTATAAACTGTAATTGTATACCTTCATCAATTTGTAATTAAGAAGCGTAGTGCACAAAAAATATATATCATCAACTCCACATCAAGCTTGTAAAGTATTTTATACGTTTTTTGACTAAGAAAACATCTTCCTTTTGAATCAAGCTATACTGAACTCTTTTTAAGCGGTTATTTCTTCTAAGTCTGTAAAGGTATTATAAAAAAGCTATGAATAGAAAATCTATCTTAATAACCAAAGCAAACACCATTAAAACCTGTGTAATTACTTATTACTATTGTCTTTTTTTATTTACACTGTACACTTTACCTTGTAATTTTAATCTTGTATCGCCATAATAATTAATTAAGTGAATCGCAAGTTGAAAGGGTAGTTAAAATGTAATTTGTTAAAGATAAGCAGTTAATTGACTTTGTATTGAGTTATCTTTTCAATTTACATTAAATATATAATAGGCTATTATGAAGGTATTGATAATTTTTAACTGTCAAACGAAAAGAAAACCGCAGGTCGATTATATTTACATTAGCAAGCGATTATGATGCATTTATCATAATCGCAGCAGTGATTATTTCTTCTTACACAATTTACCTTTATCACCTTCTTAAAACAATCATAATCCTCAATCATTAAACTACTTTACTGTTTTATGCTTTACTGTGTATAATAATCTTGTGTACTGCTATAAACACGTCATTCTTTTGTATTTAAACCAGTGCTAGTAGTATATAGACTAGGTTTAGATGGCGCATCTCACAGAACTGAAGCCTTCTAAGAAGAAAATTTTAATGTGATTCATGTGAAAAAATTGTTTAACAGCTAAAATGTTAAAAGTTAAAGCTTATGATAAAAATGTAGAAGAAGCAATTATTACTGTTTTAAGTTTGTTGAGTAATCTTTTACATACGCCAGCAAGAACGCATGTGTTTTTAGAGAGTATTTTAATTGTTACTATTTTACAGATCGCGCATTATGCATTATTGCTGCAAGGTGTACCTCTCTCTATGTTTTTAAAGCTGTTTCACACAAAAGCAATTCAAGTTGTTTAAACAAGCAATTATACATTTTTAAACCAGGCTGTGGTGTTTTTTCTAAAGTGAACCGTGATATATTCAACACAAAATAGAAAAAAATGTGGGTATTACCTTAAAAGTAGTTTCATTGAAGGAATTTCTTAGAGTGTAGTACCAATTACCAATCAATCTCTTTGTAAAAATGACCAATGGCTATATGCAACCTTTAAAAACGTAAATTTCCAGAACAAATAAATAAAATCTACATTTTCCAGGAAAAAAGATAGAATAAATGACAATGGCAGAAATGAAAAAGTGCATACGTAGTAAAAAAAATTGTTAAAGTAAATTTCAAAGAAAAAAGAGAACAATTGTATATTATGAAAATATGGCAGTACGTTGTACGTGTAAAAAATTGTTTAGAGTTTTAAAATCGTTTTACCCTTAAAAAATTAATAATTGTTGCTTAACCCGTTGTCTCAGTTTACCCCACACACCGAAGCATTTATGTCAAGTGGAAATATCAAAAGAACAGATCACTGAATTGTTTGTTAAAATGTGAAAGTTTTGTAAGGGGAAAAGTATATGTGATAATTTTGTTTGAAAAATGTTAAGCCTCAGAAGGAAAAACGGTGTGAATATTATTATTATAAGCTATTATTATGACGTCTAAGAAAGATTTTCAATATTATGTTATATAGCAAAGTTTGAAGTTTTCGTAAGCGTAAAATAAAAGCGTAAACCCAAAAACTAAAATATTTAACGCGGAATGATTTTCTTTATTATTTATTATTTTAATCATCTGAAATAATTGTGTATTCATCTTCTTGCTGTTGCTGCTCTTCAAGTGACCGTTGTTCCTCTTCCTCCCTTTCCCTTCTACTTTTTTTCAACCACTTTAAATACTCATCCGAAATCCAGAAGCCATATCCACACCAAACCATTAGCACCGCCATTTGCGTTAAATTCACCACCCAAAAGTTTACCGGCTTGTTGTTCAGATAGAGAAGGAAGCAACCTTTTTTATGATCCATTTTTTGCGCATAGGCGGTTATCAACAGTCGGGGAAAGGATAAGAGCATAGGCACGAAGTTAAGATGAGTGTATAGGCTAACCATTTGAGCGCGATAGGATCTACTTTTAACTTCAAAAGTAGCCAGAAAGAATAGCGTGGCGATTCCAGTGTTTGCAACACTTCCAACAAAGGTCAGTGCAATGTCAGTTTGCAAGGCGCGCGGACAGCCCATGGCGTGAAAATATTGAAAGTAGTGCCAATACCCCTGACACATGGCCATTGTGTGGGTCACGTAAAGAAAGTGGTAAAACGTGAATATTAAGTCGATTATAGCAGCCAGGAAATTTAACAGGGCCCAGAGTCTTGCGCCTTTGGCACGTGACAAGCCAAAGGAATAGCAGGGATGTTGCTTTTTCTGAAGCTCTAAGAGTTCCGGATAGGGATGATTTTCTTCTGGAGTGGCAATTGGCGGAGGTAGTGGGTCGCCAGAAGCTGCACCAGCTCCAGGCTGTACCACCATAACGGTAACTTGAACCAGAGGAGGTTGCTGACCATCGGAAACTGGAACAACGGGAAGGGTTCCTGAAGCGCCAAGGATGGCTTCGGGAAAAACGCCATTTTGAGGAAGGATGATGGTCTTGGAGTGAAGTTGGATTGGGGGTTGGTCCCCAACGGATGATGTGGCTGTATCTTTATTCATGATTCATTTTTCTACAAAAAATATCAAAAATTTTCAAAGAAAAATTCCAAGTCAGTAGAATGGTGTCCTAATATCTTTGCTGGGTGTATCTATGGTTCATTGCAAACCTTGTCTTCTTTTCCCGATTTTTTTTTGAAAAATAATATTTTTGAATTATATAAAATGAAATTACCACCCCATCCATTTATTTCACTGGGGCTCCAACCCCGCAGCACCCCACCCACCACTTAACCATGCCCAAAACCCCTCGCGAAAAACGTGGCTCCCACCGTTCCTCGGGTTCTTCCGCCCACAACTTTAACCACAGCTCCACCGGAATACATGGCTCCCGACACTCTATCCGTCGAACCAACAGTTCCGACTTTAGCCAAGCTTCCACCGGTCACCACCACAGTGCCGGTCATGCCTCCCAATTCCCCAACGCCAGCAACTGGTCCCCGGGTCAAGAATTCAGCCGTATTGCCGCCTACGACCCCATTCTCGACATAATCCACGCCCACAAGTACGTCACGGAACGCAAGCCTTTAAAATTCTACCAAGTATTCCGCTACGCCCGCTTTATCGACTGGATGCTAATGCTCATCGGCTTAATCCTCGCCATTCTAGGCAGCATGGTCACCCCCTGGCTTTACTACTGGGCAGGAGTAACCATCCACGACATTTTGATCTTCGAACGGTGTAACGCCACACTGGTCAACGGTCAGTGTACCATCCCATACGCTTGTGGCACCACCATAGACACCGTTGGGAAACGCCTATTTTTCAACATCTTTTACGGTTGGATAACCTATAACGTGCTTCAACTTTTCTACTGCATGTGTTTCACTCTGGCCGCGGATCGTCAAACCAAGGCCATGAGAGCAGCCTATTTCGAATCAATTGTGAGGAAAGACATGGCCTGGTTTGATATCAACGCGGACAAGGACTTTGCCAAAGAGATGAACACACAAATCACCCAAATCCGTTTAGGAATTGGGGAGGTGATTCCCACATTTGTTAACTTGGTTTGCACCGTGGCCGCCATGATTGTCATTGTCTTTTTGCTGGACTACTGGGTAGCCATAAGTTTCCTAAGCTTTATTCCCATTTCAATGGCATTTGTTTGCATGGGCAACTGGGCGGAAAGAAAGCGAGCGGAAGTGAGTGACAAGCTGTTTGAGAAAGCTAGTGTGGTGGCCAAAGAAAGTTTGGTTAACATCAAGGTTATCAAAATGTACGAAGGGGAGCAAAAACAAAGTCAGAGATTTGGTCAAGCGCTAGACGACCATTTGCAAGAGGGCAGTAGGAAAAAGGAAGTTAGGTGGATTGTTCTAGCGGCTATTAGTTCGGCGTCTATTTGGCTGCTTTTGAATTTGGCTACTGCGCTGGTATTTTGGTTGGGTCAGGGAACATTTAGGGAAGCGTTTGAGTTTTGTGATAACCAGAAAAGATGGGGTTTGATAAGCATGCATCCTATTACAAGCGTGTATTTGGAGGGGGCTTGGGATCTGGATAATAGTCCGGGGGAGATTTTAGTGGTCTATTTTGGGCTGATGTATTTAACTCTGCATGCTATGGAAGTGCCCAACTTTTTGTCGATGATGAAAGTAGCACATAAAAATGCTAATGGCGTGTTTTTTATAATTGACTGGTAAATTGGAATAAAATCAATTTCAAAATTCTCCATTATAGAAATTCTTTAGAAAATTTATTTGTTTGAAAGGAAGAGTAGAATCGATAACACGAGCAATGAGGGAAAAACGCCGAAAAGGAATGCCGTGGGGCGACTAGACTTCAACAATGTCACGTTTCGCTATCCCCAAAAACCGGACGTGAACGTGTTGAACATTAAACAGTTGACCATTTACAGTGGGCAATATGTAGGTTCGTATGTAAACCATGCTACATTTTCAGAAACCGGAAGTTGATAAGCTATTTTTCTAAAAATGAATGTTTTCATCTGAAGCTTTTGCCGGTCCGGATAATTCTGGAAAGAATACGATTCTAAAGCTAATTCCCCGTTTGTACGACACTTGTTCTGGCTTCGTAAGTGGTTTTCAGAGAAAACTTTCACTGCTTCTAAAAACGAAAAGTTGAACTTTCATTGAAAAAATCAATCCTAACAGATAGCATTGGACGCTGTCAACCTCCAAAACTACAACATTCACTGGCTTCGTAAGCAAATGTGCATAATCTCCGAAGCCCCCGTAATCTTCTCCGGCACAATTTCCGAAAACATTCTTTTCGGAAAGCTAAATGCTTCCGAAGACGAAATAATTAAAGCTTGCGAGCTCGCGGAGGTCCACCACGTAATTGAAAAGCTACCCCAGGGCTACAACACAATAATCACCGGAAAAGAATTCGGTGACCATCTAACCCGCAATCAAAAACGGCAAGTGTGTCTAGCCCGAGCTTACCTTCACCGCAGCAGGCTTATCCTTCTGGATAACCCCGTACAACCCGAAAATGACGAGTTGGAACCCCTTCTGCTCAACTTTGTTCACCACTTCCGGGACACGGCCACGGTGATTCTAGCTTCTACAAATGTTACCGCGCTGAGCAAGCGTGCAGACTGTATTTACTATATGGAAGATGGTCGCATTATCGAGATTGGTAATCACGTGCAGTTAATTCAAGCCAAGGGAAAGTACTACAGCAGGCTTGAAGGCACGATGAATACCAGCATTGAAAACAGAAATCGGTTTGACAGCCAGCTAAAAGCCTATAAGTTTAGCCAACTGTTGCAAAAGAAACGGGTTAGTAGTTTGAAGCACAGTTTAACTGGATTGGAATTCGGCGAAGAGAATAACAGAAGAAGTGGATCGGGGGAGAAGCCCAGTCTTTGGAAAAATCTATTTAGTAAAAAGGCTAAAAGCGATGAGGAAATTAAGGGCAGTTTTGAGGCGTCGGGGGAACAAGATGGAGGAAATAAAAGGAAAAGCATTTTGAGGCGGAGCAGCATGCACAGTAAACCGCTTATAGATCCCAGCACTTTGGAGCAAACTTATGTAAAAATCCAGAAAAAAATGATTTAAATGTTGAAAAATTGAAGAAAGTAATTTATGAATTGGTTTAGAGGGATAGCGGCGAAAGAAGAGCCAGTTCCGCCGGAGGTCACATGCACCAGGGCTTTGGCATGATGGGTTTCCAAAGAATGAACTTTGCCCGACCAATGACCAATTATTCTTGTGAGCTTTAAGAAATTTATTGCTATTTTGGCTATTTATATTAACATTCCGTTTTAACTATTTATTTTCTTCAGCCCAGGTACAAAAAACTAGAAAAACTTTCAGTTTCGAGCTAACCTACAATTTTGTTGGAAGCCATAATCTCAGCATGCTCCGCAAGCGAAGGCACACGCTCCACCACAATATCATTTTGGCTGCCAACACAGCCATGAAGAACTCCAAAAGTCCGACAAGTTCAGCCTACAATTTAAACGAAAAACGTTCCGGGCACAAAATCCGGTTTGGGGGAGGCTTTGGCGGAGGCGAAAGTCAAGATAAGAAAAAAGGGTTGATTGCTAAACCAAAAAAGAAGCAGAGTTTGTATGACATTGTGCACAATGCGACACACAAAGTACCCAGTCATTTTGTGAGCGACAAAAAAAGCACCAAAGGCAGTGGTAGCAAACGGGGTGCGGAAATCTCTTCTCACAGCAAAATGACTCCCTTAAAAAGCAAAGTGGATCTGGCCATTGCCAAACGAAAAAAGGAACGGGATAGTGTGCAAGCCATGCTTGATAGCCTTACAAACCCAAATGCCATGAGTCTCAATGAAAACGTGGAGTTGGACAATGTGTCCATTGAAAGTCAAGAGTTGGACACATTTCTAGCGGAATATGACGAAGCAGTGTATTCCACTTTAAGACACGAAGTGAAAGGCTTTTGGCGAGATGTTTTCAAGGTGGCGCATCATGACTGGGCTTTTATAATTCCGGGAATATTGACTTCAATTTTACTTGGCATAAGCATTCCATACCAAACGTGGATTGTGGGCACGTTTTTTGAAACTTTAGGGGATGACGCGTACATTAAGGAGCAATTTGAAAAAGAAATATGGACACTAATATTCTGCATGGTTATCACTGGTGTGGTCACTGGGATAGCGGCTTTCATTCAAGAGTTCTTTTTTGCCATGGCGGGACGTAGAATGGTCCGAAAGTTGAGGGAAGTCCTCTTCGTGCAAATTTTAAAGCAAGACTTGAGCTGGTTTGACGAGAAGGATCATGACATTGGCATACTTATTCTTCAGCTCTACGCAGACACCACAATTATCCAGCACACTTTGCTAATGAGCTATGGCATCCTTATTCAAGTTTTTTTCAATGTGATAACCAGCATGACCTTTGCATGGGTGGAAAGTCCTTCGGATGCCTTGGCGCTAATAATTTGCTGTGTTTTGGGCATGCCCATTTTAATCGCAATGGTTTACTTTTCAAGTAAAAGGGAGTTGCACGAAGCGGAGCAATTAGAAGAAAGGTTTAGAATGGCGGGGCACTTTGCTCAGGAGTTTCTAATGAATTTAAAAACTTGGTTTAGCTTAGGAGCAGAGAGCTTCTTTATAAGTCAGCATAAAAAGCTGCTGGACAAGGAGTACACTTGGCTAAACGTTAGTGGCATTTTGTTCACCTGTTTGAATAGCACTGTAAAAACCTCGAGTTGGTTTATCTACGCGATTTTCATTCTGGTGACGTTGACCCAGCATAATGAGCATCATCACGCGGGGGATAATCCGGAAGGACATAGTACAATGGAAAGTGGAAAATTGGAAAGCCAGTACCCTAATCCCTTTACCACGCCCACTATTGTCGGGTTCATTATGATTATTAGCGAACTTTTGATTTTTGGGGCATTCCGAGTTGGTGATCAGATTTCAATTTTGACTGATGTGGAATCGGGGAAAACGGCGGCGCATAAAATACTGAGGATTTTGGTTAATAAACCGGAAACGGAACAGAATATTGAGACTGCTGAATTAAAAGACAGATTTTACCAAGCGGAGGATGACGAACTGCTTCAACCGCCACCGGAAATTGGACTGACAGATGTGACATTCGTCATTCCCGGTTCGGATCCTAGCATACCAGATGAACGCCTGACGGGTATTTCAATGACCATAAATTCTTCCAGTTATGTGGCCATTGTTGGTCCACCCGGTTCAGGGAAAAGTACCTTGTGCAACTTACTCCTGAGAATGGGCAATCCCACCTGCGGCGTAATTGACTTTAATGGTGACGACTGTCAGAAATATGATCCCAAAGTAATTCGTCGTCTTATGGGCTTGGTGGAATACGACCCTTGTCTTTTTGATTATTCCATTCTGGAAAACATTCAGTTTGGCAAGTGTACTGAAGAAACTACCAAAAATGAGGTGGAGGAAGCGACAAAGCTGTGCAACTGTCACTTTGACATTTTGGACCTTCCTCAAGATTATGAGACCTTGGTCGGGGATATGGACCGCACAGCACACAATTTTAGTTTAAAGCAACGCATCAGTTTTGCCCGGGCGATGTTAAGAAAACCGAAAATTTTGGTAATTGATGATGCCACCACCTCAGTGGACACGGACACAGATCATAAAATACTTCAGGTTATAGCAAATGTACGCGAGGGACGAACTTTGGTGGTTTTCAGTCACAAAATCGAACCGATAAGGGATGCCGACATGATTTTTGTGATTTGGGATGGGGAGCTAGTGGAAAGTGGATCGGACATGTTTTTATTAAGTAAAAAGGGCTACTATTACGAAATGCTAATGACGCAAAAGGTGCTTCAAGACTCGATGCGAAATAGTCCCCAGCAGTTGAGTACGATAAGGTACAACATTAAAAAGGTGGATAAAGCGGGTCAAGGGGAATTTTTGGATAAGCAAAAGTTGGCGGAACTAGCGAGTAGGAATAAAGAGCCCACGAGAAAGAGCAGTCTGGCATTTGTCAACTTTTTGGATGAAAAGGTGGACAAAATGAAGGCAGAGAAGGAGCGCAGGAGAAAGGAGCTGGAAAGGGAGTTGCCCCAGTTGGAACAAGAGGAGAAGAATAGGGAGTTGGCCAGGTTGAATCAAGCCAATAAATAACAAAAATTGTGACTTAATTTCAAGTTATATTTTTAATCCAGATTAAAAAGTAAAGTTGGATGAATTTTTGGGTAAAATTAATTTTTTTGGTTTATTATAATAATTTTTATCGCTTTATAATCATCATCATTATCATCAGAGTCAGTAGAACAATAATACTCTACAGCAATTTAAAGCTGTCCACTAGTGACTATCGCTTTGTTTATCTAGTTGACTAAAAATTTCCTTATAAAGTACTTCATTTTGTAATTTCAATGACCAGTAAATATTTCATAGTTTTTATTTGATTCTACACAGAATAATAAAAATAATAAATAATCCGACTAGATAAGTGACTTAGGACAAAGTAAAGGAATGATCCATTTTTCTATCAGTAAAGTACCACGAGGTAAAAAATTTAACCCCTGGTACTTGAATGTCTATGTCAACAAAAAATCCGTTTGCAATAAAACGCTTACATTTTTATCTTAAATCTTTATAAACGCTTATTTATGGCCTTCTAAAGAAAACGTACGCACGATCAAATTTTTTTTTACACAGGTCGCACATACGTTGTACATAGCTTTATAATTTATCCATATATATTTTTTGTACAGATGACAGAATTTCCAAGATTAACCCGACATTCGACAAGTAGTTCCTAAAAACTCACTTTCAACCTCGCTGCATGATTTGATGATGATTTTAAATTTATTTTAATAATTTTGTGTATTAATTTATAATAACTTATCTACTTTCACTTTCACAAAGCGTCACGCACGCACATTGCTAATCTCCATTAAAACCCGAACTCATCAGAAGCATTCACGCATTTCTTGCAATTTTCATTCAATTTTGTCCTAAATATTTTTAAAGTAGGGAATGCCGACCTTTAACCGATGAAAACCGATTCGTATTCGTAATATTAATACTCATCAATATCTAAACTTCTAGTCTTCGGTTTCTTCGGGGTTTCGGTATTTATACAATTTTCTATTTTTACACGATTCACGTTTTTTAAAAGAACGCGTCAGTGCACCATTTATATAATAGATCGCTGGTACATTATAATTTCTAATGACTAGTTTATTTTATTACACGTTTGTAATCTCCTTGTAGTAATCAGTTAACAATTTTTGGAGCTATTTCTAAATAAAATTTTACATTTTGGGAAAAAACTGGAAGTTTTTCTATTTATTTTAAAGCCTACATTTTTTCTACCTATTTACATTAATGATTATACTTTAAATATTTTTTTCATTTTCTTCTTTTTTTACTCGTCATACCCCTCAAGACATTGATTGTAAATGCTTCTCATTAATTGCTTATTATTCTCCACCGCCGCCATTTGCATACTCGCCGAGCTAAATTGGGATAATCCGAAGGGCGACGACGCTGCCGCTGCGGCAGCGGCTGCTGCAGCGTCCCGATGATTTTGTGACGCGGGGTGAGTATGGTTGTGATTATTATGATGACTAGACGCAGCAGAGGACGATGACACGGGAGTGGAGCTGGTGGATGTGCCACCGGAAGTGCCATTTGATGTGGATGAATGTAGCTGGTGCTGCTGGTTTGAAGATGTAGCCATTGCTGAGGTCGCTGCTGCTGCGCAGTGTAATGGTCACGCGTAGTGTGGATAACTACTCAGATGGGAAGTCATGTGACTGGCGTGGGGAGCCATGGAGTGACCCGAGGCAGCAGCGATGTTCGAGTAGAGATTTGCAGAGGGGCTGCCCCAATAGCTGGAGTGTGATGGAAATATACTTCCTGTTTTAAAGAAGAAAAAAAAACAAAATTAAAGAAGGTTTAGTGTTTAGAAATGCTTTTTAAGGGAGATGGAGAAATGTTTAAAATAAATTGATTGGCAATTACCGTAATTACCTGCATGATAGCTTGACATTGTGAAGAAATCCGATTGATACTTGTACGCTGTGGGATCTGTGGCGGCGGGTTGGGTGGCTGCAGCCAAACCCTGGAAGTCGAACTTGTACGCGTACCGCTTTCCGTGTACTTTTGTCATAATGTTCTTGTCGTAGTAGTACCTGCAATTACATGAATTATAAAATTATAGTAAAAATTCACATTTCTAAATTCATAAAAATACGGAAAAACCGGGGTTTTCGTTTTTTTCTTTACCTAAGAGCTCGACTCAGCTTGTCATAGTTCATATTAGGTTTCGACTTGCGCTCTCCCCAGCGACGAGCCACCTCGTCCGGGTCGGTCAGTTTAAACTCGCCGTTTGTCCCCTCCCATGTAATACAGTTGGCGTTAGACGAGTCGGACAACAGCTCCAGAAGAAATTGCCACAACTGGATTTGCCCAGATCCTGCAATTTTTATTGACAATTTAGAATTAGAAAAATTCAAAATCAACCCAAACTTTTATTCTAAGAAATGTTCACACTTTCAAAAGAAATTATTTTATTTCTGCTTCAATCACAATCTATCTCTATATTTGTTTTGCTGAATAAAAGGGGTAAAATGAAAGCAGAAAAAGTTTCATAATGCGACAAGTGACGATGTCTTTTTTCCCAACTTTTCTCTGCCGGGCTGCTAAAGCAAATAAAAAACCCTGTGTGCTATCCAAACAATACCCACCAACAATAAAAGAAAGTTTGAACAAAATCGTTTGTTTACCAAACGACATCATCACCAAAAGTCCCAACAAATTGGACAATGTACAATGTATGCATGCATGCATGCCTGCTTACTATAGAAAAAATCAATTGCCCTTTTTCTTTCTGATTTTTTGCCGACTGACCAATCACTCTTGATTTTTTTATGTCAACAGTCAAGTATGTTCAAATGCTCAATGTTCAAGCACAAATTGACAATTGTCATGTCTTTTGATGAAAAAGGAAAGGTCACACACACAAAAAATATTATAAATGAGCTGGTAAACAGAAGGGAAAAGGAAAATGGAAAGTGGGGAAAGTCATGCCATCCGATCGTCTTTTCCGTGTCCTGTAAGCTTGTACGGGAAAAAGTGACAAAAGGGTTGTTTCGATAAAAAATGTAATAATTTCTGCTTGCTTTTATGATTTACCCTGAGTTTTTTTCTGTTTGATGGTCAATTGACCATTGTCATTTGTCAAGAATATTTTCAGAGAATGCGTAATCAAGTCGTCAAGTTTGGTGATTATAATCAACGGACAACGAATGGCATTATTGCCGGACACGGAAGCAAATAGAGGAAAAAATTGAACTGGTTTTGAGGAAGGAAACTGGAAACAAGCTTTGTGTAAAAGGGAACCAACTTGATTATGATTATCGGATGTAATAATAACCTACTTTTGATCTTTATGTGTGTGCTTTTTCGTTTGACAATATTTTCAGTACAAATTGAGATTGCGAAAGAGCTACTAACCTGAACTGGCGAGACGACTACTGGTCGGCCCAAACATTTGGTAAGGATCTGTAACAAAGAGAAAGAGAAAAAATCAATTGATTGAATTATTGCTGCAGATTTTGATAAGCAATCTTTTAGTCAATATTTATTTTTACATAAATTGCAAGTTAGAATAGCAAGCTCCATGTTTTTCAGTTTATTTGTCAAAATCGTTTAAACTTTTTATATATTTCCTGCGCACAAATCCGGAACAGAAAAGGAAACGAAGAAGAAAAGAAAGCAGGAAAAAGGAAAACTGCACAAAAAACAAATGACTAATTTAAGAAAAGACTGTTTTTTTAGGAAAACAAAAATTATTGAAAAAATAAGCAAAAACTTTAAGCTTTCTTCGAGGTGGTCACCGGCTCTCTATTTTTAGGCACTCATTTCATTCATGTCCTTTAGGAACAACTGAACGGAAAAAACGATGGTGAAAGGAAAAGCAAAATTATTATAAAAGGAATGCACCCGCAAAATCCTAATAATGCCAGGTATTGATGATGATGAAAGTGGAAGGATGATGATCGTGACGGAATGCATGGAAAGCAAATAGCCTGTTTTATATTCCATAGGATCAGGAATCAGGATATATTTTATGGCACACTTTCTTAAATGCATTTAACAGAGAGAGCATTAAAGTGTAATAAATAGAAAGAATGTATTATTGTTCCTTGTGTCATGTTTCAGTTGCAAAGCCAAATCACAGGGAAAACAATAAATTGTAAAAGCAAAAAAGTCATTTTGGGAAGGAATGAGAAGTGGTTAGAGGAAAAGGAGGAAAACCGATATTTGTGCATACCTTCCTGCCTGCCAGACTTTGCAAATCGCCTTTTTACCATTTTATACCAAAATGGATTATGTATCATATTACCCCACTTTAGTTCACGTTGGTTTTAACCACTGCCCATACACTTCCAACCCTACTTACTAAACTGATTGGTTTACTATAAAAATATACCAAACATTTTTGTAATATTTGTTCCTACTAGCTAGGTATATTGACATCTTTCTCTTTTTACAAGCAGCATAGGCACAAAATCCCAAAAAAGCAGTTGATTTTGATTGCATGTTAAGTCATTTCCTCCCATTATACCTTGTGATGGAAAAATGTGGCTATATACACCAAATCTACTTCTCTCTTTGCTTAATAATAAAAGCTTATAATAACTTTTTTCGGCTTGAAGAAAAAAAGGAGAAAGAGTTTTTGGAGGAAATGGTTAAGTACTTTGGGTAAAAAAACGGATACTCTGATACAAATACACACACAATACTACATGATTTCCATATAGGTAGCTGGAGTGAGATTGTTGGGCTGTTTTGTACATATTTTGCCTGCACACTATTTTCATTTTAAGTGGTTTTATGCATTGACTTTAACTGAAGGAAAAGAACAACAAGGAAAAATATGTAGGAAAAGAATAAGTTTAAGTAGAGTGTGGTAAATAAAAAAACGGGAAAACAAATAGATATTACAACTTATAGCAAGTTTATAAGCAAAAGGAAAAACTAAACAAGATTTTTTAGGGGAAATAGTCAGGAAAAGCAAAAGGAACAAATATACACAGAGGACTGTACAGGTAAAAAAATATATGAGATTGGCGGAGGTGAGATAGGTGTTTTGCGTGTGAAAAAAGAAATAGAAGGTAATAAAAAGTCTGAAATGCGGGGAAAAAGGCTGAACCAAAAAAGAAGGAAAGAGAGTTTTGGTCTTTGACCAATTTTTTTTGGAAGGTTTGTGTTTGTGTAACAAATAATTGCGTTAAAAATGGAGTAGTATGTTGAATTGGTGGTGGTGGTGGTGGAGAGTAATATTTTATTCTAAAAATGTTTATGTGTGAGCTTTTTGGAAATGGAAATCATTGCATTATGGTTTTATGACTGTTTTTAATACGCTGCAAGTTTTATTATTTTACTTTTTGGATTTGGAATATTATGGAATAATGTGGGAGGAACAAGTATGTTGCAAAGAGTTGGCTTTTGAGCGTATGGCTGGGTTAAGAAAATAAAATAATGGGAAGTATTTGCAGCTAATGTAGTTTATTTCTTTTAAATAGCTTGTAAAAAATCACTTTAGCTGATAGATTTAATGCTTAAGCAAAATAGGTATAATATGCACTGCACTAATGGGATGATAAAGTTAAAGTGTAGTAAATCAATTTTATATAGCTTGTAGCTGGCTTCGTGTTTTTGGTACTTACTAATAATAGCTGACTGGATAGTAATGCCATGGCTTATTTCTTTTTAGAAAATTTGAATTATATATCCTTAGGTTTTGGGGATTTTGATCTAATGCAGCTAGTCAATACTGTTTGATATTTTTTTACACATCTAGGGAATTTGACTGTAAATAGATAACACTGAAATGTGATGCTAAATGATTTGAATCAATAAGATTCGGGTTAGGGTTTCACTCAGTTTCACACTAACTTTACTTAATTATTTGATTGCGATAAATTATCATATAAATTGAAAGTTGTATTAATGGCAATTTATTGTAAGTAGCTATGTTTTAAAAAATAAGTGAACATCTTTGCATCGTGTAAGGTTAAGTGCTGTTAAAAGTATTTTTACAACTGTGGAGAATTCCAACCTAGCTAGATAGCACTTTCTTCTGCGATCAATGAGAAAATATAGAATTTGTTAATGAGTCTCAACATTAAATCGTTCTTTCATGCTTCGAATTTAGGGAAAGTCTATACTGCAGTGTCAAACTAGCATCGCTTTATTATTATTGAATTATAATGAATTACACTTTATAAAGGTAAGTTTAGCTCATAGATTTGATTGATTTGCATAGAAGGTATGGTTAATGATGGAATGATTAAATGTAGTATATCCATATGCACGTTCGTTAGTGTATTTATAATTTGCCTGCTTTTATGCATTACATTCCCATTTCCTAAATCTGAAAATGCCAAGCTTTGTGGTTTATGAAATCTTACATAAACGATGATAAGTAGGTAGCTATACCAAGAAAAATCATTGGAGGAACATTTCATCATGTAAAGTTGCTGTCTGATGTATTTTTGCAATCGGGAAAAATTTCAGGGCATTCAGCCCACGTTTCAATTGGAACGATTTATCAAATAAATAAAGTAAAATTACTCGTACCTAATGTACTTGCACGTTATGAAAATGACAACTAGCTTCTAGATTAGAATTGTAACAAAGTAACTAGTGGGACTATAATTATTTAGCAGTAAAATAAGTATACACTTTTGTGCATTTTTAATTTGGTTTGATCTACTCTCTTTACATATATTAAGCAATGATGACAAGGTACAATGAATGTTAGGAGAAAATTCGCATAAATTACGTAGTAAGTAGTTATACCACCAATAATCTGTTGAAGAATATTGCATGGTGAAAGGTTGAATGCTATTTAATATACTTTTACAGTTGAAGGAGACTAAATGGTACCAAGATCAGCAGTAGCGCATTGCCTATTATATGGAAGACAGTGAAAATCGTTAGTTTATAAAAACATCTCAAGTTCTTTATCACATTTTCGTAAAACAATTCTATCTATTGAAATTAAGTTATGTAGTTAATTAATTGCAGTAAACTTTCAATATATAAACGTGCGAAGAATTTGTAGCGAATCTGTGTCATGTAGTAAGGTTAACCGCTGTTTAATGTATGTTTACAAGCGTTGGAAACCCGAGAAGTGAAAAGATAGAGCTTACTGGTTCCAGAAAATAGTTTTTGAGCAGATGAAATATGGCATCGCGATTAATTAATTGTAATACATTATCAAAAAAATATAGTTGTAAAAGTATTTAGTTAAATGTACAAGCAGATTATAAAATTCCTTATATTTTTGCCGAGAGATTATAGGAAATAAAAAGCTAATGTTATTTTTAGCTATAGCTTTGTTCATATTTTTATTATAGCTTCAACAAAGGCAAAAATGTTAGAGGTTTTTGCAAAAAAATATTATAAGTTGATTGTCACATCGAAGATTAATGTTTCATCTTGCGCTTTCCAGCGATATAAGTTATATCATATAACATGGCCATGTACGGTTTTTGTTTCATCATCAAGCAGAAATATAGGTTCCGGATAAAAACAGCGGTAAAGTCAAACAACTTTTTTGTTATTTTACGAGTTTCACAATTTTGGCTGAGTTAAGCAAGCAAAGTAAACTGTAATCGTGATGTAATGCTGGCAACCACAGAATGCTATTTGATATTTTTATACAATTGTAGGGAATTTCGTTATAACAGATATTGTTAATCAGCTCCAATTAATGCACTTTATTAACTACAGAATCAAACTGTCAAACTCTTACTAAGGTATTCTAAAAATCTTCTAATTTTGAAAAAGTAATTATTAAAAGCATTTGCATTGCACCATATATACAATGCAATAAACTATCAAATAAATAGATGAAGTTGTTGTTAATGTACGTACTCATGTTATACAAAGCATTTTACTAGCTGATAGATTGTAACAAAACAGATAGTAGGTAAACTGTAATAAATCAATTTTTATTTAGGTAGTTGATTCCATGTATTACTACATTGTTGGCTAGTAATCCCCGGCAATATTTTTATAGAGAATTCGAATAACTTATTGTTAGAATGTAAATAATAACTCGACTAAAAAGTTATTTTATTTTGAATTGACGAACTCTACATTATGATGCAATGCTGTTAGTCAATGCCGTTTGATGGTTTTTTACAATCATGGTGCATTGAATTTATAATAGATTTGTTAAAAGTGACCTTTGAAATTGTATTGTATACCTGAGAATCTGATTTCACAGATTACTAAGAATTAAACCATTCCAATAATCTTCGGATTTAGGGAAAGCAGTTACCTATTGTAGCATGCAGTCTAAACCTAATTCATTAATTATTTAATTGCAAGTAATTATCACGTAAATAGGCGTTTGCAACGTTTGTAACGTAATTTATTATCAAACTTTCGAATTCCGATTATTACTTAAGAATTTTATTGAACAATTTTGCATCATGTAAGATTAAAATGGTATTTAATGCATTTTTGCAATAAATTGTAGGACGTTGTATTGTATGCAGATTTTGCAGGCTCCTTTCCCAATAGTGAATAAGTCTTAAAAGTTGTAAGATAAATTAACTTGTCAGACTTCGAATTTCCATAAAATAAATGTTTGACGCAGTCGAAATGGTTAATTAATTGTGATGAGCTATCAAATTAATAAATGTGCGAAATATTTGTTTTTGGGTAATGTAAGGTTAACTGCTGTTTAATGCATTTTTACAAGGATAGGGAATTGCTTTCCAGTTAAGATCCAGATCTTGTCAAAGATGAATCTCACTCACGTGTTTCAAATTACAATTACGTGTGATTAACTACAATGCAGTATCAAAAGTAGAAATCTGTGCAGTATTGTAGCTTAATGTATAATGCAGATTGTAGATTCTAATAAAAATCGCTTTATAATCTGAGAGATTTCTACAAACAGTTAATGACATTTTAGTTAGCTTCATGCTTCATAATTTTACTAATGACACAAATAAATAATTTAGAGATTTTGCATAAATGATTCTAAGTTGGTACATAGTTAAACAATCATTTTCTCAAGGAGTTAAGTCTCACTTTGAGTTAAATGCTGTTTAGTGTATTTTTATAATCGTAGTGATACACTTTAATGACAGGTTCTTCTCATCGATCAATTTCCAATGAAGTTTATCAATCAATAGTAATTAATTCAATTAAATAATTCTTCCATACATTTCTGTTTTGGAAACCTAATTCTATAAAGTAGTTTCATGTTTCAATTCAGCTTCTATTAATTACATTTGGATAACTTTACTTCTTACAATACCAGCCACCATTGATCTAATGTATATGAAATACAGAAATATGAAATGCAAAAACTCAACAAGGTTTAAATTCAACAATCTTGTCTTTCTGCACAATTCTGTCCCACAAAATTCTTCTTTTCCTTTAAATTTTCACACAAATTTGTGTATTCATCTCACTAAGCAGCAAACCTGTTATCCTATATGCATTTCTCTTATTGTTCTTTGTCTCCTCCTTCTTCCCTGTTTTTGTTTTCAAGTGACTGCATAATACTCAAAGCCTTTTCTATGTCTCATGCTCATCAAGTTATCAAGCAGATCAAAAGCTTGTGTGTGTTTCTCTTCAAACTTTCTCTTTGCTCCATTACGACTACACCTTTTCTCTTGTTTGTTTGTTTCCATTTACAAACTTTCCATTTTCCCAAAAAGCCAAAGCAGAATACAATTCTCACTCGCTCAAGCAGAATCAGAATCATCACGTAACCAAACTAAAAACTAAACAACAGATTTTCTCTCTCTGTTTGCCTTGTGTCACGTCACAAGTTACTACACAAGACTGGCTTTCTTGTGATCATCCCAAACCCAAAAGCCATCATCATTCCGATTCATGTGACAGTGACAACGACTCAGATGATCATGATCATCCATTCCTCCCCTTTTCACATTTTGTACCACTTTTCGCCTTACAAAAGCTAGCAAAGTTTGTCAAGTGAATTAGCTTTGTTGTTTTCCTCCCCAACAAGCAGCAGCACTAAATCAGCAACAACCAAATTATTCCACAGAAATCTTCTTCACTTCTCTCTCAATTGTTCCAAATCCCTTTTCATGCAAAATACTTCAGCCAAAAAGCTAATGCAAAACTTATTTGCAAAAAGTACAACTTTTTTTACTCTCTCTGGAACTCGGGGATTTTAGACTGAACAAGACCTCTTACGGCTACCTGCGGAAGGCATTTCATATCCTTTCAATTTCCCGAATTTCCCTATGCAACTTGTTCAGTAAATTGATTACCATTTCCTTCGACAGGCTACTACACAAGCTTCTGTGCTGTTGTACGGTCTTCCACACATAAAAAATATTCTACCTTTTTCCAGATTCCACCAGACAAAAAAACTCAAATCAAAATCATTATTAAAACAACAAAGTCTCTTGGTAATATTCACACCGATTATTTTTTCGGTGCTAGCGGAATATAATAATATACTATAGATTGAGTTTTCAACTATGGCTTAACTGAACTTTTTATTAATGCTAGCTAGCTGATCTGCTATTAGTTCCCTTACTGACATGACATGATCATTATTAAGCCTCTTGCTTCCCTGTCTCTATGTCCCCGTGTCAATGTCAACAATCCTCTGTCCTCTGGATTATTACTCATTCCCAAAAGACCACTACTTCATCTCTGCAGTAGTAAATGAGCTATAAGCTCAATTAGCCGTCAATGAGCCTTGCCATATAATGTAGTAATCTCCATCTCAATTCTCAGCCCAAAAAAGAAACCTTAGTACCTACTTAAAACACCCTCGAAACAACTCACAAGCCAAAGCCACCCATCATCATCGCTTACATTTTCACGGTGCTTACATTTCTCTTCTTTTTTCTACAAAAAAAAACGGGAAAAAATCGGTGATTTAATTCCCATCAGTCTTTTGGGTGTATACACGTACACACTAAGGGTAAAACTAGTCATAATTCATGGTGATCGCCATCATCGTCATGATCATGAATAAAACCCGACATACAACTCCCAACTCACGACTTTTCATAGAAAGTCAACATTGCACACAGAGATCTATCTCCAAACTACATCTTTTTTCCTTCCCCTTCTTCCCCCATTCCATTTTCTAGTAGAATGTATGCGCTTTGTACACATTTAGCAATTTGTGCCACAAAATGTTATAAAAGCCCTACAACCAACTTGTTGTAGATGTTCTAACGATATATTATTCTTGTGTTTGGTTTTTATTCTCGGGAATCGGGATACGCACTACACACTACTACTAACTCGAGGGGTTGAATATTTACTGTGTACTGCACTGCAACAGTAGCAATGATTGCCTTTTTTCTCTCTCCGCGTCTCCCTTTCTCCCTTTTAATTCTCAGCTTTTTATTGAGATAAATATCTTTAATAGAAAATCCCCTTGCTCACAAGTCACAAGTGATCTCTACTGAGCTCATTGTACACACATTATCTACTCGTAAATACACTCACAACTTGGGTCCATGTAATAAAATCCAACTCTCTGTTTTTCATTATTGAGAAAATTATCATCACAGAAGCTGGGATTTTTAATGTTGAATGTGTTGAGTATTGTGCGGAGTTTATTTGCTCAAGGCTCAAGGGAACGTGTATCTTGGGTGCGTTTTATTTCATTTTCTCGGGAAATAAACGCTGAGATAAAATTTCAAGATTATTTACACTACTGACCTTGCCCCTGTTTATTTATTACCACTCAGTATCACCTTACTTTCTTTTCTTGAGAAAAAAGTAATTTTGGTAATTAAATAGATAATTGAACAAAATGCTGAAGATGATCATGATCGCGTGGGCGATATATATTTTTATCTATTTTTCTTAACCAAAAAATAAATTAGAATTTCAACCTTGTTCCTTTCAGTTTTCCTTTAAAAAATAATACATTGTTATACCCGCACAGCAGCAGTTTGCCTAGTTTGTTATAAAAAAGCCAAAAAAGCCATCTCCTTCTTTCTCTGTGTGAACGTTTTTTGGCAAGCCATAAAATTACAACAGGGGCCAAAAGCCCTTATCGCTGTTTCCTCGATGTACTCGCTTCCAGGAAAGAGAATTTCCGCCAAAAACGTCCACCGACATCCCTTTCTTGCCATCACGCTTAACCGCTTTTTCCGTGCTTCTGTCCGATCCATAGCTCTACAAAAACATATTACTTTCCTGCCTATAAACTATAAACTGCCATACATACCTAATAAGCTCACTAGTCAGAATCTGAGAAGAAAAAAACTTCATTCCAAATTCTAAAGAAGATGCCGGACCCTTTTTCCCAAAAAACCTGACTGAGCTTCTCAAAAAATATACTTTTCCTTTTTACAGCTTATTTTATGTGGATCATGTTTGCAGTTCCCTTCCAAACCTACACAATAACTTACTGCAGAGCATTCTCTGAATTTCTAAACCAAAACGCAAAGAAAAAATCGCTACCTAAAATATGTGGGGGTGGGCTAATGAACCTAATGAATAACGACCTAAAATCCAAATTCATGCTTGATTCTCAGCCTCTCTTCTTGTTTACTAAGCTATAATAATAAATGTACTTTGGGATAGTGATGATCTCGCGTGTTAATTTTATCTCTGTACTTTACTCTATCTACTGAACTGAATAGCCATTCTTTTTTGGGGAATGAATGGGTGATTACATTACAGCAAATACATCCATTAAAAGCGTACACAGATTAGCTTGCTTAAAGAAAGCATCACCCACGACCCACGTCCCACATTATTTCCACAGTGCATGCTCAGATTGTACAAACACATTAGTCCGCTTTCTACAGTATTATATTCAGTATTCAAAAGCCCATCTCTCCTTCTCCAGCAAGCTGTAAGAATTCTAAAGATAAAAGCACCAAGAAGGCATTTTCCAGCTTTCTCTAGAAAGAAAAAACCTCAAAAAGTCAAGTCAACTGGCTTTCATGGCTGCGCTTGTCGGCAGAACACTAAAAAAGAACATGATTCCATTAGGAACTCGGTGTCTCCTTTTTTCCACGCAAAAGTCTACATTATACCTATTACTCTACACTCTAAAGATCTATTTTAGGCTTTTCTTCAGATTTTTTTTCTCTGGCAATCTTCTCCCCATCATCCTTACAGAATGCCGATGCTCATAATAATAACCTTACTTTCTCTATAACTTCTCAGTATTCACTTCAGTGAAAAAAATGTTCAAGAAGAGTCCTTAATTGCCTCATCTCTTTATTTTCTCTCCATTTTTTCTTAGACTTTCTCCTTATCATAAATTTTTATATGAAAAAATATATATTAAAGTAATAACCATACAAGATCAATATGTTCCAAAGAAAAAAAAGTGAGAAAACGGCTTTCCTTTTTTCAAACCTTCTTTTCTCTTTTCTACTGCCATCGTCATCATCATCATTATATATATTTTTCCCCATGCCATTTTTCTAGTGACGGTAATAACAGCACAGCACACACATGATCACGAAAACCTCTCTTTTTCTTGAAAATAAATGTATATAGAGCATGATTGAACTTTCTAGCAGAGCCACTTTGTACTTTTTCCATACACACGGTATTATGCAGTATCATTTCATAAAATATAACCATACCAAACCCACCACGACCCACCAAAGTGTAATGACAAGCCTGAAGGCGCCCGTTTGCCCCTATTTTTTTATTCTGGCTGTTTGCACATTTTGGTCATGTCTTGTTATTAGTGCTAGCTCTAAAAAAGAAAAGAGACGACGGGAACACGATAAAAATCTTAATCCTAAATTACTTATTGTTGTGTTGAGTAACGAGTAACTTTCTCTCTTTTTTATAAAAGGATGATACTAAGCTTGTTATTATTAAATACAGAGATTTTTTTATATTCCAGCATGTCATAACACTCTTGGCAAACTTGAATAGCAAGCTAAATTGAAACCACCACCGTAAAAAATTGTTTTGCGGCTGTACTAAATATTCCCTTTTCCTTTTTATCATCATCCAGTGAACGTCAATACACATCATTTAAACAGCTCATCTTTTTCTCTCTTTCGGTTGTGAAGAAAAGGCAGTTAATTTTTCTTCCCCTAGCGTTCTGCTTTTTACTTCCAGAGAAAAAAATCACTGTGATCTTCATCATCATCATCCTATCATGTTATCATCATCATCTTCATCATCTCATATCATCATCCTACAAGATTATGTTACAGTTACATAATATTTTTTCTGCTTTTATGTCTGCCCTCGTGTGTTTGTGTTCATGTTCAGTCATGAAATGAGAAGGGCATGCCAAAAATATTGTAAGAGACAAGTACATAAAGCCACACAAAGATGATGATGATGACATAACATGAAATCTGGATTATGGATATGACATGGCTGGCTGACTTCACTTAAGTGCGGGCCGCTACAGCAATTCAGCTTTTAAAACTGCGCAGTTTATTTAGAAGATGAAAAGAGGCTCAATACCTAATCATATGACAAGCAAAAGGAGAGCTCTTTTTACCCAAAAAATCATGAAGATTTCTAAGTTCCAAGTTAAACACTTCTCTCGTGTGTTGTTATCATCATCATGGACAAAAAAGATGGAGAGAGGGGAAAATAAGGCACAAATTATCTGAGAAAGCGGAGAGAGATGTACAGCTCGTTACACAAATGATTAATGCACTATATCATATCATACATCATTTTTAAGTAGGCTTGGAAGAGATGATGTCGATGACACAAATGGACAATTGGCCAAAGACCTGTGATGTGTTCATTGTTCACTTCTCAGAAAATAAAAATATGTTCATGTGAAGCTGAAGGATTACTATTATTGCCTTGTTTGCTTGAAAGTTGAAATGCTAGTACCTTTACGTATTTATTAGCTTTTTCCACCAATTTTCTCTTCTTTTTTATACGTCATATTTCAGAGTGTATTTGCTTTCTAGGGTTTTTCTTTATTTATTTCACCCTTTTTTATTGTGTGTGTGTGTTTGTGTTACATCACGTTTGTGGGTTGATACGAAGCTCTTTTCACTGTAAAAAATTATAAACTTAACACGAAAGTAGAAAGGAAAAGTAGAGAGCAAACACTTTTTTGCTATTTTTCCACAATAAAAATATATCTGACATACGTAAAGTGTAAATACAGAGTTTTCTCTCTATTCTCAGAAATAAAAAGGGTTGGATTTTGAGCTGGAAAGGTACGTGTGTGCTTTGTGGTGTGAAGTGTGAACTGAAAATGGTTATGTGTTTGTGTATATTGTTATTTGGCTTGTTGTTGTGTTGCGGAGTTTCTGTTTGAGTTGAAGTTTTTGTGTTAAAATTGACTGATTTTTGCTTTATGGATGATTGCTTTACTTTTTAACAGAGAACAGAACAGAAAAAAGAAAGCAGAAATATGTTTTTAAAAGGGGTATACAATATTTTAGATATAAAAAATGAAAGTTGAGCAGTTGAACATGATATGTGCTTTATAAAAACGTGTTAAAACGGGCTTGGTTTTGGCAGCAGTTTACTGTTGACTGTTCTGGAAAAAGGTACACTTTTAACACGTTTTTTAACGCCGTAATGCAAGCACGTTGGCTGGCGTGTGCATAATTGACAGCACCAGATAGAAAGCTACTTCGTCTGTTAAACGTAAATACATAAATGTTTAACTAATAATATTTGCAGCAATTTTTATTTATGATTTTCAAATTAAATTTTATAAATAACTGCTCTACAGAATCTACGAGATGAGAAGCTACATATTAGAAAACTCTGTCAGCTAACCGATACTAAACTCAATCAAAAAATATTTTCTGAATAAATTATTACTGCATTGTAGTTTCCTTAATAGATAATTGTCTTATTCTGTAATTAACATTTACTAATTAGTAAACCATTCATAATCTCTCAAAATTATGCACATATACTGTAGACTATCAAACTAGATTTACCTGTATCGTACATTATTCCAACTTGAACCATTCTGCCAGATAACCGATGCTAAAGTCTATCAAAAAGTGTTTTACAATTTTAGCTTCCATAGTCTTCTTGTTCTGTTAAACATTTACCAACTAACCAAATAACCAAACTAAACTATTTCATTTATATTATACAACTTTTAATTTAATTCATAAAATCGTATAAGTAGCCGAAACAAAACCGCATCTACTCCTGTAAATAATCCAACTTGAAGAATTCTATCGGTTTACCGATGCTTAAATCCATCAAAAAATGTTTACCTAAAATACCTTTATCTATTTATGGTTTCCTAAAGTTGCAATCAACATTTACCAATTTTTAAAAAATTCCAAAACTTTCTTGAAATGTTCCCAAGACACTTTTTCACAATTTATTTAAATCTCCGCAAACACCTCTACAACTTAATTCCATTCGGATACTTAATCTCCTTCGGACACAGCATTTATTTCTTTTAATCTTCTTCTATATATACAGCTCTGTGAACTGCAAAAAAACTCAAGCAGCATCAAAATTGTAACAAAATTTCTGTATTTTCTCTCCTCTCAAGCCCGTTCCTCAACCACCGTTCATAAACCACACTTTATAAAATTTTGTTTGAAGTTTTTATAGCTTAATTTATCACTCCAAGAAAAACCCCAAGCCTTTTCAAACCCACATATCTATTATTTTCGCTAAATGCAAATTATTATTATTATTCTGTAGCTTTATACTATTATATTTTTTGTTTTCTTCTTATCCTCCTGCACCTCCTTCTTTCTTTCTTTCCCCGTCATCATCATCATCAGAGTGGAAACCAAAATGGCACAAAAGCGATTAAATAGTCATCTACCCTCACATTAGCATTTCAGCCTGATTCCGCTTCACGGTCCGCAACAATAATAGGTCGGCCGTCATCAAAACTTTATGTTCTGACTTACTAATTTATTTTTATTTTCTCTTAATTCCCATTCAAAAAAATCTCTTTCTCTGTTTCAAATGATTTGTTATTTCCACTAACGAACATTCTAATCCCATCTCACTTCATAAACAACAATGCTCACTAAAAAATTTGCATAGCAAAAGGGGGAGGAGAAGGAAGTCCACACAAAAATGCGTGTAAGCTCATTTCAAATCCCCTTTAACAATTAACACCATGTAATTATTCCCGTTACAAATAATTATTTTCAGCACACAGCTCCAAATACAATCCAATCTTTGCCGTCTAAAAAATTTGCTCTCATTATTAGCCCGGGTTCCGGCCGGGTACTGTTTTTTTGGCAAGGAAAATGTTACCGGAAACGGGAATCGGGTCCGGAGAGGAAACCAGCCTCGCGTTCTCATGTCATTTGCGTTTCCACTGTGGAAAATGAGCGTGCTCACTTTTAAGTTAACTTTTTAAAGAAAAAGCAGAGTTCATTTTCATGAATTTCATGTTGCACACAATAAATAAATTTAAATGTACCACCACCACCGCAATAGGCATGCACACGCTTAAGGAAAAATAAAATGTGCGAACAAAAAGGAATATTCCGTTAAAAAACAAATTTAAATGGCAAAAAATCCATCTAATAAACTTTCCTCAGAGAAAAGCCTGGAAGCTAAAAAGGAATAAAGTAAAAAGGCTGGTGCAAAAGGAGGAAGCCCAAATGGCTGTAGTAATAATATGGAACAAGAGAACATGAAGGAGAAAACAAGCCATTAAAAATCATGTTTGTACAGATTTCATATTTCATTCGTCTTTTCCAACTTCCCAGCACAGTCATTTTTCTCTTTCTGAAGGTTTCTCGCTTTAATCGCCAGTTTCATATTTTTGTGGAGAAGGAGAGATGTGATCAGCATAGTAAATACGTAGCACACCAAAATGAACATGTATATTCATGAGCCATGGAATAAAAAATACAGTAAACCCTTTTGTTTCTCTTTTTGATTAAGTCAACTTCAACTTGGCTTGCAGCAGAGCAAAAGGCCACGACATACACCAGTCCATAATTTTCCCGGTGAAAATTTTTTCTTTGTATTCCTATTATTATTTTTTAGGCAGCCACAAAATGGTTTATGGCAGTAGCCAGTCAGTCAGTCTTCATTTGGATTCACAATCCATGCACACACACGGCATTACACTTTTTATATCCATAAACGAAATAAAAAAGGACCGAAAAAGTAATAGTTTCAGGTTTACTTTTTTGTTGTTGCCCGTGTGCCATGAATGGGTTCACCGGTAGTCCGGCCGTAATGCAAGCACACACATCATGTATCATTTTTTCAGATATTTAGTTTTTACGTGTTCATTTTTTTTCTTTCAGGCAGGTAGGTAGTTAAATATTATTATATGGTTTTGCTTGCGTAATCATGCAATCAACAACTTGAGAATAATGGCTTGTGTTACTATCCACTACACTGTACGTTTTTGGCTTTCCCTTTTTTATCTGGCATGATGATCGCAACATGAGAGTGCAGAGAACGGACGGCAAGGGTCAACATTACGGAAATGTCCGCAGGAAAAGAACATTGATTAGTATGACAAAAGAGCTGTGCACCCAGTCGTAACTCACAGCTACTTCGTCTTAGTCCAAAAAAGCTTAATCGTTGATTGTAATAAAAAACCAAAAGGAAAAAAATTTAACTGCTAATCTACGTTCCTTTATAAAAGCTTATATGTATAATGCGGGGGTACATAAGATTACTATTTTGGTGATGGCTTAGGTCTTAGGTGAGCAGTAGCATATAAAGGAAATGATATAAATGCGGACAAACATGGCAATTAAATTAAAAACAGGGAAAAAATGTAATCGCACTCCGAAAAAAATATATCTGACAGAAGGATGAATTACGTTCAGTGTAAAAAAGTATGCAAGGTTTTTAAGCGAGTGCGAGGAATGTGGCGTTCCGGAATTGGAGAATTTGTCGCAGGTGAAATTTAAAATGACTGATGGTCTGTTGTGCTATGCGGCATTCTAGGTTAAAGATTAAGCTTTAAGCTTACCTGGCTGACGAAGATGGGAATGCGAGTCCAAACTGGATTTGCCCATTACACTGAGACTGTTTGTGTAGTTGCCTGAAAGACGAAAAAAGTCAAGTTAAATTATTTCTCAAATTTAAAAAATGGAAACTTTTTATTTTATTTTTTGTTTTGGCAAGTCAAGCGGAAATGCTTTAAAGCTTACACACGCTTATCATTTTATTTATACCGATTTATTCCGGAATACAATGCAAAGCTATTATGCAAGAATGTAACAAGCTTTTGCGCTATCTTCGTGTTTCCGCTATAAATAGCCGATAATTTAGTCTCCTTTAAAAATGTTCATTGTCCACAAATTTACGAACAATGTGTGCATTCATTGTTAAATATTTTGTACACGAGTATACAATTTTAAACCGGGATTCATTCACTCGGTTTGATAGTTTGATTGACAAGCGCTTTCTATTCTGAAGGAAACCACATGCTGAGCTATGGGCCATGCGTTTTATTCAGATTACGCACACAAGCAAAAAAATATTGAACAAAAAATTTAAAAGCTTGACAATGTTGCAACTTGCACTTTTGCATGTGACATGTGACAGTATTAAAAGATAATTGAGCCTTTTTTCTGCACACCGAAAACCGCTGTGGAACAAGTAGCCTTTGATTATAACAAGTGGGTATAATATGTGAAGGGCTTTTTGGTGAAGTAGATAATCAACCGTGTAGCCATTTAAAAGCTAAATGCAGTTGCAACTTGCAAAGGATTCATACATTTTTTTGGAGAAGAGAGCTAGATGCACTTTCAACTTTCATTTTCATTCATAAACAAGCCAACACGACAATCCGACAATGAAACTACTTCAACAGCACAGCAGCCATTATTGCTGTGTATTTTATATACAAGCCAAGAGCTCTTGAGGAAATAAGCTGACAATACGCCGCATTCTGATCCATTGCCGAAATTTTCCCGAGAAAAAATGTGAAGAGAGCTGTGAAGTGAAATGAAATGAATGCACAATGATGATGATGCGGATGGGAAAAGAGAATGCAACAGAAGCCAATTCACAACTTACAATTTACCCTCACTTGGTTCACTTTTCTGTGATTTGAGTTATCCAGTCAGCCAGTGAGTCAAACCATAACGAAACCAACAAGCGGCAGAAGTGAGGAAGGGAGACGCGACAAGAGGAAACAATGGAATGAAAAAAGAAGGGAAAATGGAGAGAAGAAGCCGAAAAAAGTTTTTTTGTAATGATGATGATGACAAGTGGAAATGCAGCTGAAGAAGAACAAGAAAGGAATGGAAATGTTAATTGTGAGCATAATGGGCTTAATGGTTATCTTTGACTGGGACGAGGATGATGCGAAATGCGAGCATAAAGGAAATTTTTGGTACAACAGTGTTTCCTATATTTTCTTTAGGATTTTGAGCCTGATTTTAGTAAAATAGTTTGCTATTTTAAAGTTCCTATAAAATTCATCTAAAAAGTTCTCTAAGTTTAATAAGTCTAAATCAATTTAAGACACTAGAAGGGAAATATCTCTACGACATTGATACCCATCTGCATTTACATGAAAATTAAGTGGCATCAAAATTAAAACAATATTTCTGGATTTTCTAACTGCTTCGCAAATCTAAAATTAAAATTTTCCTGATGAAAATTATAAATCTACAAATTTTCCTTCAAACAAGTTACAGAAGTTAAAGAAGTTTTAATGGTCCCTTCAATTGAATTATAAGTACCATTCAACGAATGAAATCAAAATGATTACATCTATGCGCCAACGTAAATCATTTTGCAAGCATATGAATGCCACACGGTTTCAAAGTTGCTGAACATTTGTCATTTTTTATAATGAAAATTCTAATGTCTAGAAAGCGAGAGCTAGCTTTTTTGTGAAAATATTGAAATTTGAGATTGTGTACGAGGCATCATCACTAAACATTCAATAACGTGAAGCCAGGAAAATACCAAAGTAAACCGTTCTAGGGAAAAGGAAAATCAAGTGTCATCAAAACTTTAACCCAATTTGTGGATTTTCGCACTGAATATTAGGATTTTCCTTAATAAAAATTCTAAAACATTGAAATATCAAGCTAGTTTATTACTTGCTAATTTATTGACGTTTATACTACAATTATTCGACACTGCAAAGTTAATAACCTACTCACCATATATCCCGTTCTGTAGTCATAGCAAAATCGATCGACATCGAAATTTGAACAGAATGATGAAAACCAAATGATAAAATAATCACATTTTAAACCAAAATTTGCAATATGAATATTCTCTTTTAGGAATTAGGGTGTCTCCATCTGACAGCATGTTCAACCTGTTCTACCTACATATTATAGAACTCAAGCGGCATCAACTTACATTTCTTCCCAATTTAATCCCACCTTATCTACCCCTTTTTCCCAAAATCCCAAACCAGCATATTCCTAATTTTTATAAACCCAAAAGGGTGCGGTTGACAAGCCCCAAAATTCACGCCATTATCACATCATCAGTTTCATCCCCAGACACCGAAGAACATCTTAAAATGACAATGCCAAAGGTGTAGTGTGTAGTAATACCTACTTATTACCTTACACTACAACAACAACCTTACATACTAAATTCTATAAGCCCTTTCTCTGTTTCTAGTTCCTAGTGCGCATTTTACAAAATTGTGTGTTATGTCACCATCATCGTGTTTGCCTGTTCACTGAGTCAACTCAAGGATTTTGTTTTTAACACCGGAGGCGGAGAGCCGCCTTTGATCACTGATGAAAATGTGCATTCAACCAAATATCAAAATCCTCACCATTATCATCATCATGAGCAAACTCAAACGTCGACAACACCATCACAAAACTAAGCAGCTCTAAAAAGTGCTCGTTTAATACTTTCTCTTTTTTTCACCACTTTTCCCAAATCAAATATTATTCCAAGAAGAACAAAGATAAAAGAGCAAAAAGTTAAAAGTGACTCTCTGATTTTCTCCCTTTCTCTTTTTGTCTGGTTTACCGCTCCCAGCGTCAATTTTGACAACTGGTTGTGTGAAAAAGCTTCACATAAGCTATCATAATATTTGAAAATTTTCTCCTTTTCTCTGCTTTCTTCCCCCGGGCAAGTGTTCACAGAGAGAGAGTTTTGCCTGTTCATTTTATTTTGTTTGGTGGTGAAAGCAAATATTATCTTGCTCTTAGGCCATTTTAAACATTGCGATGCTCTCTCTCTCTCTGTCAAATAATCTAAAAGCCTTGACAAAACCCAAAATCCCTAAAGAACAGCTTTGTAGAATGCATAAAGCTCATTAAAACGCGATTTGACATTTTACCCACGAAAATCTCATTTTGAGCAAGTTCCAAAGGTTCACTTATCAAAAAAGCTTGTATGCTTGTCACACACCTGCAAGCCACATGTTAGTATGTTCAGTATGTTGTGCCATGAAATTAAATTGTTTTTATGATTCACATCATCATTATTCTACCAAACAATCTCTCCTTGTCCTTGGTTTTCTCTGCACCAGGAGCAATTTTCATTTAAAATTTTCATTATAAATCCCAAAACAGAAAAAATACCCAGTAGTGAAGTAATGTAATGCGTACTCAAATTATATTAAATTCTCGAAAATGGAAAATCCCTTTCCTTGCATCATCCCATGAACAAAAACTAAGCAAACTGCAGTGCAGACTTACAGAGAAGTAAATGAAAATCCCAAAAAACTAGCTGCAATTTGTCGCTTATGGTTCTATTCATCATTTCATCATTCTATCATCCAGTCAAAAACTATACACTCCGCAAGAGTAAGTCACTTTTCTCCCAAAATGTTGATTTTCGGTTAAGGTTTGGCAGGGGCTTCATTGCCACAACCACCAGACCAGCTTGCATGCAAGCACACCATTTTCATCACAGCAGCATTTTGTCGCTCAACCAAAAACCCAAAACCAAACCAGAAACCAGAGACAGCCAAAAATTTTCTCTTTTCGCTCTGCTCATCTCTCTACAAAGCTGTATAGATAGAAATGAATAGACTCCAACATCTATTCAAGCTCAGCAGTCCGCAGTAGAGAAAAAAAAGTAATCATGAGGAAATAAATCAGTTTACCATTCCATTTCGTTATGATGTTCATCATCACATCACATCAGCACCATATGAATCTATCTATTTGCCCTTTCAATCTTCTCTTCTGCTCCAAAAATGATCATAAACACAGATCTACTTTCCCAACATTTCTCTACTTTCAACAGAATAACAGCTTGTCTGTGTCTGTATGAATGTGAATCGCTTTCTGAAAATGATTACAATTACTGGAAACCTATTATCCACTATTATGATGGGTTGTTATACGATTATCCAACCTGATCACATATTATCCAAAATTTATAACTTTATATCCATTCTGTTGAATGGTAAAAGGGAAGGGTAAGAAATTCATACGTTCACTTCCTCTTTCTAAATTTGCTAACTTATTGCATTACTCAGTCTGAATAAAAAACAGAGACATGGGGTTATTCTCCGAATTAGAGAAACAACTGTGTCACAAATCAGTTCAGCCCTTTGAAATTATTATAAAGTTTTGATTGAAAAGCTGTTACCATTTGGATTGCATTTAAAAAGAGTATTTTTTTCTCAGAGATAAATAAATTTACACTGGGCTAACGTGTTACGCTGAAAAATTTCCTGTGAGTTCCGCTCCATTTTCCTGAGCATTTTTTTGCAATAATATTTTGTTTGAAACGAGAGGATACTCTATTATATAATAAAGATGGGTGGTCTATGAACATATTTTTATATACCAAGCTATTATATGTATTTTTATTCCTCTATGAGTTCTGGTTCAGTGCGGAGTGCGGAGTTGGGCCGGAAAGTGGTGTGTGACATGACAGGCAGTAGTCTAAGCAAATGACGGGAAGGAGAGAGGAAGGAGGACAGGAAAACGGAAAAGTCACCATCAACTTTTCTTATTCTTCTTTTCAGCAAAAAGCATGGAGAGCGCATACAGCAATATTTTTTATTGAACAACGGGCTAAAAACCATTTTGTGCCTTATGACTTGTATAAAAAAGCAACAAAGTATTTTTCTCCTTTAACCCAGCACACACGCTAACTACTTTGCTTTTATCATTTATTATTAGAATATAAGCAATAATTTGTATGCGTGACATCAATGCAAAGTTTGTACCGTTTATTCCTTCATTTATCATGTTATCATACAGTCGTTTATCTACTCACTACCCACACATATGACAGACAGACAGAGAGAAAAGGATAGAGCACCTTTCCATCATTGCTTCCTTCCTTCCGTTTTTATTATCGGAAAGAATAATAGCTTACAAGTTACAACTCAAAAGAGAAAGAATATTATGAATTATGATGCAAAATGGATTTGTGTTAAAACTGAAATGACAGTAGCATAGATCAAAGATATCGTCGGGTTTATAAACGTTTATGGTTTAAAATTCATATTAGAGCAAAGCAAATTTAAAAATTAAATTTGAGCAATTTAATTAGTAAGTTAATTAACTAAGGAATTAATTTAATTGTTGGACTTACTTTGTGCCTGGCTTGCGGCAGGATGAGCAGCACCCCACGCGCTTTTGTATGACGAATCTGAAAAAAAAAATAATTTTGAATTTATATAACGACTATAGTTGCAGAATTTTACATTTTGTGCATGATGCTTAACCTAGGTACGGTGCGTCATCCTCATGTAAAATTTCTTAATAAATACCTGCTAACAACATTGAAAAATTGGTCAAGGATCCAGTCCTTGAGAAATACTCTGCGGAAGTCTTGATATCTAGCATTGCGCTTAACACACTTTACTTTTTAGTTTTATGGTCCTTTATCTACCCTTAAAATCTTTTGCACTTTTCAACTTTTAAGTTATTTGAAATCTTGACTTTTTAAAAATCACAAATTCCACTATTTAAAAAATTTGATATGCACAAAAAATGCAATATTGCCTTCTTTATTCAGGTCACCAATTTATTATTTACGTACACCTAAAAAATGTTAAGATAAATAAATGGGCTGTTTTAGGTGCTTTACACCAACTCAAACCAATAATTTGCTCGTTGCGAGCAATTCCCCAATTTACAAATGTTTTTCTTTGTCATTGTCATTTTTACTTAATCTTTAGTTGGTTTATGAAAATGTGAAACAATGTCAGCCCCACAATAAAGATATGCACAAAAAATTCCAACTTTGTTCAAGGCTGGCTATTGCATTGCCAGAATAACAACCACGTGGAAAGCCTGGCTTCTGCCAAGAAAAAAACTTGTTTCTACACAGCGTACTAAAGTACACTTGATCACCAGCGTACTAATGTACTGTACTGGAATGCCAAGTCAAAAAATCACTGTTTTTCCCTTATGGAATGCGTATGTTTTTTCCCACTGGACACACCAATACTCACACCAAATTGGAAAAATAAACTCAAACCCAAAAATATTTTCTTGAATGCCAGACCAAAATGTTATTTAGCTTTTAATCAACTCCATCAAGTTTCACACTGACTCGTTGCTCCAGCAAAGGTAACGTTTTTTGTTCTTTTTTTCCAGGCCAAACTTTCCTCCTCACACGTTTGTTTGTACAACACGCCAGCATACAAGTGACGTCGGACTGAGTGGTGCTCTCTAGCTTGTGTATATTTTTGACACTTGTTCTTTTCAAGTAGTAAAGTAGCATAGGAGCATATAAAGTCCGAATAAGGTTAAACTTGCAACTTGCCGGGCCACAGAAAAAAGTATATCTAGTGTGAAATATTATGCATAACGGCTCAGCATATACATTTTCCCAAGCCATTCATTCAAAAAAGGCAAACCACATGCAATGCTAGCTGGTATGGTGGTGATATATGCTTTAAAAGGGGATGACGACGATGATGATGATGATGACGAATGGTGCTTGTTATTCCCTCTTTTGCTTCTCCGGTGGCTTTTCCCGTCGTGTTTTAGAAAGAGAGAAAAAAGTTGTAGGGATATAGAATAGGAAAAATAGGGAGAAAAGTGACAAGATACATACGGATACAGACAGAAAAAGGAGAAAGGAAAAAGGGCTAACACCACACACACACATAACATACATTGTAGATTGCAATGCTGGAAAACATAAGGATGGAACACAGGATGGGAAAAGTGCGAGTAATGCATAATGTATGGCAGGGTCGGGCTCAGAATATATTCTGAGGATGGAGGAGGTAAGCCCCACTGAAAGAAGAGGCTGGGAGTGTCAAGAGTACCGGAAAGACCAATGGAACCCGGGAAAGTGGCTTGCCAAACCCTCCATCCTTCTTTTTCCCGAGAAAAAAAAGAAGCACACATAGCTTTGCAGTGCAGACAAGACACACACTGAGAGATATTTTCTGGCTGTGTGTGTGAATGTGAATATGTGTGTGTGCTCCTTTCACTTCAGAGCCGACCGACAAGCGAGGTATTAAGGAGAGCGGATGGAGCCCGGAACTGGATAACGGTGAGCCATATATCCGCTGAGGAAGGAAGCTCAAAAGGGAATCGGACGCCCGAGTTCTAGCCGAAACACGATAAGCAACACCAGCAGTGACCACACACTTGTTTCTTAACTTGTATAAGATGAAGAAAGGACAAGAAGAAATAGAAGGTGATGATAATAGAGAGATGATAGGAAAAAGAAATAAAGTTTATTTATTATAGGAAATGGATGTATGGTAAAAAGTGGAATAAAAATGGAAATATTATTACAGATTTTGACAATCAAGCTATTGCTAAAGTTGGACGTCTTAAAAAAAGTCAATCTAACTGGTCAGCATTTATAAAACATCAGATCTGAGCTCTGTTCTGTTAGTGCTTAACTTTGCATTCTATATAATTGACCACGGTACAATATATTCAAAAAGGACTTTTCGTCTTCCATTTCGGAAAAAGTTCGTCCATCATCAATCTTTCAGCAGACTTCCGCAGCGTTTTCCTTCTATCTCACTTTTGCACAATGCCACTTGCCATCTCCTTTCCGCTCTTTGCAAATCAATAGTTCCTTTCCTTTTATTCCTATTTTCTCCATTTATATGTATGAATCTAGAAGTAGTGCCTATTTCAAACTTTTCAAGTTTTTTCCTACTTTGACTTTAATAATACAAGAAACTATACCAAACTATTTTGGTGGACTGCCATAATGCCAAATGGACAACAAGTAAACAAGTTAGATTCATATTTATAAGCAAAAGCACTTGACAATAGAACCAAGCAGAAAAATTGTTTGTACTTTTTGCCATGCTTCACGCAGGCTTTTGATGATTTATCACTGTTTTTATTTTTGTAGCAATGCAGTTTTCCGTTTTCCCACACAAGTAGTCTTTTTTGTGCATGCAATTTTTTTTATCCTTGTACATAAATTTATTCACCAAAGCGTATCATCTATAAAAATGGCTTGTTTTCGTGTTTTGTGTCCTTGAGTCCCTATTTTATTGAGTGGATAAAGGCAAGTGTAGATTGTACACGAGTAATAAATTGCAATCAAATTAATGTTTTTCTAATGGGTGCTCCCAAAAGTCAAATTTTCACACGGTGGTCTCAACTCTCCTCCTGGTTGATAAAGGGCAAAAAGGGCAAACGCAGATTGGTATAGGGAGATGTAGAGAGATGAAAATGTACAAGTTGAGTGAAGTTAGATACTAGAAGGGAGAATATGATACGGTGATAAAAAGCGCGCAGGGAGTAGAGTTCATTGTCATTGTGTAAGCAGTCAAGTGAAACCGTGAAAAAAGGGACGGCCCCATCGATTCACGCAACAAAAGGAATCAAGTGTGTGTATCAAAATAAAAACAGAAGTAAAATTGAAAGTTTCATTTTAAAATTTAGAAGAAATTTGGTTTTTGTGAATTTTGCAAGCCTTTTCAATATTTGCGTTGGTCAAAATACCATCATTGACGAGTTAGATCTGCAGGTTCCTATATAGAGTTGGCTAATAATTGAATGTATATTTAACATATTATTGATGATCGCTCATTAACATTATTCGTAAATTTAACACAAAAATTATTTTAAATGTACATGTTGTCATTCACAACAAACTTTCTAAGAATTTCTCAATTCAGTAAAAAAACCAAATCTTACGCTACTTCATCATCCTCCCTTTGCCCAGCAATCCCTCGACACACCCTTAAATATTTACATTACTTGTACATTTTCCTGTTAATATAAACACGCTTATGCATCTCTACGTCCACCATTTCCCATCAACTTTCCAAGTTTCTATTTCATTCATTCATTTTTATTACTACAACTTTACTGACTCTACCTTTATCCCCATTTCCCAGTCAAATTCAAATGATAGATGATCCCTTTTTGTCCTGAATTCATAACAAAGTGCACAATATACACACATCACAGCAGAGTGCCTTAATGCTTTAATGTATATTCATCATCCAAAATTCCACCCTAACTACTAAATTGACTCATACAATACGCTTTTTCCTAGATGATTGCACTCTGCCAACTCATTATTACAGTGATCATCCCTTTTGCTGGTGTTAATACGGATAATCCCAGCACTGAACTAATACAATACACCAAAATGATGAACTTTTCTACTGCTTCTACAGAAAATAAAAAAGGTCAATGATACAAACGTCGGTCCCACCAGCAGGGTTTCATTTTAAAACATTATCCTCTGCTTGCTCATTTTCTGTGTACACGTGGGAGTCGCGTGCGTCCCAGGATTTCATTATAGCACCATTGTTCCTGCCCATGAGCTTCCATTCTTAGCTAAAAATAAATAATATGCATGGCATGCGTCCTTGCATAGTACCCAAACTGCTTTTTATTTTTATTGGCACAGGTTTTACTTCTCTGTGAAACATTTTATTATTGATCAGTAGTATGAATAATATGAAAACTGCTTTCAAGTCTTTTTTTCACTTCATTTCATTCGATTAGTCATTTACACATTTTTCATACAGACTAGCTACATAAAATAAAATCGGCCTTTTTCAACTTTAAGTGGCTGGCTTGGCTAACACTCTCTTCTTTTCTGCATTTTACTTTTCTCCTTCCATTTTTCCATGGATGGAGTAATAAAATGTTCTCTAGAAAAGGAATGTTCTTGATGGGACAACAAAGTGTGTAAACAAGAGTTGGATTTTATAAGGCTTTACGGTGCAAGCTCAGTGAAGAAAAAAGCCGAGAGTTTACTTAACGCTTCTTCTGCTTTTTTTGGAAGGAAAATGGAAAGAAAAGTGACTCTAGTCGCTAGTGAAAAATGGTTTTATGTAATATTTTATATGGTGGATCGTGGTTATATGGACTTTGCAAGAAAGACTTGAGAGGACAGGGAAAATTCAGTAAAGGAAAGAGAAAAGAAGGGGGATATAATCAGGAAAAACTAGTGGAGAGAAAGAAAGACAGAGAGAAGAGGAGACTGGTGACGGTACAGAAATAAAATGGAACATAATATCAAAAAGCCAAAGAGAGCTGCTTCTGTAGCTTCTCTTTAGATTCTACCCTAGTAGTAAAAGTGGCGGAGAGAGAGTCAAAACCGGAAGTGTCCCTATGGAAACCAACTGGATGGAAAGGGATCGATTTTTTTCTCTTTTGGAAGTGGGAACATTTTATGAGCTCAGATTTTCTATACTGCTGGGCTAGTATAAGGAGATGAAGATGATGACAATGTTCATTTTATTTATGTGATGATGAGAAACCATGAGAAAGCCATGCCACTATAGTGTAGTGCATGCCATGACATAAGTAATGTGCACACAGAAGAGACACAGAGAAGAAGAAAGAAAGACGAATTTACTTTCCACTTCAACTTTTCTTCGTCTTTCCTTTTTCTGAAGCTTAAAGAGTGCTGCGGACTTGTATTTTTTTGGTAAGAAATAGGGAGACAGACCATTATTATAAGAAGGCAGCAGAGAGCTCTTCGTCATCATCATAAATTCCTGGATGGCATGGCTTTCACCATTCACCAAACAACACCAAGCTTTTATGCTACCTTCTTCTCAATTTAAAAATGTATTGCCCAAAGCATTGAGAAAAAAAAACTTATGCCACATAATCATAAAAAAGGAAGGTTTTTATTTAGGAAGGTGATGATAGAAAATGTGAAAAGAATCCCCTCAAGTGTTTCTCTCCTGTTTACTCTTTATGACCATACAAGAATGTGTGAACTGAACACGTTCTCTTGGGTTTCATTACAAAAAGAAACGCCCTTGTGCCTTTCACTTTCAGAGAGCCTCTGGCATCTTTATGGTGTATATAGGAAGGAAAATGGGAAAATCAGAGCTAGTTTAAGTTTAGCATCTCATTTTCCTCTCTAGTCAACTTTTGACATGACACAAGGCCAATAGACAGAAAAAAAATTGGTGCAATTTTGAATTTAGGAAAAAGGACATTAGCCCAGTAGGTAATTAGCTAGTGCACCGCCGCTGTCGTCGTCATCATTCTCGTCGTGCACACACGCAAGCTTCAAGTTTTTTCTCATATTTCCCCAAATCCCAAACACGTCATACCTTCCACCATCATCATTCCAAAATGAGTTGTGACAGGTTGAAGTTGAAACGGAATCGCAGCAGGACACCTAAAAAACCTTAATGCATGTGATTTGGTGGTCTACTGGACGGTCACTGACCACTTTTTGCAATTTTCAATGTCAAACTGTAAATTACTCTAACCATCGCCCCGGGATATGCTCCATGAATATGAATGAAAATCCCTCCAAATTGCTCCTTCCTTTATATTTCTGGTGCAGGTATTAAATGGCATGTTGGGCTAATGTAGAGCAACATTAATTACATGCCTGCATGCATGCATAATATTTTTAGACCTATGCACTCTCTTAAGCAATCTAAATGGATTAACAAAATAATAAAATCACGAATCATACCGTGTAATAATCTAAACTGTAACATGTCATGTACGTACGTACACGTTACATGGCAGTTTCATTTCATTTTCATTTCTTCAATTTTTTTATTCGTGACACACGCGCGTCATACCACCAAGAGTATAGTGTAATATAGGTATATATAATATTCCCTTCAGAATACTTACCAATCAACATTTTCCGGAGAGAGGAACAAATTGTGCTTGTGTGAAAAATAACTTGTACAAAATGTCTTTTCCCTTTTGGGCTTGCTTACAACAAGCCATTATGCATAGGTATTTATAAATTTGTCTTAATATCTTGTATATATTCAGGCCAGTTGGCCACTATTTTAAATAGCAACTGACCTCAGTACTCTGTAGCTGAAAAACTGTTTCCCGACATATAAGAGCACACACGCAAAGCGGAATAAAGTCAAAAGTATAAAGTACAAGCTTGTTGTAAAGTGTGCTAAAAAGGGAAGGAAAGGGCGGATATGCCAGTGCTGTGATCTCGGATGTTCTTTTGCCATTTGTATCATTTGCATTTCCTCTGATATAGGAAGAAATAATCATTACTCCAGATTTGTTGGCATGTCTTTTTCCACCACCACCACCATGTCCTTTCACTTTACTTTGCACACACGGGCATGTGCACGTACATACATAACTAGCTTTGCAAAGTTTAATGTACCTTTTTATTATTGTCCTTTTCTACAGATATGTTTTTAGTGTAAAAAGCATTTAGTTCTGCTTCTTATTCTGCTTGTATTTCCATTCACCATAATTTCTACTTTCTTTTTCCCACTTGCAACGGAAATCCAAGCCGGATCGCAAAGCTTTTTTTACGGAACAACCACACAATAAGCCTTTTTGCCTTCCTAAAAAACTAGTGATTTTTCCGTTTCTCTCTTTTTCTACATGTTTTCCTTATATAAAGTGAACAACAAGCAAGAAAGGAAGCCCGCCCTCCTTTTCTTCCTATTATCATTCATAATACATCATATTACACTCCCACACGGTTACTCTCTTTTTTCCTTCAAAAACCCACCGCACCGCACCACCGACACCCTAAACATCATACAAGCATATAAAGATTTTCTAGAAATCAAACACAAGTTTTTAGTGTGATACCCGCATTATTACGTACGTGAGCATATCTATCTTATTGTTAGTGTGTGGTTGGGTTTATCATTTATGATTACACTAACTACGTGTTTTACACCAAGCCAGTACTCCAAGGACAAAATATCGACAAGATAGCCGAACACCCAAAAGAACGTAAGGTTCGTTATGAATATTTATTCTGTTGGGTTGTGTGGGTGCGGAGAATATGGTGTGCATGCAGAGAAAACATTTACCCTTTTTTGTAATCTACCGTAATGGACTGATTTACAGCGGAAAATGTTCATCCGTTATCATTCTGCTGCAGTAGAACCAACTTTCTCTTGGCTTGTGTTGTTTTTTTAACCGTATTTATTATCATTATTACACCATCGCGTTTTAACACAAGTTTTTCGAGTAAATTGATGCGATTTAATGTGATTTTTTTCTTGGATTCTCCCTGTATATTTTTATGGCTTCATTTCCTTCTACTCTTAAAAACATTCAACATTGTATATCCTCTATGTAAAAAAATAATTGTTATCATTTCTGTTAGCCATACTAGCTTGCTAGTATGCTGTCGGGAAAAGGAGAAAGCTGAACAGGAAAAAAAGCAAATTGTAATGAGGAAGGAGGACGGAATGACAAGTTAGATTTTTTCCTTCTCTGTCGTGTTTCGGATTCGGAAAAGGAGATTTTTTCAATATTAACAGCACAGGAATGAGAGTTTGATGATGTGTGTGGTACTAAACAGAAATGAAGGTAAATGGGAAAAATGAGATTTTTTGGTTCGGGGAAAAGAGAAAATGAAAATAGGATTTTGACAGGAAAGTGTGTTGTTGGCATTACAAGGTATTTTCATTCCAGTTTCCAGGAATAGTAGTATAGTAGGTTTGCATGCTGCTGTTGAAAAAGTGTTGTGCATATAAAAGTCAGTTAGCATGTTTTGGAGTTGGATGGAAAGAGGAGAAGGAGAAAAAAAGACGACAAGACGGAGCCTTTCCTCCATCGCGTCCGGCCGGGAAGAGAAAATTTCCTGAACTCCTTTCCTTTTCTACTTTTACTCATTATGGGAGTGAGTGAGAGAGAAGACGAGTTGGACGAAAATTACGTCAATCAAGCGCCTATTCACTGGTAAAAGGAGTTTTTTTTTACCAAAGAAGAAAAAGCGCATATATACTTATTATGGCAACTGGGTACAATATGCATTTATATTTCTTTATAGTAGCTTTGTACAGTACAGTAAATGCTCAACTTGAAAAAAAAATCCCTAAGAAATTATCACTGTATTATTAGTACTTGTTTGATAGAGAGAAAGAAAGACAGAGTGTTCGGATAACTGCGCATTAGTATAAAAACTGTAGTAGCAGCAGCGGGAACAGATTTTATGCTTTAATTAAGACGCGACTTTGTTAATTAGTGTGCAGCACGGCTGGAGAATTCGTTGAGTGTGAGATTTGTTACCAGATTTTTGCTTGAGCAGAAGCTACACAATTTTCATTTTGCACCATATGTGCATGATAAACCAGTAGTAGTTAGCATAAAAAACAGAATATTAATATTCGGAATTGTTCAGGGCTGTTGTTTAAGCGAATTTTGGAGAAATGGCTAAATAGTAAAACATTGGGAAAATAAACTGATAAGTATTAACTATTTATGATCAACTTGAGAGGTGCTGTATTTGTAAAAGCAGCAGAGAGGGAAACTTAAGCACTCAGATTATGCATTGTGGCAAATTGTATTTAGTATCCCAAATTTTTATTTAAAAAAATTGTGCAAACTCAGGAAAGTAAGTAAATCGCAAAAAACAGTCCTGTCTGATTAATTTAGTAATGTTGTAGTTTAAGATAAAGTTGGCGACTGTTATATTTTTTAGCACATGCGACTTGAATTAATCCTACTTGTAGATGAAAATCAACTAGTCCTGCAAAGCGCAAAACTTTTGTAAATACTACAAACGTACTGATGTGACATTAAAGCAAAACTATCCTGTAAAACCTAATTCATATATTAGATAATGCCTTATATTGTGCCTACTTTGTTGTTTTGCTTTTGCTTCTTTACGCTGCCTTATTTTTCGTCCCTGTCCCCATTCTTCTTCTTCTCTTGTTCCAGCTTTAAGTTTACGCTTGGCCAAGTGGAAAAGCTAATTTCACCACTGAAGCCGAAACAGCAGAACAACACAACGCAAGCAAGTAAAAGCTAAAGGCAAGAGGCGTAATCAAAGCAGAAAAAATCAGAAAGATGAACATAACTACACACTGCCTACTCAGCCTCAGCATCTCTTTCCAGATTTATTCGAGATTCGGCAAAAGAACGATACTTCTTTCTGCTGCTAAAAACATCCATAATAAGTACAAAGAGAGTAGAGTGTTCCTTAAGTGGAAAACGATGCTCTTATTATTCTCCCTACAAAATAATCGTAATCACTTTCGTCATTCTCCACTTCTCTTGGAAATTTCTCACAGTGCCCCAAATCCCAATAATCGGCGATTACACTCATGCAATCCGGTTAAATAGCCCAGAAATAAACGTGCTTGTGAATAGCCACTTTAAATCCTTCTAAAAAATAACTCCGTTCTTTTATCGGGATCAAATGTCATCGAAAGTCAAGTACGCTCAGCTCATCCTTTTTTTACAGAGTCCGCGCTACACACACGACCACCCCATCACACTGATTATCTGTCCATTTATTCCCAGTCCATTATTCATAAGCCGTAATAATAATCATATGTAAAAGCGTATGACGTGTGATTTAGGTTTTTCGTGAGTGCGTGTGATAAATATATGAAGACAACAATAGGCTAGCTACCTGACCAACAAAAGCCATAAGCCATACTCTAGACCCTAATTTTTCCCCTATCGGATTTTTTGTTCTTGGAAAAAAAACGCAGTGGACTAGCTTTTTGGCTGCCGGTGGGAGACAGAGGTCATTATAAAAACCCTGTTTTTATTACTGCTGCCATGTAAAAGACAGAATAATTGACTGATGACAACAACAAGAAGGTTCCCCTTTTACTATTCTACAAGCTTATTTATACGGAGCAAATAAGTTTTATGTCATGTCATGTATCTAAACTCTATGCTCTCCTGTGGGAATTATTTGGTCGAGCTATGGGAAATGGAAATTATACAATAAAATATTATATTATTATTTGAGTGAGAAATACAGAGACAGAGAGAGAGAACTTTTATTTATGAAAATGATACTTTGTATTGTCAATTGTTGTTGTTTTGTAGCAATGATATGAAAAAAGGTTTTCATTTTTGGGATAAAGCACAGAAATATGTATGTAGGCACTTGTAAATAATAATTATGATGGATATAAGCATGTAATCTGTAGTAAAGGGCAGGAGTAAAGTGGAAGCGTGGGAGCCACGCTTTTGACTTTTGGGTATGAAAACAATTATTATGACTTCTGTGTACAAAATATAGATTAGTAAGTACAGTTCTTCAGATGCGTTCATCAGATGGTTTGAAAATAAATTACAAGCGGGATATATCTAGTGAGTTTTAAGAAGGAAAATTTAATAAAATTGTTTTAATTTTAGACAATTATTTATTCGAGTACCTTACTACGAAAGAACTATTGTTTGTAATATGAACAGTTTACATCAGAGAGCATCCAATCATCTAACTTATATTTACACCAATATTGGTAAGATCAAACAAAATGTGACGCACAAACAATACAATTTTTTTGTAAAAAATTTTAATAGCATTTTTATAAAGTAATAAACTTAAGACAGTTAGAAAATTAGAAAAAAACGTAAAGAAAGAAAGTTGCAAAGCTGAATGTCTGTCAATGTAAACATTATTGAACTGTACAAGCTTTTTTTGCAAAATAAGCAGGCGTTTCTCTTTAGCTCCCAACTCACTGCAATCTACCGCCCAAACCTCGAAACTTTCTCGGTTCTCTTTTCTCCACCGAAAAACCCGTGGCAGTGGTGTGTTTCCACCGTTCCTTCTTATTTCCTAGTTCAACAGGCTTGGTGGTGCTAGCTGTCTAGCACAGAGTAAAACGACAAGGAAGAAGCTAAAAGTGTATTCAGTCTTTGTATATTTCTGTCTAGAAATGGTATATAGTTCCCCATGTCTTTATATTTCCATTCCCATTCTCTTTTTTCTACTTTCAACTGCTCCGCAACCACTTTCCTGCCTTCCTGCGAACAAATCCCCATTTCCCTTTTGGGTTGACACGTAAAAAAGCTTGATAGATTTCATTATCTCATTACTACATCTGAGTACACACCAAACGCAAACTTTCTGTTCCCTGTCAACATTCTGAGTGACTTTTGGACAAAATGCTCATTTGCTGGTGGTCTGCTTCTAAACCAACCATAAACCTAAAAACCCAAGTTATTTTTAACCTTACAAAATCCACTGTTAATTCTATTTATTCATTAAACCACACAAAAAATTAATATTTTTTTCAAGACATTGAAAAAAAAACATCACGACATTGCTACATTTTCTGTAAAAAGTTTTGCCGCTGCAAAGCACACATTTTTGTGCATTTATTTTCCTCTCGGATTATTCAAAATGGCTCATTTTGCCTGCACATTTGTTTGTTGTTTTACAAGCCATAGTCCATTAAGCAACCGTTTTTCTATGAATACTAATGTGCTCATAAAAAGCCTCGTCGTAGAAAGTTGCTCCTGATAAAGTCTACAAGCTGATTATGCATCTTGCCCAAAACTTGTTCCTTCTGATTGTACTTGACTCGCTCTGGATAAATAAACCTTTTTCCACCTTCCACTTCCACTGGAGCATGCAAAGTAGCAAAAAACACGTCATAAATCACGCTCCAAAGCAATTAGCCATTTTCAGTGTTTGAAACGCTTTCTCCTTCAACTTTCAATGGGCTTTTTTGCATTTATTTGCTTATGAATCATATAGAAGCAGATGAAAAATGGACAAGTGTCCCCGGTTGACATTTGACATGACGTACAATATCAGGTCATGGGGAAACACTTCACAGAGAAAATATTATAGAGCTATATATTTTGTGCTGCTGACGTAATAAATATTTTAAGTTGAGTATTTTACATTTTCTATTAATGCGGCTAGTGACCAGAAAAACAGGGAAAGAAAAGCTGTTCACTCATTGTCAATTAATTTTCTCGTGGAGAAAATGGCTAATGAGCGTTTTGGAAAATTTGTGTTGTGAGCTATTGTAATGTATTTAGAATTTAGAAGAAGGGGGAAAGCCAGTAAAAATTATTGATTGCTGGAGTACAGTGGACAAGACGGATAAAGTTATGGGAGTAAGAGACTCAACAATGCTGGCATCTTAAAATAACTTTAAAGGGCATTAGCTAATTACGTACACAGCTTATTGATCAGTTGACAATTAAGAATCTATACTTTCGAAGTCGTCGCATAGATCAAAAAAATATTTAAACAGCATCAAACCGCAAAAATAAATTCTAAAACCTTTCAACAATTTAAATTTAAAACAATCCAACATTTTGATGTACAGTTCATCATTTAATTCCTTAAAACCTTCTCCCCCACAACCCCAAAAAACACAACCCAAAAAATCCCAACTTTAATGAGATTGGATATTTAAAGGTGATAATAATCACCGCTTGCTTTCTACATTTCGTACGTCAGCCCCAAACCTAAAATAAAATGTATTACCTACTTATGCATTTCATTCAATTGTTCACAAGTCCATTGCCATTCATTTCACCGCGACCTAAAAAATTGAAGCAAGTGACAAGTCACCTGCCACACAGAGAAAGGAGCCAGTGACAACTTAATTTAATTCGGTACTTGACTGATTTCTTCCTTCATTTTATTTTTAATGTAGGTACCTTGTACATAGCACAAGTCTAGTAGTAAGTTATAAAGTTATAAAACTTAAAAGTAATGGACAGTGGACAAGACCAGAGTAATAATCAGAGGAAAAAGGAAGCTATAAATAAAGCGGAATAATGTTGTGCAAAAAAACTAAATAGAAAAAATGGAATGGGCTTGTAGAAATAATTTTTCAAAGCTTAACTGCAAAAAAATAACTTAATGGAAACTGCACGTGACTCTTGACTTGGGTGCTTGGTAAAGTCGATGTTTTAGCAAAGCTGGAAGCAAGCTAAATTATTTGCATGGAATTAAATAGAATTTGTCAGGTAATAAAAGCAATTTGCAAGCGGAGTGTTTTGCACTTGTCTTTTTGGTTGGATTAAGAAGCCAAACGTTTCCATAAAGCCGACATGGTGGATTTACTCTCACGTAGATTACATACGAGCTTGCAATTCAAGATTTTAGGAAATAAAAAATTCACGAGTCAACCTGTAACAAAAACCAATTTCCAACAAAAAAAAAACGCCAGAAAACAACAATACCCGTTTTTTCCTTGTCATTTAACCCAACTTGTGTGTCCATTTACTATTCAAAGCACTCTACTTATTCACACAGTCAATTGACCAGCTCGTACAAACATCACTACAAATTCTCATAATCCTCTCAATCCGAACAAAGCCATTATTATAAAGTCAGTGTGACGATGATCATCCCGAATCATCATGAATCCCGATGAGTGGAACAATATTGTTCATTCATAGTTTTTATGGATGATACGTTTTCCCATGATACCACCATCATCGTCCCACGTCCCACCACCGTCATGGAACGATAAATATTTATTCTGATCTGATGATTATGATCATCATCGTTTCTAACAATAACAACAGAATAATGATGTGAATGTGATACTGCCTATTTTTGTGTGCTGGATGCTCGCTCCTTCATTCTCATCATCCCAGTCCATTTACCATTTATCCTTTTTATTATTTTGCTTTAAAAACTGACTCGGGAGCCCTTTTTTCCATTCAGAGAATGAAAAGCATGGATGCAATGCTCTGGAACAATTTAATAGTCGGGGAGGTCGGCATCTCTTGACAGGCCGCGTGCACCACTAAGTTTTATGGTTCTCATTGCAAATTCATTGTTGATTTGAATGAGATAGATGAAAAGCAAGCTTGTGTATTCATATTCATAAGGAGGATGATGTTCTTGTTACATCGTTTCACTTTTTTGGTACTAGACTGTCATTTGGATGAACACTATGCACCAGGCTGAAATGAAGGGGCGAAGATAATCGACTCAATTATTATTTTGTATTCTCCACCCGTAAAAAATTACAGTCGTACGTTCACTTTTTAAGTTTTTTAGAAAAATAAAATACATTTTTACGTGAGATACGCACCACGTTACATTTCAAGTTGTCATTTTGGTTCTGGGGCAAAATGAGACGTTCCGTATTTGTATGTAAATTTTTGTGGAAAAGCTTTAAACAAAATGTTGGAAGTAGAAATATGACTATCAAAAAAGAAAAATGCGAAGGAGTGCGTAAGTAACAAGGTGCATTAACATCTTAACTATTCCAGTGTCCTGCCGAGATAGAATGAATCAATTTGTCACAATGTGGTGGTCGGCACGTCGGTACCCTGCTGTTTAAGTGTAGAAACAAACTTGAGGAAAAAATGGAAATGCGTACCAATCAATACGCACTTATTTTACAAAAGACCGCATATCTCGCTTTATTACCAATGTTTTTAGATCCTATAGCAATCTGCTAGATGAGTTGTCGTACTTTTGATATCGCGCTAACTAAATTGCGTCGAAATGCCTCAAAACAAAACCTACAAAACGATTACTAATTACTATATCATATTATTTAATTTAGATATATTTTTAAAATTAAGTTAGAACATCGTTAGCTTTTAAAATAAGAAGATGCCTTAAACGAGCCAAAGAACGAAAGGCACAAATTTAAAATAGACAATAACTTTGTCTTCAAACTCGTTTGTGTACCGAGATACCGTTATAGTGTTACTATGGATTTCATCTAGTGTTTGTTAATACGCACTTTTGAAATTCCACTAATTAAATAGCGTCAAACACCTCAAACAGACAAATCTACAAACGTTAATTGTTATTTCATCTTTCATTTAAAAACACTAAACTTTAATAAATTTAGAGCATGATTGGCTTTTAGAATAAGAAGACACCTAAAATGAGCCAAGGAAAGAAACGCATGTGTTTAAAATGGGAAAGAAATGTGTATCTATCTGTTTCAATACTCTTTACACAGGCAGCTTGGAAGAGAGAAAGGAAAAGTGAAGTAAAAGGAGAAGAAGAATGGGCCAGATTTGGAATGAAAAGGGAGAGTGATTGTGATTGTGTGTGCTGATAGGAGGATAGGCTTTAAAGGCAAGTCTTGAGGGCTGAGCGGAAGGGCTGACGTGAGCCCATTCCCGTCCGGAAGCAAAGCCGGGCGATGATGATGATGATCATACTGTACAACGGCGATGCGCTCTCTTCTATTCCCATTCCCTCTATTTTCTTCAATGTTCCTACTAAACTGCTAATATATCCATTTTATTATTATCAGACCGTCGTATATTTTGTATCTTTTTTACTTTCCAGCAAAATAAAAACGGAGAATTGTTGCCGTTGCCGTGTATCATCATTCCTCTGTAATAAAATGTATACCTCTACTTTGGCTCGTTACTCATAAAAACAGAGTGTAACAAAATATAAAAGCCAGCAGAGGATTTTCTTCCCCTTTTCCAGCCTTTCTCGGGTTTCTCGGGGAGCATCATCACCAACACCAGCACAACCATCCACCACCACACTACTGACTGATATAATAATGTTAACATAATTCACCACCACCGCCAACGAAAATACGGTTTTTATTTCTACAGGAGCTTCTTTGAGGATACAAGTTGAGTAATGTGTCGGTTGTGTTCGGTGGGCAGTGCGTAAAAGGCCGACCAACAGGCCATAGGAATAGGAATAGGATGCAGGCAGATATTCTCTGAGAAATGAAATGTCTTATGGCTTAGTGGAAATTTTTTAAATTTTTAGTTAATGATCTTTGACCACATTTAGCAGGTTAATTGGGATTTATTTTATGTATTTTTAAAGCAGAGAAAAGAAACATTCTGATTTATTTTATTTTTTTGCTTGAATGGTGACAGCATTTAGGAAATGCCGTCTACTAATTCATGAAGTAGTTCGATATATATCTACTAAGCAGATCCAACTCGGGCGGGAAATTGTATATGTTTGCATAGCAATTAATATACCTAACATGGATTTGCGTAATTACCTATTTTAACTTTAAATAACACAAGCTAAAACTAAAATCGCTACTTATTTTTTTTTTTCAATTTTCAACCATAAATCTCATCCCAACCTCCAAAATCCGTCTATAAGTACCCACATACCAAATTCGCATTCGGTTGAATAAACCAGGATAATAAGCCACTTTACTGGGAGTATGCACAGCTTTTATATACACTCGACTTGTAACTTGTAATGACTCTTGATGCGTGCTTACCACCACTGCTGCTGCTGCTGTTTGATAGATAAGTAGATAATTCTTTCAAACAAAAATACCTCGATATATGATTTTTAGGATGAACAAATTTTGGGATCGGATAATAATGCTGATATTTTTATCAAGTAAAAAGGCGTAATTTATTGTTGTAATCTACAACAGCTCTTATCGTAAAGTTGAAGTACACTTAAAGAAAGATAATCTTCTGTTATTTGAAACCTAGAGAGTTGATGGCACTTGCCATCTGCGTTAATTCACAGACAGCATGTTATACAATTTTTTATGATAAAAAATGCTCATTGAAATATTTTTAAAATCATCTGCTGTAGTTTTGGATAAGGTCAAAAATTTAATTATACGAAAAGCTGGGATTTTCTCACTTAATTTGATAACTGTTAGCTTCTGCTGCCAATCTATAAATACTTCAGTCAAGGGAGCCAAGTTGATAGTAGATAGATTCTTGGAAGCCAATCCATGCATCAAATGTAATGTGCATGCCTTACAAAAGCAGATCCGAAATCTGAAAGCTTAATAAGGACATGACTGTTATTTTACGGATGAATAGCTTTTCAGAAATGCTTGATTTGAGAACTTACTTGTAAGCTCACCAGTGCGGTTTGTAATAATTAATTTGTAATTGTGATTCCCACCGAGCATCAGATAAAACATCTGTTGACTAAATGGATGATTCCATTACATCTACACATTTGAAATATATTTTAAAGAAATTGCCACCAATAAAGAGTAACAAGATAATTTACAGTATTAAATTTAAGGATGTTGCCAACCCTAAAGAAAGTTTTACAAACACACTGGAAATGATTTGGAGTTTGAATATTTGTACTACTTTTAAGGAAGCCTTTTATATAAATGAGTTGTGATGTCGAGTTTTCATGATCTGAAGATAAAATCAAACTGCTGGTAGCATTTGACGTATTGTTGTGCAATATAATAAAGATAGTTAATCATAATAGCATGTAGCTTTAGCCAACATAACTTAGAAAATTATGGACTTGTATCAAAAACTCAATCAAACTTAAAGTGATTTGGAGTTTGAATACCTGCAAAATTATTCATTTTTTCTTCATATCCGAGCAAACTGGCATGTTTTTTAACTTGTGAACTTGCATTTTTTAGTAAGGTTCAACAGTGTTCAGATACACTGTTAGTCAAGCAAATGACCAAAAATATGCTGGATAAATTGAAATTCAAACAAAGAACATCTATGCATATATAGGTTTTTAAAAAGCTGATTGACTGGAAGATTGAAAGCTAAAGAGGAAGATAAGCACAATGCTGCAATTTTACGGATGAATAGGTTTTTGGGGAATCCTTGACATGAGAGAATACTGTCACTTGTAAGGATATCAGTGCCGCTTATAAAAAGTTGCTTTTAAATCATGATATTCTATTCCTTACAGATAGTACCTTTACAAAGACACTTTCAGTATACATGATATGGTCAAGCGTTATTACGGATTCGCCTTATTTTAATGTTTTGAAATACATGTTAAGAATCACATATAAAGTATCTACCAAATTTGCAGCGTTGAAATGAAAGATTTTGTCTAAACACAAATTATTTCCCTCATTCTTCATATTCATGCAAAGATGCAAGATTGCAAGATGTCTTTGAAACAATTTTTGCTGCAACTGCAAGTATTATTTTATCTTTTAATAATATAGTAACTGCTAGAAGCAAGCTGCCAATAGGAATAAAAATACATTTGTATGCTATATAATACTTTAACGAGTTTATCTTCCGAGTCCTGTAGCTAAGCAAATGTAGAAAAATAATATGCTAGATAAATTTTGATATAAACAAAGACCATCTACACACGAATAGCAAGATTATTCAAAGGTTGATTGACTGAAACTTGGAGTGGAGTATAAGGATGAAGGACAAACCTCTTATTTTACGGATGAATAGTTTTTCAGGAATGCTTGACTAGAGAATGAGGATGATACCACTAAAACGTTTAAAGATATTGATGCCGTTTATGATAACTTAATTTGAAAGGATGATTAGCAAGTCCATAGATCTCTTATCATTAACTGAACTATTGAGACTTTGAAACATATAATCTAACCGATCAACCGATGACATCATTTAACATAAACGTTTGACATACATTAGTATAAAGATAACGTGTCCAATCTCAATAAAAAAGTACTCAGCCAATTTATGCATCAAAACTGTGAATTATGCCACAAAGAAAGTTGTATTCTGCAACTTTAACAAACGAACAATCTGTAAGTCATTTGGAATCTGAATACTTGTAAATCATTACCCCAATCGCTCTTATCATTCTTGCAAAAAATGCTTTTTATGAAACTGTATTTAGTGCCGTTTCAACTTGTAATATTTTTTTGCACAAGTCATTGTCACATTCAGTCAGCCATTCAGTCACAAAATAATATAATATTTTAAATAAGTTGTAATTTAAACAAAGAGCATCCATGGAAAGCTGATTGAAAGCTGAAGTGGAAGATAAGGACACTGCAGTTATTTTACGGATTATGCTTGACTGAAGAATGCAATGACGAGGATGATGATACCACTTGCACTTGTAAGGATGCAAGTGCCGTTTACAATAATTTACTTTGTAACCGTATCTACTTCTAAAATAGGTACGCCCGAGTCCAATAAACGAAAATTAAATTAAATGGTTGATTAATTTAATCGTTTTAAAGATACGCATACCACTAAAATAAATTGTTTTGTACTTAAGGTACTGAAATAAGTTGATGCAATAGTTGTAATGGACCAATTTACACGTTCACGAAATGAACGTTGAACCCACTTAAATTTGTTTTGAAATATGATAGCGTGATTAACTACACTAAAAAGTAACTAGCCAATTTAACCCATCAAATTATGAATTTTACCAAAAAGAAACTTTTAAAAGTGATTTGATATACTAAAACCAACTTGCAAAATTATTGCTTATGCATTATATATATACTTTTTTTGCGAAAAATGCAATTATTTTTTCCTATTCAACTTGAACCCAAAACTACCACATATTTTTGCACTTCTAGTAAAGAAAAATAGGCAATATTACATGTCCACCCACTTCTTGTCAACTTTTTTTTCAATGTTCGCTTTCTCTTTGCCCTTCCTTCTAGCTATTCTCCGAATTCCCAATTCACGGGAAAAATATAACAAAAGAAAGGTAAGGGAAAATCGTTTTTTCTTTTATGACTTTGTTTATCGATCACTCCACAGAACAATAGCAAGCAGAAAAAAATGCAACAACGAAGACTTATGTAAACGGACGGACGAGCATAAAAAGTCGCACAAGAAGTCAACCTGCCTGACTATGCACCCAAGAAATAACAACACTTTTATGATTATGAGAAAAACACTAATAAAAAAGTGAACAAGCGACAGTGGACGATAAAAACGGACACAAAAATTGTAATAGCACCTTGTTACCCGTTTTTACCATCAAACTTTTTTCTTTTCTTTTCTTCAGTGAAAGTTTGCAAAGTGCCATTTTGCATGCAAGCTAGATATTTTGTATAAAAAAGTAAAAGCTTAGCATAGCAGAAAAAAAGTTTCTTTTTTGCTAACCTGATTTTGTTGAAGGATTTCGGTTAGACTGTGCTCCGATTGCACTCCCGTTTCCTGCGGAAGAGTTTCCCGAGCCTGTGGCGTTGTTGTTGTTGGAGGCAGATCCAGAGCCAGAATCCGCCGAGTTGGCTGCCCCACCCTGTGACGAGGATGAGGACGAGGGATTGACAAGGGATGAGGGATTTGTGCTGTACGAGCTTTTACCACCTGCGGAAGGTGACGAGGAGTCCACACCTGCATAGATTAAATTAAGACAAATGAATGCATAGAGGAAAAACGGAACGAATTGGATTTGAATTTTTTTATTGTAATTTTTAAAGCTTTGTTTGTACTTTGCACGTAAATATAGTTAGTTTAAACGTAGTAAATTGACAGCAAGAATTGGTCAAAGTGCCAGGAATCGAATCTGGGTTTCTTGCTAGCTGTGCTGATATCTTGACACATTACGCTTTCGTGTCGCTACTTATTCTAAATTAATTAGTGAAATTGCTGCTGAGCTACATTCCTGTATCATTGCGTATCATCTTGTAATTTCAGCATCAAAGAAAAAGCATTTTTCCATTTTGTTGGATTTTTATCTACTTAAACTTGAGCTTACCCAAAGACTGAAGACTGGAGGAGGACGAGAGACTAGATTTGGAGCGTATTCCACCCGTGAGCCCTAAAAAATTACAAATTCTTATAATTTGTCTGTTTTGTTCAATTTTCAATGAATTTTAAACTAGAAACCTGTCATAATTTTTAAAATGATAGCACCCAGATACAAATCTCTATCTGTCTGATTGCTTAGATAAATGCCAAAATTGATGATTTTGATTGCATGATAAAAATATGTTGGTGTGGGTGGAAACTGGGAACAAGGGTAGCTTTTAACAAGATCGCTTTGTATTTTCAGCTTTAAATGGCTGACTCACTTTCAAGCTTGCAAAGTACAATACTGCTGACATAATTTTCTTTTTAAAGTGAAACGAATTGACTAATGGTGGTGGTGTGCAGATAGCTTGAATGCTACCCAATTAGTCCACCTTATCCTGTATTCTGCATTTCATCATCATTATTTTCCATTCCCAGTTTTTTACGGGTATGACATGAGAAAGCATTTCAAATTGATCATCTTAGTCATTAAAACCGGACTGGATATGAAATGAACAAAACCCGAGATGAGGTAGATTTGAGATGCGGATGCGATATGCATTTGGTCAAAATTAGATACACTTTTTTGGGAACTGCTTGCAGTATCACGTTTTCTCTGTCATGAACAAAAAACCGAAAGGGGGTTGAAAAGTTGAAAGGGTTTTGGTTAACCAAACTGGTAAAAACAAGAGAGAGTCAAGCAATGAAAATTATCACCGTTGCTCAAACAAATGCCGTAATTCTGTATGGCCCATATACCACCACCAACACGAGCAGCACACGGTAGTGTGTCAATCAACCAAACGCGAGGGGGAAGAATAGAAGGTGCGTATGTCCCATACTTTTTAACAAATAACGCAGTAGTGTATATTTTTATATGAAAAGTAAGTAAAGTAAACATGCTATATAATATGATAGCTTATGATAGTGGTATACCTGTGTGCAGTAAATAAGTACAAAGCACACATAATAAAATATTCGTATGAAACAATACAAAGTTTAAACGGAGGAGATAAAAGGATGCGCAGAGTTGACCTGTGTAGATAAATGGATACATTTTTATTGTCAATTGTTCGTGTATTATTTCGCGTGATGAGACCCAATTAGGCGATGTGATCGGTTTATCATCGTGTAGATCAGCAGATCAGATCTTGATTCTTTTTGCTAATGAACCAATTTTTTAGCTGTAAAATAAATGCACCATTTTGTTTAGGAATAAAAAACTTTAAAATTTTAAAATATGAGCAAAGAAAATAGTGTGGTTTCAAAGCCAAAAAACTGCTAATTAAGAAATGGTGCTACAAAAACCCCCTGGATCGTTCAAAATTCTTCCAAATTGAAATACATAATATATTAAATGAATTTGCGGAACAATCCTCCTTGTTCCTTGCAGAAATTTTAAAACTTTATTTTTACTCGCTTGACCCACTCGGCCCAGAACCCACTTGACCTATCCCCACTATCCCCTAATATAACTCATTCGAATGACTTTTTATTCAAAATTCAAAACCCTCATATTTTTACTACCTAACAATTACCCTGAACCATTTTCCATCTCTCTTTCCCACACACAAACTTATTTTGCTACTCATCCTTGCCTTTTTTCCACGAACCTTCTAAAAATGTATCCCCTTTTCCCATCTTTCTGTTTACTTTTACTCTGTACACTGCGGTGGTGGTATATGACATTTCACATCATGCTCATCACTCTCTCTTGGTGTTTTTACCACCACCACCCTTTTCACTCTTCTCTCTACTCATCTCTCATTGTCCTTTATTCCTTTTCAATACGGCTCATTTGATTTTCGGGTTAGAAAACGCATTACCCTCTCGCTGGTCGTGTGCACTCTCTTCACTTCACTTTACAAGTCACCACTCACCAGAGAGAACAAACGACAGAGAGATATGGGAACAACAGTGATAATGACTATTACACCAACAACCACCAACCATAACGATGATCACCGTCATCATCTCTCTTTTCATTCTTTCTGGTAGTCTGGTATTCCTTTAAAAACACAGAGTAAATATTTTGTAAAGCGCCTTTGCAAAGATAAAGTGAAAATCACACAACCAACTAGAGTCAAACAATAAGTCAAGCTACTACCTCTGCAAAATCACATGAAAATTTCTTTAACTTCAAGTTTCTCTATTGTGCCACGGGCTGTTTATCATTATCGCATTCATTCCCAATTCCCTTTTACCTCATTATTTATGCTCCTGCCTGCTTATATAATCTGCACTGCTTTCTGAACAAAATGACAAAGCCATTATGAAAATGAGCTGAAGAAGAAGAAGGAGCGATGAAAGTACATTATAAGTAGCAAAGTTGCCTAAAGGCATGATAACATTCTAACAATAACATATTGTTCATTTTCATTATTATTATTATTCATACTACTAAAAAAGCTACGCCAAACTCATAATATAATTGCATGGGTGGGTATACATCAACTTATTGTTATGCAATGGCAAATGCACACTCCATTTATTTATATACGCCAGTCGAGAACTCTAGCTCTCTTTTCCATTTTATTATTCTGAATGCAAACATTAGCTGAAAATTGAGGCTCCCTGTGGCTTGGACCACCAGCCGGGCTGCTGCTAGAGAATACGGTGATATAAATAAATAGAAAGTGAGATCATTTTCAGGAATAAATGGAGAAAATGCAGCTTTGAATAAAAAGGCGTTGGTCCCTGGTGCAATATGAAATTTTTTTCAGGGAAAAATCAAAAGTCATTCTAAAATGAGATGTGAATACATAAAGCCATTTTCACTTCCGGTTGTCCATCCTTCTTCTTCGCATATCATTCTCGTCAGCCTAAAGCACTCTGTGATTAATAGCTTTATTTGAAAAAATTAGCCAAGTCATTCCCCTTTACACATGTGAGATGTATGTGAAGCCAAATTTTCCAGCAAGCCAATATGCATTTTTCCACTTTAGCGCTTTCTTCATGATAAATGATTTTTTTCTTACCCGAACTGCTGTTATTATTGTTGCTGCTGCTATTATTACTCCGATGATGCTTGGAATGGTGATGCTGCTGCTGCTGTTCGGATGAGGAGACAGGTGACGTGCTGGTATCTAAACTTGCCAGTCGATCATCCGGCGACAAGGATAATGGATGAATGTGGGCTGCAGCTTGAAGCAATCCTGCTCCATTCCCGTGCATTTGATGACTTTGATGGTGACCCCCTCCACCACCACCCCCGCCGTGATTACTTTGGGGGCTGTGCTGATGGTGATGATGATGGTGGTGATGTGTCAAGTGATTTAAATCCACCAACAGGGCATGTTCCACAACGCCCCGTAAAGAAGATGAGCCACTGCCGTTTTGACCGTTACCGTTATTTGAAGAGCTAGTGCTACTAGCCCCACTGCCACTACTTCCCCCATTTCCCCCGTTATTATTATTGCCATTGTTGTTCTGGCTTGCATTTCCATTTCCACCTCCGAAATTGACGCCCATTCCCATACCCATGCCAGGTAGTGCGGTGAAGCTGGCTGCGGAAAAGTAGTTCCGGCTGGTGGCTTCTCGGGCCTCGGCATTTAGCACGGCTTTCGCTTTCTCCACGGACTGCTTTAGCTGCTCGAAGGTGGACATGCTGGTGCAGCCGGAGAGGGTGGGCAGGCGGTATGTGCAACCGGAAGTCCAGTCGTTGCCGTTACATTCTTCCGTTTTGATGCCAAATGGATTCATTGCTAAAAATTTACAAAAAAAAAGTCAACTCGTTTAGTCTCAGCTATCTATTTTTAATGTTGGAACGCAATTTTTATGTGTTTCTCTTTTGACAGGTGTCAAGCTCCCACTTTCCCGATAACTTTCAATTTTCTTATTTTTTCTTTAAAAAAGCAGGTTAAAATGTCATTGTCATTTTTGTGTACATACCCACACTGGAGGACATAGATCCGGTGACCCCTGTCATTCCCCCGCCACTGGACATCCGCTTCAAGTCCAACGCTGTCTGATAGGAGCACGATGTGTCATACATTTGAAGTGAGTTTCCAGTCGCGGCTACCATCGCACTGGCCGTCGACATCCCATCCGCAGCAGAAACTGCCGTTTCCACTCAAAACCAAAAGAAACCTTTCCCAATTCTATTTACTATCTTTTCACCTGTCAAACCAAACATAAAAAACCCAATTCAATATATTTTCTCAAGTTGCCCCAAAACATTCCAAATTTTCTCTAAAACTCATTTTTTCTCCATTTTCCCAAAGAACACAGCCATAATACACATCCGTTGATGAAAATGCCATAATAAAACAATAGGCAATTGCTCATGTTCAATGGGACATTACCAAGCTGCTATATTTTTGGGGAATTTATCATTAGTATGCATAATGTACAAGTTTTGTGCTTATCTTTAAACAAGATCTCTGAAGTAGTGGTCTCCCTCGAGTATATATTTTTGGCCTTGTTTTCTATATATATTTCTGCCTACCTGCCTGCCACCACTTTTGCCGGTGCAATTTGTTCCTATCATGAGTACAAGCCATAATATTCACTCAAGAGCAATCAGAAAATGTGTGTGAGTCACAAGGAAAACAACAAGCTTGCAAGTTTGTACGTGTGTGTGCGTGCCCCATTCTCTGTAGCAGAGCACCTCATTCTGATTCCATTAACGTTTTTATTCGCCTTTTTGCTTTCCCTACTCTCCTATAAATTTATCTTGGAGTTCTTAGTGTTCGTGTTACATTGACACGAGAAAGTGGCAACATGCGGGAATCTTTCCCTTTTTCTTCAGCTTTTTATGTACACAGGGCACACACACAGAGCTACAAACACTTGTAATGAAATGGGATGTTGATCATGAGTATAATAAGTATGTTGACTGTTGACGTAACACAAGAAAAAAATGAAAGAAATGTTAAAAGCAAGCTTTGCACTTGTATTTTTGGGTAATAATATGTTGTACTAGGGTTGCTTACAAGTTATACGTTTTTTAAAAGCTGTATGTTTAAAATTTATGACTTGTAAGTGGTGGCTTGGCAAAGGACAAATTTATTGGAAACGAAAAAAAAATATTTATTTTCTAAATGGCTCCAGTGATCAATGCACAGAAGCAAACGGGTAATTGCCAGCTTTTGACCCGAATAACGTACAAAAAAGGCAAAATCATTGTAAAATTTGCAAACAGCCAATATTATTATGGGAAAGCCATTAAGGCATTTGTTATTATAATTTGTGTGTACGTGAGCCCTGTGCCGTATAAGCAGAGAAAGCTAATCAAATGCAATTATAATTTGTTATTGCTTCGACTCGCTAGTGGACTTGTTCACCGTTTCAAATAGAAATGTAATTAGTAGGTAGGTATGTACACGTTCAATGTTTAGTGTTCACCTGACCAACAAATTTAGCCTTGTATTTTATTTGCCGTTTTAGTTCAAGAAAAGTGCACGTTGCACACACACCAAACTGGATACTGGATTGATATGTACGTTTTTTTCTGGGCAATTGCTAGTCTGCCGTACAAAGAAAATTACACTCGGGCATATCCAGCCAAACCTGACATTTTTAAAGGGTAAACACCAACTGTCCCTCTGTCATTTGGTGCCATAAAAAGTCATAAAATTTCACTACTCTACCAACAAAACTGCCACTTGACTTGAGAGAGAGTTACGTCAACAACTTCAAGCTATTATTATTTTCAGAGGCTTAAAAAAGTCAACGTCAACTTCTCAAAAGAAAGCTGTATGGAAAGCTAAGACTTGAGAGTGATGATAAAAGCTACCACTTTTTTTATCCTGAACAGAAAAAATTTCCTTCTTGGCTTGTTAAAATAAATCCTAAAACAAAACAGTTTAAGTCTAGAGCACACTTGATGAATGTCAGGAAAGCAATAGTCGAGAGAAAAAATACGGTAAAGTGGCACAAGTGGGCTAACTGCATTTCAATAACAACATCTTCACTTTCTCCAGAGAAAAATAACAAGACAGCTTTATATTCTCTCTGTGTAAAAAAGAGAAAGCAAGCCAGAAAGAGAAAAAAGTAGAGAAAAGGACGGTGTAGCCTTCCGAAAGGATTTCCTGCGTTCTTCCTGTCCCACTCTATGCCTACCTTCTGCTTATAAACATGGGCATGTATATTTCTATGCATTTTTATTCTCCTAAGAAGTCCAACAGCAACAAATAAATAAAATGATCACGCCAAACACACAAGGCTAAAGAATGAGATGCCGTGTAAACCCAAAATTAGGTCCATCTCTGCCCCTTTTGTTTTGACAAAAAAGAAAGTTGTTGCTATTCGGCAGATTTTCTTTTTGGAGTGCTTGGTAATTTCACGGTAAAAAATTATAGGGCAAGAATAAAAGCCTAATAAATAATTGTAAAAAGCCAAAACGCTGGAGAAAGGTGTGCAGCCCAGTAATTTTATTTCAACAGAAAAGAAAAGCGTCCCAGGAATATTACGCTTTACAGGTAAAATTTATTGTAATTTAGCTTGTTGCAGAGGAAAATGAAAGCTTAAAAGCTTAACTCTCAAATTATATTGTCATTATCATCATATTGAGTGTGTTGACTGTATATACAAATACATAGTATATATGCTCAAGTCAGGAGAGTGATGTTGATGATGATGGCAATCATTGATATTAGGCATCTAGCTTTCCTGTTCGGAAGGTTTGCGCTTCCGCCAACATGGGAATTTGGTGCGGCGTCCACGGAAATAGCCGTCGGGTTAAACAGCACGCACTCAAAGAGTTATTTTCGGCCTTCTTACAAGCTTACAAATTGAGAGAGAGGCTTGTGAGGTGTGTGTGATTGTGAATTGTGCAAATGCAAGGTGGGTAAAATGTATTTTTGGATAAAGAGTGGGTTTCTTATCGGGAAAATGGGTAAAAATGGGTTTAAAAATCAAATCAGATCTGATGACCCCAAATAAATCATAATATGTAACCTTGAAAATTAGTTAGTCTTGAAATATATTCACATTCCTGGTATGCAACTGTTTAATCTAATGATACTGATTGGGAAACTTGCATGCATTTGAAAAAAATTGCCGTCGAAGTTCCAATTTGTCCCAAATTCTCCCAAATCTTAAATCTTAATTCTCCCTAATTTTCCATAAACTACAGACTCTTAATTTTTGCCTCTTTTCCTTTCCAGTTTAACAATTTACATTTGCACTCCATTCTCACTTCCTATTATCACCTATCCCTACTTGTGTTCATTTTCCAACTTTCCCTATATTTACTCTTAAAGGAAGTTGGCGGTTTTCTTTATCCACTTGATACACACATTCTGCATCCCTTTCCTCTTTCTAAATACTTTTCACTTTTCCCCATTTACACTTCAGACACTACACATGTGTGTACGTACATGTATTTTGTGGCACACCACCACTTCCAACTTCCAAACAACCTTAAATTGCATATGCAACTTTCTCTCTATTTTGTTTACCGTTAACATCCGCCCTTACATTCCTAATGACAAACCCATCCCGCTCACCCAACAAACGGCAACCAGAAGGAAAAGCGCAAAAAACGGATGGTCTACTTGTCTACTTTATTGCCACATTGTTATGTTCAACGGTAAAAGGAAGAGGAATAGGAAGCCCGGGTGAATAATATATTGAAATGGTGCTTTACTAAACAGACACATACCCAACCGGAATAAAGGTGATGACTATTTTTTCTCTCTTTACCTGTTTTTATTCAGCCCAACTTTTTTTCTGATCAACTCCGTTCGTTCGTGATCTCCAACAGCCACACTTACACTTTTTCCACTTTCCACACAGACAAAATATCTCTATTTTTTTCTTGTTGTTTATTTGTTTGTTGCCCAAATGCAATTTTATTTGCGAATATATCCCGTTTCTCTCTTTCTCGTGTGGAGAGTAATTTTCGGTGTTTGATACCGGCACAAGGAACTCTTCCAACTTCCTGGAAACGTCCGTCGAGGACAAGTACGTCCTTCCTGTTCCGTTCCCAACTATGAATACTCTCAGAATAACGGAGAGCCACACATACACCAACAGTTCAGTAGCACAGAGTATCCCTATGCTTGCATCACACAGAAAGAGAGAAAATCGGATTTTTTCACACAGGCACACAGGGAAAGCCCCACTCGACTCCACCCAACCCCTCCTTGGCTAATAATTAAGCTCGTCCCGCCGCCTATGTCCTTTAGTAACAGAAGCACTGCACCATACACACACCATTATCATTGCCACCACCGTGTTCACTATTTCGTGATGATGATGTCCTTTCTGTTGATGATACTACTATTATTATGTATTGGCTCGTCTTTCCTTTTTACTGGCTGCCCAAAATATCGTTAGTGGTCGTACTCTCTCTCTCTGGAATATTATACCTTGTCTATGCTTTCATTTCATTTCTCGGTGTAATGTGATGATGACACACTTGTTAATACAATAATGAAATATTATACCAGCTTTCTGGATATTTTCTCTTGTGTGTGGTTTGGTTTTCCTCGCGGGATGCTCCTCTGTCCATGTCCGTCCGCAACAAGCCTCTTTCTCAGATTTTCAGAATACCTTTTCCTGACACAGGAATGATTATACCATTACGGTTTATTATTATTACCATCAGGAATAGTGATGCTCTGAGGATGTTGATAATAATGATGCTACAACCATTATGCACTTTTTACCCTTTTTTATTCTCCTGTGCATGCCTTTTCCTTCTAAGCTAAAAAAATAGCTTGCTTGACTTACAACAAGCTAGTGCTAAACTAGCAGTACGCAGGGAAAACCGGAGATTTTCCTTGGAAAAGCAGCAGAAAGCTTTATGGAGTATAAAAAAAGAGCAACCAGAAAGGCAAACTGGTAGAGTTAGCAGAAGGGAGCTTTTCTCTGCTGCTGGAAAAACATGCCGTGTTGTGAGTTGTAATGCTGGTGCATTTTCTGTAGGGAATAATATGAGCTATGAGACTTGCCGACTTTTACAGTGAGCCAATAACAGCAAAGCAGGAGAACAGCCCTTTCTCTTATGGTTTGGTATAGAGTGCATTTTGGGAATCTCGACTCCGCTTTATTTTCACGGACTGCTTATTTGCCCACTTCATCGCTAGATTCTTTTCCACATGTAGTGCAGGTTGTTATTTTATTTACAAGCAATTCCGCTATGTGCCCATTACTCCGTTGTAATGCTAATCAACGTGACACACGGATTTAACAAACCACGCGTTTTCCCGATTCTCCATTTTATATGTATCCTCTTTGCTAACGAGCTAAAAGTCTGATAATATATAAACCAAATAACAGTACAGCATCCTTTTTTCTTCTTTTTCAGATGTTTATATAACTTTCTTCTAGGTTCTTAGGTAATAATATTTTCTGCTACATTCAACATTGCATGTTTTGGTCATTACTACTAAATAATAATTTTAGAACCTAGTCAATAGTGAGTGGTGACTTGTAGTATACTTACTATTAGGGCCTTGGTCTGTTTAGATTATCTAACGAACTCTATGAATGAAATGAATGACGCACCTTTTTGTGTTTCCTATAGCTTTCCGCATTTCATTTCATTGTCAACATCTTCATCAATCCAATATTATGTTGATGGTGGAGAAAAAGGAAAGGAAAAAATGGTGCGTGTACAAATATGATTAAGGTATGGAATATTTTTTGATGAAGATGAAAACGGTAAAATAATGCTTAGTTATGGTATTCATTTTTAGAGAACAGCGAATGTCAGTCTTGAAAATAAGTACAGCCAATGTATACATTAATCCAAAAGAAATACACGATCTATGTTGAAAATAATACACACCACCAGAAATAAAACGTTGAAAGTCGTCAAAACCCAAAACCTCTCAAACTCTGAACATCTTCATTTTTTACTATTTTCTTACATTTTCCCTTCTTTTTATTAGCTCCTCTCTCTCTTTCTCTCTCTGTGTCTATTACCCTATCATCCTATACTTTTTTACTTTCTTTACCCATTTTTATACCTCTATAATAAGTCAAAGTGGAACTACTTTTTTCCTTTCCTTTTTTCATTCTCCATTCTGCACCAGAAAAGAAAGCGCAAAGGAAAACGTAAAGAAAAGTGAGCACAGAGCACATCCAACACACAGACAGCCAGAGAAGACTTCTCAAAGCAGAAAAGAGGGAAGCATTATTATCAGTCTTTTCCTCTCGTTTTCGTCGTTCTCCTCCGGTATATATAGGAAATCGTGCGGAAACTACAAAACTTTCCCTACTACCTTCCGTCGATCCGATCCAATTAGATAGTTGGAGCCGCCTTCTTTCTTCTTTTTTTATTTCACTACTCTTCTCCATGCTTTCACTACAGGGTCTATACAGTCATGCAATCCACTAAAATATATTTTGTTGTTGTGTGTGGGCTGGCATGCAACTATGTGTTAACTATATATATGTATATATGCCAGGGAGCATCAACATCATCATCATCTTACTTTTTATCGTCATTATCATTATTCCTCTTGGGCTGATGATGATGATGGTATTATTTTAACAGAAATATATCCAGCCCGCTTGTCTCAGGAAGTTGGAGAAGGAGAAGGCGGCTGTATAGTAAATTGAGGACGTTGTAAATAAGTTGCCTAAAGAAGGAGAATGCAATCCTTTTTTGGAGGTTTTTATTACCAGTCCAGTAGTCTATAGTCTTTTTTGGGTGGTGTAGTCATTATTATTATCGCACAAGAAGGAGAAAATGTTTTTCTCTTATCTTTTCTCTCTCTCCGTGTGTGTCTCTGTCTCTCGCCTTGCAACTGAGAGTAAATTAATTACACTGCTGGAAACGAGGAAAAGTCGGCTAGGCTGTGAGGATGATGATGGTGCCAAGAAAATAAAAAATATACATAGAAGTAGAGATAAGTAAAAAGAGAATGGGATTTCGGAGAGTTTTCAAGGCAATAAAAAAAGGGAAAACGGGTTGCTGCGTAGAAGAGAAGTAGGGATTTAATATGCGATTTCCAAGATGAATATGAAGTGAAAGTCATTATGAGAGATTTTAGTGTGTTTTTGAGAGAATTGATGATGATAGTTTGGATGATAAAGTATTACGCGTGAGTTTAGTTAAGATGCCAGGGTAAAACAATTAAAATATGCAGAGAGAGGAGAGAAATGAATATTTTGGTGGCATTCGTAATCTCGGTGGTGGAAGGTTTAAAGACCGAATTTTTGTTTCTACGTGTTTGGATACATAAACGTAAGGCAGATGTGATGACGAGCTTTTTCTTTGGTTAAATTTGGGAATAGTAGACGGAGAAACTCTGTACAATTTTTGGTCGAAGTGTGAGGCAATGATTCAATAGAATGTTTATATGTTGCGCGGAGGAAGGCGTTATTCTTTCTCGCGTTCTTTCAGGGAAAACGGGGAGATAACGACGCACTCCCCGCTGGATCTATCTCGCCTCCATCTTTGCAGCCAATATTTCATCCCTTGTTGCTGGGCTTTGCTTTTCCCGTTGACATTTCTCCATTATCACATTCAGCAGTTTCGTAGAGCTGGGTATATTTTTGTGGGTTGCTTTGTGCTTTGCAATAAGCCAAGTTGTGTAATGTAATATTTTGTAGATGCTTTTGGAGAATTGTTATAAAAGAATATTGCTTATTATATTGAAAAAGCTTCAGTTTTATTTACAAAAAATGAGTAGGAATGCGTGATTTAAAAATGTATAATATTTCAAAACACGATATTTACATTTAACTTTGATTGGCTGATATAAATATTGCTTAAAATTAGTTTCAATGATGAGTCTGCTGCAGTGAACCACCCAATAATCAATTCCAATTTTCAATTGTACCAAGTCCAAAAGATATCTCGTTGTCATTATCGTACGAGTTTGTGTGGTGGCAGTGTGGTCTAGTGGTTAAGACGCTCGACTGGTATGCGATAAGAAGCTTGGAAACACGTAAGAAAAATGTCGCATTTGGTAGCGTAGCTTAGGCAAAGCAGAATTGCGGAAGGTAGCCTAACATCTTTATCTGCTAGCTACTGTAATGCAATAATGAAGCAATAAGTCCTATATTATTAATTGATCTATTCCTGAATTTAAAAAAGTAGTATTTTCATTTGCTTGTTACGAAATAGATACCTCAATTAATTTACCTGTACATTACTCTTATACAGCCTTGGAAGTAGCAAATTCTATGGACAGAAAACGTAACTTTACTATACACTTTCATCGCAGGCACTTCCTTGACAAGTGAATTCGCACAGTTAACAAGAGACCCAGGTTCGATTCCTGGCACTGCCATATTTTTTTCATGTAAAACTCAGCGGCCCCACCTTGTTAGTAAAATCATTTTGAGTTAATTCTTGGTTGTTGGAGTTGGAAAAATGTTAACAAACTCTTAACAAAACTGTGGAGTGATATCAGTAACTCCATCTAATAATTAAGCTACATAAAAACAAAGGTTATTATTGTATATCTATTTGTCCAGACGAATGCCAAAACATAACAAAAACATTTTCTGATTTGTTATAATTTACCCATTTCTTTGCTTGCGTGAGTTCTTGCGTGTACTCCATTTATTATTACCATTCCTCCCATTTACCCTCTCTCTCCCACTCCCACACACAAACCATCAAGTCCTTAGAATACACTGTAGCTAGCACACTAAATTTTGCAATGCACTTTTGGATCCGCATCCGCAGAAAAAAACGGAGAAATTATGCCAATATCAACGATTCAGGATTTCCTCGATTGTGGTTCGAAAGGAAAGAGATGCGGATGGAGCTGAAAATGCAAGAGGAAAATAAGATAAAAGAATACAAGATCTAACTTTTTCCTCCATGATTTCCTTCCACTTTTCCCGTCTTTTGAAAAATTTTCTCCGGTGCTGCCACACACACACACGTAAACAGACTCTACAACAAATAATGATCATCATCAACTTGGTAATAATAGCAAGAGAAACTACTTCTCTTGTGTAATAAACATATTTTTTCCTTCCAACAGTCAACATTGCATGCTCATTCCCATAATATGAACAACATCACCATAAAAAACTCGGCAACAAATAACTCGCTATCATCAAATAACACACATTACTATTATTATCCTAGTACCATCTCTTCTCTATTCCCTTTCTACTTGGAAAATAAAAAGAAAGAGAAATTACGCCACTTTCATGCTTGCACGCATTTCCACAAAAAAGAAGTCGGCCCATCATAGAAAGGCCCAATTTTCCCCTAGTTTCTTTTGTGCTTTGTAGCCTGCACGCAAGCAAAGTAGTAAAAAATCAGGGAAAAGTTATCATCTACATAAATATCTTGAAGAACATCTCATTCCTGTCTTGTCTACTTTGTTTGCTCAAAGAACTCGATTTACATCTTATGACTTTTATATAAACTTTAGCATAAACATCAAACAATAATAAAAACTCTAAAAGAAAAAAAAATAACTTGGTCTTATGACATCATCACACACACAAAATACAACCTATCTGCCTTGTAATCTGCCATGCACACTTCCTCCTCTGAGCCGCCCTGACGTTTAAAATCTTCATTGAAAAAAGTCTTCCTTTTCTAAAAAATCTATCCGGCTATTATACAGTTTATTTTCTTGACTTGACGAAAAAGGAGAAATATTATGTAAAAATGAAACAGGATAAAGGATAAGCGGGTGGAAACTATTATTTGCTATTACATAAAGCCATGCCATCATCATCATCAAAAAAGGAAAGAGGTTCTTTTTCTCTCTTCAGAAAAAAATATTCAGATTTTTGCCGACTGCCGACATTGTACATGTGGAAAATATTTTGTGTACTTGTATATGTACCTATTTATAATAATCGGATGGCTAGACAGCAAAGTTGACAGCAAATCATACTCAGTCTGTCTTTTTCGGGTTGTAAAATATCTCTAAAGGCAAAACTTTCTCTCTCATGTTTTTATTTTCTTGCCCGTGTGCTTAGTCAGTCGTTTCAGGCACCAAAAAGAGAAAATTGTGCGCTGGTGTGGAACTGACTGTGATTTATTCCAGTCCAGATTCCAGTGACATGTTGACGAATGATCGTAGCTTGATATAGTCTCCGTCTCCTTCTCTGTGTGTGCCTGGTTGCCTGATTCTATTTTCCAGTCTACCAAAAACAAGTTTTTATTGCACACAACTCTCTGCTGTTTTGGCTGACTAGAGCAAAAAATAAGTCTGAAACTCCAGAGCACACGGCTATTTCTATTTGGAATGGAGAAAGTAGTAAACAGACAAGTGAAACAATGTTTTATTGCTTTAGGCCTTATAATATTTTACGTGGGAGCTACAACAGTATAGTACTCCCTGCAAAAGCAACAACATGACAGCAGTAATAATCTCAAAGTTGACTACACACACAGAAAATAAACGCACCAATGCTTCAAGAGTTTAGGTTCTCTGAGAAATGCGGAGAAAAGAAAAACGTAAGCATGCAGCCAGAGAGACAGTAACAAATGGGCTTCTTTTTCACTTTCTCTCCAGTCGCTAGAGAGAAAGCGAAGAGAAAATTTTGTAGGCTTTTTTGCATAAATAAATATTACACAACAGCAACATAGCAGCTCTGTAGAGAAAGTAGAGATGATGTCTAGAGTTTCGAATAGCTGAAATATATACAGAAAATTTATGAGCTTGATACGTAGAACGTAGCACAAAATAAAAGAGAAACTTAAGCAAAAGTAAAATGGTATTTTGGTCGTCGATAATGATACGCAAACGTGATATCTACTCTCTTCTGACCTAAAAAGGTATCTATTGAATAGATTTTATTACAGAGGAGAAAGCTTATGGATATTTATGGAAAGGTGAAGATAGAAGATAAATAGGTTTGCTTTGAAACTGTAATCGTAATCGATTCTCTTTCTAGTCTATAGTCACTAGTTTAAATACAAAATGGCTTTTTAGTGAAGGCTCTGATGATTTTGGAAAAGAGATTATTTTCTACTGGAAGCTTTTCTGTTTTCACTAGAGCTGGAGAAAATAATGATCATGTTGCTGGATTCAGGATCATTTTTTGGCTGGTTACTGAACTGTGTAGAAGAGTGAAAGAGAAAACGATAATATTAGGTTGTAAAGCTAGAAGCAAGTCAAGTCATTTATCTTTTTAAGATAAATCAAGAGAAAAAAGGTCAGAGGAGAAATAGAGAAGCTACCTGAACCTTAAAAAATGAGAAGAGAAAAGATTATTATGGGCTTGTAGAGATAGTGGAATATCGGGTATCATGATCATTATGAGCCGAGCAGAGGATCATCATCATCTTGCACATGGCTCGTTGTTCAATGTTCAATGAATTCTCAGGGACATCAATAAAAATGGCTTTGGAAAGATAGCTGCAGAGCAGACGAGAGAGTGTGTTCAGGGCATAAAGTCGTAAGTCGTAAGTTCAAGCGATCATCCCATAAATTGCCAAGTAGTTATAACTATCCATTTTATAGACAGGGAGAAAAGGTATGAGTTTATTTTTTGGGGTAAGGATTTTTGGCTTTGGTGAATATAAGCCAAATAAAAATGGGAAAATGATGGTGGATGGTGTGTGGATTTATTTTTGAGCAAGGGCGAAAGTTAGAACTTGGAAACTGCGACGTAGTTGGTAGGAGAAAAGAGAAAAGAGAAGGAATGGAAAAGAAAGAGAGTGAGCGGATTAAATGGAACGTGATCCATCCATTATATTTTTCCATGCGATGAACATGATCGTCCAACCAAGGAGACCTGACTGCTGGACTATTGAAATGGGAGAGAGGAGAAGAGGGCAAGAAAAAGAAAGCTTATTGTTGGGCATACGCACACGATGTATTCATTTCTTCGGAGTAATGGTACACGTTATTAGCATTAAAGTATCTACGTCTAGTAAATGTCTGAAAAGTTTAAAATATAATTTGAATGGCACAAATCCACAACTTTTTAATTTCAAACTGGTCAACTATCTGTTTAATTGGTTACGACGAAATGAAAACCAAAAACGAATTTTGCAAAATATGCAAACCTTTTTAACCTCGCGTGCATTATAATTTAATTGCTTTTCTGTTCAATTTTAAAAATTAATGATTACATCGACATGACATGTGCATTAAATATTTATCGAATTATTTATCAAATTTTTAGCTGTGCCAATACATTTTTATTGCAAACTAGTATTGCATTCCACTACATGAAGCTATTGCTGAACAGGGAGACACAGAAATTAAAGCTTTAATTTAAAACTAATTCGTGAATCAGATGCAGAGTAGAAAGACGAATTATATGAATGAATTTATTGTCTGAAAGCTTTGAAATATAATTTTAATGAATGGCTCAAATCCACAACTTTTATTGCTTGTAAACCTTTTAATTATATATTTAATTTGTTACAGCGTAATGAAAGCCTTAAAACAATTCCATGCACTCTAAGCGATTTTAAAAACCGAAGTAATTTATAATTGAAATGTTTTACCATTTGTTCTATTAAAGACGACTGGCCTGACGCGTTTATTAAATATTTAAAGAACTGGATTACTATACCTTGTCTGCATACGCATTTTATGCCAAACTATCAACACATTCTCCCAGACATATAACTGTGATTGAATTGTCCAAACCTGTATACTAAATCATCCTCCAAGCTCTGAAATATAATTTGAATGGCACAAATATACAACTTTTTCAAAGAATATTTCAAGCATGTCCAATTTCAGCCTAATTAGTTACAGCAAAATAAAAACTCTTTTCCAAAACACAAACCACGTTTTTAGCTTCACATGCTCTAAAATTTAACTGCTATAGCCTCTGTTCTGCATTAAAAATCATTGGTTTGACATGACCAATGACGTGTGTATTAAATATTTATTGAATTATTTATTACCGCTTCTGAGCTTGTGCCTACACATTTTTATGTCAAACTATCTTTATGCATACCTATACATGTAAAAAGCATGAATAAAAAATAAGCTAAAAAATAGAAACAAAAATTTAAAAAGAAATGTTAAAAATATGGCAATTATAAGGGAATTAAATGTCCCAAAAAATATTTCGCAAGATTTGTTTTTGTAAAGTTGAAAGCTCTAATATTTTTTTAGGCAGCCACGGAAGGCTTTGATAATATAGATGGGGTGGAAGAATAAGCTTAGTTAGAAATCTGAAAGTTGAAATTGTAAATACTTTGTAAAGTTGTTTTTCATTCAGTTTATTAAATATTTACTAACCTTTCCATAAAAAATCCTAACTGTTTTTAGGCTGCCTAAAACCTTCAGCTTTAAATAAAACCACTTTAGAAGTAAACTAGCCAACAGAAACACCAAATTACGCTAAAATATCTTTTAAAATGATTTCCCCAAAAATGCTAAAACTGTATTCCTTCATCGTAATCATCGGTGAGCTAATGACCCTCACCCTAGCCAACCCATTCCTGTGGAACATTCGCAAAAAGAAGCTCCTTCTAACCCACGGCTTACAATTTTCATTTTACAAAAAAGTGGGCTACGTCTTCCTGACAGTTACACTCGTTCTAACATTTCTACTAATAACCTCCCTACTTCGAGACAACTTTGAACTGTTCCACTTTATAGTGGTAATTGTTTATCTAAGCGTACTCTGGATCACCGTTTGCGTAATGACCCTACTAAAAGATAAACGTGGGGAAATTGCAGATTTAGTTAATAATGTTGTGAAACTAGACAGGCTATTAAAACGTGTTTTCCCAAGTGCTTATCTCTACGCACAAAAGTATCTTCGCAAGCAAATTGTAAAATACGAGGAAAAAACCGCACTAGCTTTGGGTGTCCACTGTACTTTCAACTGGATAGGTATTGCCTTGTTCTACTTGCGATTTGATCCGATAAATCGCTTCTTCGTAGAAATTATCGGCTTGCGACCCGAATGGGATAAAGTGATGTTTTTTCCAATAGCTTTAACCGAAGGCTGGTTTGTGTACATGGTAGGTACACAAAAATAAAAACTTTCTTAAAATTTCTTAAATTTTCAAGATTTCAAATTTTTTCAGCTGGCATATTCCGGAGCCCTTTTGTGCGTCAGCCTATTCCTCCCTTTTACCATGGAACTCTGGTTTCTGGCTTTAACTCACACCCTACAAACTCAACTGTATCCTCACCGTTTTCCGTTGCGGTTCCAGGGAAAATGCTACCTTCGCTTTTTACGGTGTCAACAGCTCCTCTCCCAATTTACTTTTGCTTGCACTGGAAACATTCTATTTAGCTTTCATCACATAGCCTTACTAACAGTTAATATTTTTGGCAACTACGCCATTTTGAGTTCTGCCAGTGACCTTAGTTCAGACGTGATAATAGTTAAGCTAGCTCTAATTGCCATTCTGCCTATTAGCTACATGTTAACTTATTACGAAGTTGTGTATCTGGACAGGTTTACCACAGCGGCGGATGGATTTCAGAAAGTGTGCAAAATTCATTTTAGCAAGTATGCTTGTTTGTCAAGGGCGTTTAGATCCTGTCCACCGATTAGGATTCACACGGGATATCCCTTCTTTTGCATTACAAGGAAAACGTTTTTCGCCATATTTTTAAAGCTGGTTGTGGATCAGACTATAAATTTGAAGTTATCAATTGGATAACAATTTTGGGGTAAAGTGACACATAAGTTTACTTTTATTTTATTATCAATGAAAAATCTGCATTCGTCTATAGAATAATCATTCATTCAAAAATGGCCTGATGACCTTTTTCTAAACTCAGTTTCATTTTCAATTTGAAATTGTGCACCGTCATGCATTTCGTGTCTGGAATGCTCATCAAAACACCATAAAATCAAACTACTGCAGTTTCTCCAGTCTCCAGTTACATTTTATTGTTGTTTTTTGCTTGTATACTTGTACACCAGTAATTAACGGAGTGTATAAGACACGTGCCGCTGGAAAATGGTGTCTTGTTGACTTTCCCATTATTCATACACGCCAGCATGAACCAAACTCTGAAAGCTCTATTCTTTTATTATGCAACTTGGAAAATAATATTCTGTTTTGGAAAAAAAGATGAAGGGTGGCCGTCATTCTGTTCTGAGTTCTGTGCGCACTCTTTTTGGCAGTAAATTTATCAGAAGGAACGACTCACGAGTGGCTTGTGCTCTGCCTTGTCTACATTTTTATTATGCTTTTACTATTATAGCTTGCTCCAGTTTATATTATTATTTGTGTGCTGTGCTGTTTTTCTGGCATGAAACGTATGTTTTTTCTGTTGATGTTACGTAGGCTAGTCAGTAGAGACCTGCCACGATGATGATGACGGTTGGTTGCTCTTTTAGCTTTGAGAGTAGAGTATACGGCATATAGTGAAGTGCATTATTTGTTGTAGCGTGAAATGTTATTTATGGACATCACACGACCGTGTCGACGAGGAGAACGCAGACGACGACGACAACGACGATGTAAAGGACAACAGTGACAATGACGGGGAACGTTAGAATAACAGAAAAATAAATAGAGAGAAAGTCTGAAAACGATAAAATGTCAACGAGAGCTTTCCCTGTGTTTGGTTTGGTACGGACATGTTCATTTTTTCATGAAGGATTTCTTCATTTCTTCAAGTTTTTAACTTTTATAGGAACGATTAAAATTGGTCTTAAATTATAAAGATTCTTTACTGCAATTAGCTAAAGCTGCAAACTCTATCTATGTACTTAGAGTTTCCCCTTTCTAAAATAAACGCATACAAAAACGTCGAAAACTTACAAATTTTTCCACCTTAACTTTTTCTTTTAAAAATCTTCAAAATTGTTCCAATTCCACCCAGATCAGTTCCACTTACAAAAAGCATATATTTTAAACCAACACTTTTTCTTGTTTCTTGTATTTTCCTCTGAGAAATCTGTTGGTTGCATGTCAAAAGCCAATAAATAAGGAGGACAAAGGAGCACGACACACACACACAGCTACAGTCCATGCATGAAAATCATTAGTGTTTGTACTTACTACTTAAAAAGGCAACCCAACAACAATGAACAACAACTCTCTGCTCTCATTATAATAATTACAATCACAACAAATAGTAATAATAATGAAATAGTTTAACATTTTTACCCGCATACTATACTCTAGCGCGAATTTACTTACAAGCCTTGTAAACCGTAAACCACGCAATTTTTTCGGGCTTTTATGCAGATTTTTTCTTAAGTCTAACAACCAACCATTTCATTATATATTTTTTAGCTTTAGGAACCATCCCCTTCTTTCTTCTTTCCAGAAAAAAAATATTGACAGTGATTTACCGCTGGAAAAAAGTATACACTTTGCATACCACTTTGCTTTACCACTTGCTGTGCTGCGGGAGTATCTTTACTTGTCCAACCGCCTTGTGTATTCATGAATCACCTTTTTCTCAAGAAAAAAAATCTGTGTGATCAAACCGGAAATAACTGTGGCTTGGGACTTTGTTGCTTGCGCTTGGGGAAAGTAAACGAAGATGTTTGAATGCTTGAAAGCTTTGAAGCTATAGCTTCTAGACATTTCTCGTCTTCTTCGAAAGTAAAATGAATTATTGGCCTGTTGGATGAATATGGAAAAATGTACTTTCTTTTCTGGTAATCATGCAAACTACTGCACAGAACAGAAAAGAAGATTTTTGTGTAGATTTATATATTCCGAGATTTATGGTATATATTTTTTAACCTGTCAAAATAGATCTCTTACTACAAGTTTTCTGTTCTTTTGACACTTAAATATGCTTTCTTTATGCAAAGTTGAGAAAGTACTAAGCTATTATTATGACCGTGTCCGGGCCCGCGGGGAATCCTGGATAATTGAGTGGTCACGCCAGAAAGCGGAATATTTTCAGTTTCTGAATGTATATTTATATTTATGAAGTATTTTTTGGTTAGTATTTTTTCACGCTTGTTTTTTTATTCATTTTAACAATTTTTTATATGTAAATCCAAAAAAACAGCTAATTTATATGATATGTGCGTAAAATAATAAATAAGCAAAAAATCATCATTAATATTTATACAGGCTATTTTAGAGAAGTACAGTAAATACAATTATTACGTTTTTATATAGAACTTTTTTATTTTCCAGTTTTTTAAAATTAATAATCGTTAGTGTAACCGTAACCTGTGTAATAATTTATTTACATTATTTTATCGTGCGCGGCAGTAGTGTTCAGTTTAGCAGTTTTTCGTCGAAAGAACAAAAACATTGAAGAATGAGAGTTATGGTGAATGTGTGTAATATAAATATATTTTATGGATGAATGAATGTATTTTTTCAGCACAAACAATTATATTTTATGTGATAAGTGATGATTATATGATGGTCTTGTTCTAACAAAAGGTGTAAACAACAAAACAAATAAAAACGTGAAAATTCACGTTTTCTGGCTTTCTCGTATAGAACACAGTGGTACTCAATAAACGACATTAAAAGTCTGTTGACAGTAGATTTTTTAGAAACAAAAAATTATGTATCTTATTATTTTTACAAACTATTTTATGGTGTTTGTGATGATGTTTTCTCCACAAAAATGCATGTATTCTCTCTCTTTCTGCATATATTTGGTGTTTTATATATAACTTTTTCAATTAGATTCTAAATTGGCTTTAATTGAGACAACAAATAACAATTAACTTGTAGTAATTAACAGTAAACATGTAATTATGGTAAATTATTTAACACAACAAAGCAATTTTTAAAGAATCTACAATATTTTTATCTGTGACCTGTGAGCTAATTGACTAGTAAATGGTTTTTGTGTATGTGTATATAATGACAACTGATGATATTTTATTAGCAAAGTGATGAATTTTGACAAGACAAGTGATGAAAGTACACAACAACGACACAAAACAACAAAGAAACAATTTCTGGTTGATGGCAAAGTAGTTTATATATATTTTAGGCACCTTTTGAATTTCATAGCACAAAAAAGCACAACCGATGTTTTCCTTTCTTTTTATTTTGGACGAAGCATGATTTTCTTATAGCACAAGAATGAAAAGGACACGTCACGTCCTATATTGTTTCCCCTATCATCATTTTTTTAATGCGGTGAAATGATGACATTGTTTTTTGTATAAGTTATTATTATTATAATTACAGTATGTATAACAATAATTAAGTAAAGTAGATTAAATAATTATTGTAGTATAGCACAGTAAACATAATTAATATTAACAATGAATGAATGATATTGAAGCTGCTGAAAATTGACAAAATTTCAAAAATCCAAATAATCTTTTCCAAATTATTTTGCCAAACTCTGATTTTTCCAAAGATAAATAATTACCAAGTAAAGTAGTTTTTTAAGAATTAAAAATTGTCAAGTTTTTATTTTTTATTTAAGTTTGGAGATTTTAAAATGATCCCTGTCTCTCTCTATTTTAATCTGAGTTTTCTAGGTCTAAAAATTGGTTTATTTTAATTTTATAGCAATTTGGATTATAATAATTTTTTAGTATGATGACTCGGATGTTTTTGTCTCTTGGATAACAAATACTTGGCCACCAGCGGTGGGGGTCACGCTAGAGGTAACAAAGGACCTGTGCTTGGCACGGATCAGGGACAAGTTGCTCTCAGCAGAGTCGGCACGCTCCTCAGCAGCTTCCAATTCACGCTGGAATCGTCGGACTCGGGTGACATTTGTTGCGGCAAGACTCTCCTAAAAACATTTTAGCAAATTTTGGGAATTTACATATACTTTAGATTCGTTTGGCAAGATTACGTTCGATACTATCAAAAGGGAATGCATTATTGGGCGTACCTGCTCTTGAAGCTGCCTCTTGTACAAGTTAGCCTTGTGTCCAACCTTGTCCAGAGCCTCCTGGAGCAGAGCAATCTGTTGATTTTGCTCCTCAATGGAAACCATGATCTCTTTGACGTGACGTTCCTTCTTGCGCAGGATCTTGATAGTTTCGTTGTGGCGACGCTTCTCCTCGTCCAGTTCCATCTCCAAGTCTCGGAGCTACAAAATATTACAAAAGAATATACTCATTAAAATATTCCCATTATAGCTGTAATGAGGAATGAGCCATTACCCTTCCTTCGAGTTTGGAAATGATGCGCTTGCCATTAACCAGAGCATTCGCTTCCACCTCCTCAAGGCGGACGCTCAAGTTCTTGACCTCAATCTCCAGACTCTTCTTGATGCTTTCAATCTTCACCACACGCTCTTGTTCTTCGTGGAGGATATCAATGGTACGGGTGAGTTCTACAGATACCTTCTGGTAACGCTCATCAGACAACTACAGCAAAATATTCAATCACAATAAAAATTTTGCTTGAGGTCAGCGTCAGCAAAGTGGCCACCAAGAAAAAGTGCCTTCTAATCCAAGGCAGATTCAACATTTCCGTTATTGTTCAATTTTACCTTAAGTTCCTTAGACACTTCATCGTAGTCGGAGCTAATAATGGACAATTCCTGCTCCAACTTCGTTCTCTGGCTGGCCAGGTTAACGTTGATGGTAGTTAGCTCGTTTACGCGGCTGGCGGTCTCCTCCAGACTTTGCTCCACAGCACGCTTGGCACGCAGGGACTAAAAAATCATTTTAAAAATCAAATCCCAATGCACCCCTTAAACTTTCATCTCATTTAAAAATTAATCCCCTTCACGTACAGCTTCCAGGCTGTTGCGAACTTCATCCAGTTCTCCTTGGAGTGCCTGTGCGCGCCTTTGAGCTTGGCCATATTGATCCAACGCGATTTGGAGTTGACGCTGGACTTCGTCGTAGTGAGCTTGCAATTCCTTAAAAACATCATCCATTTTTCAAAAATCCAGTTTTCCCCACCAAAACTCATTTCATTTTATCATTATTTTCCTCATACGGTAAGCTGGATGGAGTACTTCTTGACCGTCTTCTGCAGCTCAATATTGTTCTTGTTGGCAACATCCAACGACATCTCCAACTCGGTGATCTGCACTTGCAGCTTCTTCTTAATTCGGGTGACTTCGGTCTTCAGCTTCGTCTCCGCCTCGACAAGTCGGGCACTCATTTGCTCAATCTCGATTGTCATTTGCTTGCTGCACACAACAAAACCAAAGCAAACCAACTTATTTCAAACTATTTCCACATTTTCCCCATCATCATCTTCTCCACTTTACACTCCAACTCTCTAATGGATTATTGACCAACATTCCTTCATTCTTTCATAATTGCCCATTGTACAATTGGCCTACAGCCAAAACCTTCATTATTTTCATAAAGTCTCAAAACGCCCCAAAAAGCCATTACTCTCCTTCAACCTTCAATACTCTCTATTTTGTTCGCGTGACCCACTTTCTTTCAAGCCATCTGCCTAATGTCATCTCTTACCACAACTCTTTCCAGTACTCTGCATCAGCCTCCCTGCTTGTATCATCAAACTTTACCGAAAATCTGACTGGCTGACGATACCGAGGTGCATTATCTACTGGCTCGTTGTCCTCATTGTCATTTTCACTACCCACTCTACTAACTACAGATGCAGTTCTTCTTGAAGTCGAAGCTACTACACTTTTTGTACTATCCCCTCGTTGGAAACTCAGTGGACTGTGTAACTCGGTAATGCACTCGTCCTCCTTCACATTATTGGAAATGGATCTAGCTAATGGAAGTTGGCTGGCCTGGACCAAGCTTTTAAGCACCATTTCATCCTCCACCACCCTTGCCGCCTTTTTGGTAAATGCACCAAAACTGTGACTTCTTCTAAGCCCAGCACTAGTTCCATCCCCAAAATCATCTTCAACTTGTCTATTTCTGCTTCTTAAAGAACTTCTCCTGCTTTCTTGACTTTCCCTTTCCAGATCTTCCTTAAGTCGCCTTTTGCTCTCTTTCAGTTTCTCACTGACTGCATCCACCAAAGCCCCAGCGGACTTTGACAACAAGCTAGTTTTCAAGCTTTCTTTGGTCATACTATATTCTGGATGCTGATCTTGATGAAAAGTGCTTTTATTTACGCCCAATTTCCCCGCAAGATTGCTGTCCTCATGGCTGTCAATAAAAGTGACTGTTCTTTGTCCCCGGCTTCCATACTTTTGAAGCTTACCGGAAACCGGTGTCCTTTCACCACTTTGCCCTTTTTCCACTTGAGCGTGTTCAATCAACCTTTTTAAATCCCTGTCGGTATAGCTTCGCTTCATTTTTCCAGAAGAAGAAGAAGCATTTTCAAAACTTTGCTCTTCCAAATATTTCAAGTGTGGTAAAGGCTCTTTATTTTCTAAAGTTGTGCCCTGAACTTCAACTTTCTTGTCCAGATAGTCAATCATGGGCTGGTAGTAGTTAAAACAAAAGTTAAAGTTGTCCTCGTAAGTGGTAGACTTTAAAAGGCGACCACTATTGCTACGCCTTAGACTTTTTGACCTTTCCGACTTGTCCGGCAAGGCGGATCGCTGCTCGGCCAGGATGGCCATGGCGGAAGTGGCTTTAAATGGAAGGGAAAGGGAACCCATTTTCTTTTTGGACACCACCAAACTTTACACCAAAAATTACTTTACTACTTGTTGTAATAAATCAATTCCCATTTTTTATGCTTTTGAACTTAATTTCCCATAAAAATCCGAACATGCTCCCGAAAAAAATGTAAAATGATGACTGAAACATAGCCCAGTACGTAATCAAATGGGCAAACCGGCACAAGCCACAAAATGAGAAAACCGCAATTCCTCTCCGCTAATCCAGCGTGCTAATTCAAAAAGCTCATTCTAATTTTAACATTTTGGCCAAAAGCGAAACATACAACGCGATACTGATGATCTTATACCTAAAAATGCAATATTAATGGCCATATTTTTTTCTCCTTCTGTTTGATATTATATGACGTATGGCTTATCTTTTTTGCTACTACTCGAATTTCAAAAGAAAACATTGGCTAAATATTCTTCGGCATGTTTCCCCATTTTGTCATGCAGGTTTGCACACATGGCCTGAAAAAATACGCTACATTTACAACTCTCCATCTTCAATCTTTCTTTCTTGGGTTCAAATTGTAACGCATTCACCATTCATCAGTTTCTTCTAAAGGCTTGCATGGTGAATGTTGAATAGCCGCTTTTATCATTATATCAATAATAGCCAGAAAGACAGAGAGAACGAAAAGATAGATAGAAACAGATGTACGGAACCGTTGAAAACTCAAAAGTTACAAGGGCCATCATTCACATTGGAAAAATATGAAGTGGCTCGAGAAACACAAACGGTTATGATAATGCGGAGATGATTATTATTCCGGCGTTTTTTGGACGAATTACAAGAAAGTATGCACAGTTGTGTATAGTAGTGGCACATTGGCACACTTCAAATTGATACCACCGAAAAAGCTACCACAAGTAAAATATATTGCGAAGAGAGTCAGTCTGTAAGTCGCCACTAGAAATCATTTTGAAAAAATGTGTTTTGAGTTTTTTGATAGAAGAAGAAAGAAGACTTTGGCTAACTGCGTAAAAAAACTGTTTATTTTCTTGTGGCTCAAGTGGTTTTTATTATTTTATGAAAATTGTTTGCAGTTTCATAGAGTTTCATGCATGTTAAAGCAGAAAATGAAACTGTCTGGGTGAATTTTACTGCGACTGTAGTAAATTGTTTTATGGGCAGTGACAATGATAACAATTTCATGAGTTTTGATTCTAATAAAGTTGTGTGTTTTTTCTAGAGATGACAATACTAGTGAAAGCTAGGCATGAAGATGAAGAAAATCTTTAGCAAAACCTAAATTTTAACTAATATGACGCTTTTTTACAAAAATATATATAAATACATAAAAAATTGATGGGTATCAACGTCAATTACATACGCCCTATTCGAAGGACACACTCGTCTACCAATAGGTCAATTTTTATCTCTATCTGACGACAAAATGATACTACAAAATGTACGACTGGGAAAGAAAAACTTACCGAATGGATTCAATTTCCTCTTCCTTCTCCTGAATACGACGCTCCGCATCATGTCTGTACTGATTCAGCTCAGCGGTGATGCGCTGTGACCTTTGTTCTTCAGCCTTACGTCCCTGCAGAATCACACAAATTAAAAATCATACCATGAATTATAAATGAGTCAATTTTAAAATGAAATGTCCATCATATTTTATATAAAAAGTTGCGTCTCATTGGCTTGATCCGTATAAATGATTATTCATCATAAAAGACTTGCGTCAGGTTATGGTTCCTGAGTTAGAATCATTGACCGGAAGTCTCAAAATATTTCGATGAATATAATTTTTGATTAGCTTACTGCTTCAGCTTCCTTGTACGCAGCAGCCAATTCCTCACGCTCGTTTTCAATGCGTCTGTAGTCTAGTTCCAGCTCGTGGTAGCGGCGATTCACTTCAGTGAGGCAGTTCTTGGTCTCATGCAGTTCGTCTGCAAATTTTTCATTCAAAACTCATTTAAATTTTTTTTTTTCAAGCTACAATTTCCATTTGAAATTTTTTAAAATTGCTTTAACCTCCAATCTTCTTGTTCTCCCTGGACAAATACTCCTTCTGCTCCCGGGTCTTATCCAGCTCGTGAGTCAACTGTTGGATTTGGGTCTGCTTGGCACGGTTATCCCGCTGGGCAGCGTCGTACAAGCCGTTGAGCTCGTCAAGCTTGGCCTTCAGGTCAGCGTTCAGCCTCTCCAGCTGGTCAATCCTCTTCTGAAGCTCCCGAGCAGTTCCGTTGGCCTAGAATGTATTCCAAACCCATTTTACTCCATCCATTCATAAAAAATTAATCCATCTTTTCCTTTCCAAACTATTTATTTTTGAAATGATCGGTCATAGTTCCTTAGAAATTTCATTTTTCTTTTCATAATCCGAGAACAATTGTAATCATTCTGATCACAAAATTCCAATAATTTTCATTTTCGTGTCAATATTACCTTCTCGAGGTCAATGATAAGAACCTCGACCTCGCTCTGCAGCCTGGACTTTTGCTTCTCGAGAGCGGTACAACGGGCCATGAGACTTTCGATTTGTTCCTCTTGCTCAGAAATCCTGATCTGGAACTTACGTCTGCAACAATACACCCACTCATTATAAACCCATTCCAAAAGTATTTAATCTCTCAAAAACATTGTCGCATTGTTCATATATCTAGCATGGTTATTTCATCAAGCTATGTCATAAGGAGAGATCCAGAGAAATTAATCATTTTATTTTTAAATGTCAACTTCCGGTTTCATTTCCGGTTCTGTTCTGCGCACCTGACTTCTTCAAGTTCCTCAGCACGGGAGGCACACTCAGACTCATACTTGGACTTGTACATGTTCACATCAGAGTTGGCCTTGGACAGTTGTCTCTCAATCTCGAGACGGGACTCGGACTCCTCCTCCAACTGGACACGGCAGGACTCCAACTCCATCTCGATGGAGTGAAGAGAGCTCTCCAGCGTGGAGCGTCGTCGGTCCTCTTCCTCGAGACGACGACGAGCATCCTCCAGCGCGGTTTGCACCTGGCTTCGAGAGTAAGAAATGTTCTCAATGGAAACCTTGAGCTCCTGCACTTCCTTCACCAGAGTTATATTTTCCTACAAAAACAGGTCAAAGGTCAGCATTCCAGTTCAACTTCCCATGCCATAAAAATTATACAAGTTTATTCATCATCTTACAGTGGACAGACGTTGCTTAACGGAAGTGATATCAATAATGGTCCTGTTCAATTCCTCAATCTTTACACTCAGTTCTTGAACATGGATTTCCAGCTTCTCTACTTGCTTCACGCTGTACAGCTACAAACGCAAAAAACAATCCATGTGTCAGAACACCCCAAAAATCCCATTAATTTTCATAATAATTTCTTCATTTTTTCTCATAGTCTCATCCTGCCTTATTACATCGCCTCATTTACTATCAGTTCAAGAACGAATGTGTAATCATCGATTATTAAATTTAATTAAAACAGTTCATTATTATTTCCAAAAGCATTATTCGTACTTTCTCCTTGTTGATAGCCTCGATTTGAGACATGAGCTCAAAAACTTCTTGCTGGAATTTTGTCTTCTCCTTCTCGGTTCTGTAATAGCAAATAGTTTTTAAAACTGTAAAATAGTGATTTCAAATTCATAATTGATTTACTAATGGTTAGTCAATCATTTCCCTAGAACTAAATTCAACGCCATTACATTCAGCAACACTGACAAGCTGTATCCCTGTTCACAAAGGTAATGCTTTGAAAATGTTTGCATTTTATTCATTTCAAACTAATTATTAATTTCATAACCATCCTTTTCCATTTCACCCGCATTCTTCTTCCCGAACATATTTACTCATGTATCCATTCCCATTCGCACGTACTCATTCAATCCAAAAAATCCCACAACATCCCGCATCTAACTTGATCTCTACTCTTCTTACTTTTGGCTCAGAATCTAAAAATAAAAAGACTAGCACAAACTACCAACAATCTAGCAAGCCATCCTACTAAAGTAAAAGCCCATCTCTCTGTCTATCTATCTATTACACTTCCAACTCTCTTCTCTAATCTTCCAAATATTACCTCTGCCATCATCATCAGAGCCCCATTCCTATCTGCAAACCTATATTCTCTATATTCTTTCGTCATCATCATGATCATCAACTGTGTGGTCGGTGTTTTGGGCACATTCCAAAATAACACTACATCTTTAGCTTTAAGCTTAAAACACACACACCACCTTACAATAATATCATCTTATCATCATCCTCATACACATATTTTTTTCTCTTCGCCAAAATCTAAACTTTTCCCATATCACCACCACCACAACAGCCATATCATCATCCTTTTCATCATCATCATCTTTTCTAAAAACCTATCTCTATCTACCTTATATACAAAATTACACACTAAACATGTTTTCTTTTAAGCTCTTTGGCAAAATTCGCTTTTATTTTTCCTCTTTGCTGTCTCTAGTCTACTCTCTGCAGTGTAAACTGAGTGCTTCTTCTTTTTCACACGTTGTTTTAAAATATCACTAACAGTTTTTTCCTGCCTATCTATCTATTATATAGCTTCTACTAAAATCTAAAGCAGAAAAAAATCTCAGCCATTTACTCATCGCCTACGCATTTCACATAAAATGTCCTATTTCCTCAACAAAATTCCTACATGCATTCTTTAGCTACTGAAATATATGGCTTTATGGCTTCCCCTTTCTATTTTCCCACTTGTTTCATTTCATTAATCGCTCATATCACACTTCTTATTCTTTAGACAATTTTTTTTCTGTCTACACAGTCTACTTTATAGTGCATCTATTTTCTTCTGATGTTGATCTTTAGATCGATAAACTTTTCTTCTGAAAATAGCTATGTTATCGCTAGTTTCTCATTTGATCCAGAATACTTATCTAAAGGAATTTCTTTTCTGAAGCTGCTTGTTTGTCAGCCATATTTTCCGCTTAAATGGCACTACACGCAATTCAAGCAGCATTACTTTGGCATGTTTTTAAAATAAATTTATCATGTTGGGTTGGGTGTGTACTCTGTCTCAGCTTTTTGTGGCGGATAATTAGCAATTAGTTTGGATGAGATAGCACTGAAGATGTAATTATGGCTTTTGTGCATATCTGATTTCTTCATGCGAGTTATTGTAATGGCTAAAGTTTCTTAGAAGAAGAACAACTGCATAAAGAAATTTATTAGTTTTTCTGGTGGGACTTTTCTTGAACGTACTTTTGTCTCGCCTTGGCGAGTTGGTCCAACTGATCCTGATAGTCGGCGATAGCCTCCTGGTGCTTCTTTCGCAGCTGTACGGCCGTCTCTTCTGACTCCAAGTGGACGTCTTCCAAGAGTCGGCGAAGCTTGGCCAGCTCGGCATCCCGCTTCTTGTTGATTTCAAACTGAAATAAAATAAAATGCATGCAAGGTTTGTACAATAAATTATACCGGAAACGTGACACATAATATGATATAGAGAGATTTAAAGATAAGTGTAGTGTGAATTCTAGAAGGTAATTAAAAGTTCATTGGCATAAATATTTTTCGGGGCTTACCTGTCCTTCCACACCGCATTCAGCCTCCTCAAGACGCTCCTGAAGTTGAATGACTTGAACGCTCAGGTCAGCACGCTCACGCTCGATCTATTGAAGATGTTAATTAGATTCTTATGTATGTTGCATTACAAATGTCAAAACTGATTTAATATTGTACTAAGTTTCAAGTCAATTAATACAACCATTAAATAATTTAACAAAGCAAAATAAAAATCATGCATTTTTCCAAGTTTGGGTAAACTTTCCACGTTTTCATGTCTGGAGTGATTAAGGCATATTGTCACCAATTAAAACGACATGTAGCCAGTGTTACTTTTTAATGTTTTTAAGCATTTAAGTACTTATTAAAGAAAAACTGACATCATTCCGATAGTAGGACCAAATAGTCACGGCTACCAACTGATAGTTGATACGATATCGAACAGCCATGCAAAGACGCAACCTATCTCTGAGGTGAAACTCGCTCGGAATCCAATTCACGTATTTCGACTTGCTAGTACTACAACAGTCCATTATTATTAATAACATGACACGTGTTTTTATCATATTTTTTTGTTTATACTCATTTGTCCCAGCGCAAACATCCATTTGCCTCATAAACCATTCGTCTATTCCAATTCAACATTATAAAACCTCCCCATAAAATTCTCATTGGCATTTCCCCTGACTTTTTGCTCTTTATTTGTAGACCAGACCAGATCAAGTCATCATAATTTTTACGGTTGCAACCCCAACATCAGAACATTAGCATGCACGATGGAATGATACATTTTTAAAACCTGGGAAGAAACAAAACTGCATTGCATTTAAATATAAGTATATTTTAAGAAGTTTCGGGAGAATTCAGATTCAGAATCCCGGTTCTGAATCTGAATATTATGAATTCTGACGTGATGCAGCTGTCGTTTGTTTTGCACGCCTGCTGCCTCCGCACATCTCTCTTTTTAAATCGTGTTCGAATACACGTCATGTTTCATTAAACTTGCAAACTAAAAACCTAACTGAATATTTATGCAAATCCAAATGCTAAAAAAGACTACGCACAAACTTCTCTTGATCTTCTACCGTCTCATATTTCTCCGTCTGTGAATCTCAAACCTCCAGTAGAAATCTTTTTTAAAAGTGCATCTTCATCTTCTTCGCACCAAAATGCTCACCCACTCATTTTCTTTCCATTTTCTAATTATTTTCCTTATGGATTAGTATGTCATGCCGTGTATCGTCATCATCCCAAAAGTCTTGGCTTCTTGGCACCATCCTAAAAACCCAAAGTTTATGCTGTCCAGCAATCCCATTCCTTAGACAAACTCAAGCTCATACATCTACGTACGCATTCCTCCCCTTCATTGTCTGTTTTCACCTTTGCCAATTGCCAAGAAAAATTTTACGGATTGGCTGCGCTTTTTTCACTTAATACATTAGGAAAAAGAAGGCAGCAGACAACCTTGTCCGTTTCTCAATGCCATTCCGCTTTTCCTTCCGCAAAATATTTACTAAAGTAGCAATACAGTAGAGAAAAAGCTCTTTACGTAATCAGCCACCATATCGGCAATGGCGTCATTTTATTTTTAATGCAGAACAAACTCAATACATTACTTTATTCTAGTTTTCCTGGTGCATTTATTTATTTTTATTGTAAAATTGGGTAGTAGAACAGCCAATTGATCGGTTTTTACACGAGCTGACATTTTCACTTGTTACTCAGATAATGTTATCGCCGAGATTGAAATTAGATCCTACCAACGTATACCTACATAACTGATTGTTATTCAGTTTTACCCGTCCTCGTAAAACAAACGCTTATCCAATTTATTATCCAAATTTTAACCATGCCAGCTCGTTATTCTGTCGTTAGCTCAGGGTTCACTGGAAAGGCTAACAACACAAGTAATAACATATTTTCCCGTAAAAATATTCTCCTTGCATTCTTCAACCCCGAAATAAAACTCCGAAGAGAAACTAATGTCATATTATTTTCCACTTGGAAAAATATAATACCTTGTCGCTTCAATATTTGCCATCATTCTTTTCTGGCAACATTCCAGTGTTTTGTCACACACACACAAGCATTTTCTTAAACCAATCCGATCCGTTTATTATAAAGATAAGAAAAGATACACTATTGATAAGATATTTAAAATGATAACTAAGCCATTCTCTATCTAATTTTTAGGGGATGATTCATCTTCTATTCTAACATTATTCCACGTGAATTTTACTACTAGGTATACCTAAGCATTACATCATGTTTTATGTGTAGGTACGTTTATTATTTTTGTTTAGCGAAAAATATTTTGGTGCTTGCATCATCATCGCTTTGATATATTATCGAAGTACAGAGACCAAGTCCCACGAAAATATTAGCTTGTTTACGTTTTCCCAAGCACCGAAAATCGGTGATAATCTCAAATGATGGTGATGATGATCAGGCTGACGATAAATATCAACACTACGCCATACGGCATCTATCGCACCATTTTATCATCACCGTATAGATTACGATAAAGTAGATTCTGAGCTTTTGTCCGATTTACCCGGGTAGGGAAAAGAAAGTTTTGAATGCAAGGTTGGTTTAGTGTTGTGTAGAACGCCATTTTACTTTGTTACGGAACGGAGTCCGGTTTTTAGTAACTGTAGATACAAAGTTGGGGAGTCAACAAAATGTTCCTGTCCCAGAAAGCATCTTAAGGCAATCTGTCTACCTTTTCATCACCCTTAAGATTTTAGTCAACAAAACAATGACAAACTTTAAAACGAAATTCATTTTTTTACCAAGCTTTACCAAGTTCTTAAGGTGAAAGTGCTTTTAATTCTCTTTTTGTAAATGGATGAATGGTCTTGGTGTGAGATTACGTTTTGGCAAAATTGAGTTTTCATGTTATTTCAATTTCAAGCTTGCTTGCTTCTATTGCTTCAGCATTATTTGTATTTCTCCAACTTTGAAAAAAATCCCGTGGAATGGCATCTACTTCTTTAGTGGAGTCGTATGTCTTTGAAATGTTTAAACAAATGAGAGTGAAGACAGGGTTAATGCATCTTGTGTAATGTTGATTGATCACACGAAAAAACTGCAGCCATCAAACCTTTTGATTCTAGAGGATTTATTTTAAAACTTTTGAAGGAGAAAAAAGTAAACTTTTCAGTGTTTGAAATAAGTAGGTACTTAGATTTATTCTTTGGGCTTGTTTGTTCGTTGACATTAAAAGGTCAGTTGCCTTTAAAACGTGGTCAACAAGGAAGAAGTTAAAAATCTCTGTGTAATTTCACTTTCTCGCACTTTTGACTTTATTCATGGCTTTATGACGATTATTATTTCTAGTCTGCTGGGAGGAAATTCAGGATTTAGCAGGTCTTCCTGGCAGCTGGTTGAAATAGTATTTGATGATTAATTTAGAGGCTACACTCTGTGGCTGCGCCCAATAAACTACATCTTTCTAAATTCTTAGACTTCTGTGTGTAGTCTGCCATTTTTCTTTCAATATTTTGTGTGTACCTAATACAAAATGCAAGTCTGCGTTTTGTTTGTTACAATTTTTGTAGACTGCCTCCCTGGTCATATATTTATTGGAACACGTCATGATCGCAATTTCCCGATAAAAAAATTATGGTGTATAATGGCGTGGGTGGCTAAATGATATTTATTTTCGTTGTAAAGCAGTCGAACAAGAAGTCAGAATTAGTAAAAGGCACAATAAAAAGAAATTTGTGATATGAAAAGGTTAAATGGTATTTCCGTGTTAGGCTCAAACCACAAGAACAATCAAATTTAATAATGGATCTACTTTTAAGAGGTTAACTACATTTTAGGTTTTTTACCCTTTGACGAAGTTCACGTTCCGATTCCAAGTCCTCCTGAAGAAGTCTGATTTTGTCCTGTGAACAAAAGAGAACAGCAAAAAATATTTAATTCTTCTTCATGCAATTTGGTGCATTTATAATCTTGCTGCAGGATTCTCTGTGTATATTTTTTTCATTATGCTTCACTGCTTTTTTAGAAATCCTCCGTTGTTGAAAAATAGTAATGACCTGACCTAGAAACTTGACTTTTGTGTTCCACATTCCTCAACCTGATCCAAATAAACTGCTTTTTAATTGCCTGTTATTATATTGCAACCAGATTTTTTTGTTGTGCAAAGTAAACATAATCCATAATATGCTTTGGGAAAATATTTTCATTAATTTTCAATTTATCATCATGTTATCATGAAAAATTAATTTTAAAGTCGAATTTGGGATTTCAGAGCTGTTCAGTGCTATCCGGTTCCGTGGAAGACCAATCTACTGTGTTGTATCATGCAAACTGGCTCCGTAAGAAAAATGTCGGCGTCATAACCACATCTTCTCTCTATCCTTCTTTCCCTCACTGCAATCTTCTCTCTTTCTATCCGTGGCATTCATTCAACACGGGCAAAAATTCTGTGCAGCCAACGAGTTTGAACTAATTTTGGCGATGAGTCAATTCTCACTCTCTCTCCGAGAAACACCAACTTATATATACAGCTACAGCAGCCATAATAATAAATACACACACCAACATTTGTAGCCATTCGTTATGTCTGCGAAAAATATATATCCCGTCTGTTTAAAGTTTTTCAAACGCTAAATCCTCTTTTCTCGAGCTGTTCTAAACTGCTCGGCTTTATGACGATGATCATTCTGATGATAAGTTTTGCTAAAAACTCAAAGTCTCAAACTCAAACTTTTTTCAACAGACTCATCTTCATCTCTTGCTCTTTTCAGTTACAACTTGTTTTAATATTCACACTTTTTCTTTAAATCTCCTCACACACTCGACAAGACAGATTCTCGGAAAGGAGCAGCTCTTTCAACATCAGCTCATTTTATATGAATGCATTTTCCTTTTTGAAAAAAAAATCTCTGCAATATGGCAGCTGCTGCTGTAAAAGAAGATTAGTTGAGAAAACGAGGATGAAGATCGTACAGGTGCCGAATTGCCGAAGATGCTCCATTTTTTCTCAATTTTACTTTCAGTTTGCAATTACCTTTTTTATTCTGTCGCTCTTCTCTTAACGTTTTTATCAAATCTTAAAAATGAATGCCGACTACATGGTCATATTAAAAGTTATAGGCACGTAAACTTTATCGAGATGATGATGACAAGTAATAACTGTGATGATCTCTTCGTTGAATTGGATCAGGACAAAAAATGCAATAAAAATACAGTCGGTGCTTTCGAAGAAAACTCGGGATTTCTTCCGGCATTCAGTTCCAAGTTTGAAATTAAGCCGTATAGAATGAAATGAATGTACGGAAGACACCGAAAGCTCTATGCAAAATGTAGACTGACACTAATTGCAATATTTATTGCTATACCGAAACTAATTTTAATAGCAGTAATTTTAAAAGCATGTTGAATATTTTTTCAAGTTTTAAGTGAAAGATTATTTTGATGAAAGGTTACCTGCAGGCGGTTCAAGGCACTGAGATCCTGCGTGTACTCAATGGTCACATCCGCATTTCCTTTCCCACCTGCGGACGTGTAGGTGTAGGTTTTCGTCGTAGTTTTATTCATGGAAGCCATTTTTACTGCACTTTTTTATTTCCACTCACTCACTACACCCCAGAAGAATAGAAAGTAGAAACAAGAACAAATCAAAATATTTTAAAATCCGTCCTTAAAACAGAATACTGATTTATTTTAACAAGCACTAGTACAAAGTACAACCGTGTCCCTTTCTCTAGATAACTATTTATAATGCGAAACACAAAAATTACAATAAAGACTATTCGTCTGTATAAAAAATTACTATGAAAATTGCACTAAAAAATAACTGGAATATTTATCGATTCTCTGAAAACCCAAAACAAACGAAATTACAAAGTCGGGGTAAACTGTGACTCTTTTCGTATTTACAAAAAACAAATATCGGTTAAGTGTAATCGACTTAATCTTTCGAAAACTGCGGGGTACGAATACGATTCCTAATATTTAATCTAGCTGGAAGCTCTGCTGCTTGAATGAAACTAGTGGAAAATTTCGATCTGGTGTCAGATTTTAAAGTGATCTTCCATAAAATAAAAAAATATTTTCAATTGTGGCTTCTTTTCCCATGACTCAACCAACTTTGCCCTTTACTCTAATGTATTTACAATTTTAATATGTACGTGTATTATGTCCGTGTATGCTTAATGTTTTTACTAAATAGTTGCTAGTAGGTGTAGTATAATACCTTATATCGCAAAATAAACAACAGACAGAGAAAAAACTAGTTTAAATCACAAGCAAATAAGCCACCCCCTCAAAAAACTGCAAAAAATCAAGTAGTCGATGAGCCTTAAAAATTTCCTACGATTATTTCGTCGTCGTCTTTCTAAAAATTCTTTAAAGCAATTTACTAGTTAAGGGAAACACACAAAACCACCTTTAAGGTTTAATGGCGGAACAAACTGGACTATATTTTTTGTATAGGGGCCCCTACACAAATAAATGGGAAAATATTGAAATCCTCCACAAAAATTGGTGGTGGTGAAGATTAGAAGTTAACGCGTAATGTAGCGTACTCGCCACCAACCCAAGGAATAAGCAAATTCAAATGGGAAAATACTTTGGGTCGGATTTTGTGTAGCTAGTTAACAGAGACGGGGATTTCGTTCGTCCGCTATATAATATTCCGCTACGGGAGGTTGGCTCACCGGAAAAAGAAGGAAAGGAAAAAAGAAGAAAATCGGTTTTAAAACAGAAATTGTACATTTAACATATTAAGATGGTGATACTGCTCGGTTTAGAAAGAGTCATCTTGAAAGATTATCTAACCGGGTTACGCCACCAAACTATGTGCATGTACTCATTCATCTGGGCTTGCTTTTAAAAGAATGGCTAAATATTTTTACGTGGGATACGTACGAATAGTTACAAGCGCAGGCAGATTGTTGGAGCAACGCAAAGAAAATGAATCTCCTGATGGGAATCTCCTCCTCCGTGTTCGAGAAGCAGCAGCAGCATCAAAGCATAGCATGAGAAAAAACGTGGAAACGTCTGTCGTTTATTCACTTTCTCTAGTTGCTAGTAAAAAAAATCGTCATCATGAAGAAGCACTCGTCATCATCGTCTTGGGAAGATCAACATCGTCAACATGAATAAGTCACGATTCACGAGCAAGATATGCAGGCAGGGGACATTTTACGTTTGAAAGTTCGGAAGAATGACTAGCATACCAATACTCTCCCACGACAAATACAACCAAGATATTTTTATAGACCAACAAAATAACTGCATGAGTATGTATGTATCTTTTTTAAAGAAACTTTAAGAAAGTGACAAGCTAACATGAAAGTAACAGAAGCCCTCACACTATCTCTTTAGTCATGTTCAACACCCAACAAGATTGCAATATATAGTAAATTCTTATCTTGTGCGTTTACACATTAGCAAATTAAGATTTATTCTGTGTGTACTTTTGGTTTGCTACTCATAATACATATTGTTATGATTTTGTTTAAAGAAACTGCATAAAAGTTTCAAGTACATTTTCTTTTTTGTAAACTGTTTGAACAGAAGTATGGGCATTAAAAAAAAGTAGCATAGTGCTTCAAAAGGCTGTTTGGTCTTTAGTGACTGCTGGTGTACGCTCGGAAAACAAAAATGCTTCCGAACTTATTCTTAGATCATCGATTAGCTCCGATTTGGACCAGGATAAAAAACTAGTGAAGAGATGAGTTTACAGAAGACGAGATATTTTTTGTGGATGAACTGGAAACAAGATAATTTTAAACCGTACTTATTTACACCTATAAAAACAGCAGCAGTGCATAACCAAACATGATCTTGTTTCGATTTTCGATAAATTCCAGCAAGATGTACTTACAGTTATTAGACAGTATAATATCAGAAACCTGATACAAGAAGAAAGCAAGTACCTGATGGGTAGAATAATTAAGAAATTTGCATCTTTTATTTATTCATGTCGTTTTATTTTACAATAAAGTTGTAATAATTTTTGTAAAGCTGTCTCAGTCTCTTCGAGCGCTTATGGAAATCTGCTCCATGTCATCTCCCGTCTGATTGTTTTTCAGGTCAGCAAGCGTCTTTGCAAATTTGGACCACTCGTCAGGTCTCGGGTTGGCCAATTGCTTTAAAAAATATGAAAATTATTAAATTATGTACAATTAAACTAAACGTACATTCCAAACTATTAAATATTTTACCTCTCCCACATCATAAACCCAAATTTTGCCCCTATCATCCCCCGCCGTTACATGAAGTCCTGACTGTGTCCACGACACTCTATTCAAAGCCGCTGGTCCATCCACCTGCACACTTGCACAGGGCAACTCCGTGTCATAGTTGAGATTCCACAGATTTAACCGACCATTTCCATCCACATCAGCAAACACTGAGGGATGAATAGGAGACCAAGCCACGTCATAAATATAATCTCCAGTAACCTCAAACGAGTAAATTGGTCGTTGCTCCTTTAAACTCCACAGCTTAACACTCCAATCAAAACTGGAGGTTAGATACAAATGACTAAAGTCCACCGGACCGGGTACATTGTGAGCATTGATCCCAGTAACGGGGGCAAAGTGACCTTCGTAGCCATCCAGAATACCCGCTTTTGTTCCATGTCGGCAAGCTGCATTTAAAAAATAATCAATTAAGTTTTTTTTTCGAATATTTTCTGGAAGTAGCTTCCAATCCAGTTACCTGAGTATACAGCCCCTTCCTCACTTCCAATCACAAAGTTGTTCACGCTTCCCTGGGGAAACGCAAGACAGGTTGCTGCCACAGCCTTATTCTGTTTATATTGCAGATCCAAAATTTCTTGAGGTTGGGCCAACATGTCCAATGACCAGGAGCATAATTTTCCATCCGTGGAAATGCTAATGACATTGTGGCTGTTTTGAGCTCCGACCACTTTCAAGCAGTACACCGGGTGCTGGAACCAGAAAAACCCGAAGATTAAAAAAAATGAAATTGACAAACGCGACATATTTCCTTAAATTTGTACCGTGTGAGCGGAAGTAGTCAACGGACTACGTTGCACCGGCGTTTTCTTCTCTACCCGATTATCCCACAGCACAATACTTCCCGAATAAGTACCCCCTAGAACCAAATTCGGATGAAATTTTGCAAACGTTGTACTTGTCACGGGGCTCTGGCAATGGAACACGTATTCTGGACTGCTTTTGTTAAACTTGGTATTCCAAATTACACAAACGCCATCCGGCTCATGGGGACTGTCTTCATTATTGGAATAGCTAGCTACCAAAAGTTCGGGGTAGTGTGCACTCCAATCTAAGGCCGTGACGCAGCGGTTCTTTGACCATTTTTCGTCATAAAATGTGCGATTTAATGATAGCTTATTTGCACATTTCTCCTGATCACCAGAATCATCATCAGAATTGGTTTTGGTGTAGTCCACAAAAATATTAGCCTGATTTTCTCCCAGAGCTCGTTCAAGAATGCGGGAAGTTTTGTCAATAAATCGCTTGAAATTTGAAGACATGATTATTCTCTGCTTTTCTTCTTCGCTTAAGTCTCTGGGTTTTGGTGCAGGCTTTTGTTCCTCCTTTGAAACAGCTTGGTCTGAAGCGGTGAGGGCTGGTTGGACATCCACCACTTGGGGAAATCCGTGAGGAAGTATGCCCGGGGGCAACTTGGGAAGACGATGGTGGTCCATGGATAGGGAATCCTCGTCGGCTTGGCCATCATCAAAAGTTAGTACTGTACAAATACGCAATGGGTATTAACAGAATAACACGAAAAGATGTTTTTTAAAGAAAAAATAGAGCATTTCAAAACAGCATAGATAAACAGCAAATAATTTATAGAGAAGAGAAAGAGTTATTGAAAAGGTCACAAGCATTAGGATGTCAGTTGTCATATTTGTGTCGTCGTATTTCAAATTAAACTACTTTTGTCTTTCATTAACAATCTTAAATTCAATATTTAAAATCTAGATGCGGCAGAAGTTTATTAATCACAGAAAGAATTTTAGCGATAATCGTCGCGTGACTTTAAAGAAGCTGCCATAATTGAACACCGACACCGTACCCTCAGCCAACGGACACATCACTTTAGAAGCAGATCCACTTAACCTTGTAGCCCAAACTATGCAAATATCACCATCAAGTTAGGGAAATGCTTTACTTTTTGCAAATCAAGCATTTCCCTACCACAATCCGGTTAATTATTAAACAGTTGACTGTTGTCGGTAATAGTAAAGGAACTGTTAAAAAAGGGAAAATACTAAGTCAAGTTACAAATAGCCTTATTTAACCCTTTTATGTTATAAGTTACAACGCAAACTTAATATTGAAGAATAAATTTAATGCATGTCGATTGTATTGCATGCTAGTTACAAGCACAAAGCATGTAATAATGTGGATTAAACTAAAGCAATCTTGAGTTGATTTGTCGTAATTGTTAGATATTAGGCATAGATACTGAGACGAGTTAGCCTAAATTTCGAAAAATCAACTCACGATTGCTTTAGATTAAACTGCAAGAAAATTAGCATTGGAAATGGCAAAATAAGCCGGTATTATTAAGAAGCCAAACCAAGAAATGTTCAATAAAAGTGTAATAGGATAGTATTACAGATTATTAAGCTTTTATGTTATGAATAGTTTATTAAATCTGTATTGAAATTGAAATACATCCTACCTGAAGAGAACTCGTCATCCCATTCTAACCCAGGATTAAGATTGTACTCGTCTTTACATGTGGAAAAACAAACAAATACAAAAAACAATACAGTTTTCAAAGCTGTTTTCAGCCATATATAATATAATTGTTAGAAAATTAATGTATTTCATTTTTTTTCTCAAATTGTTACACAAGTATAAACCACGGACAAATAGTGAGTGGATTTTATGGGATGACTTTGGGTTTGCAAAAATGCTTCAAGTTACACCATAACATTTAACAAGAAACAAGCAGCGTGGAAAATTAAAGGTGCATGTTTGTATTTGTTTAAGCTAGCCTATAGTAGAAACTACATTATATTTTACCCATTTCTTTACTGTAAATGAATAGCCCCGAAATACACATACAATTACAAATAACTTAAACAATTAAAATTAAAACTAGAAGGATGAAGCTCTCTCTATATGCTTACCTATAATTGATAATGAATGTTGGACAAGAGACAAATCGTTATAATTTGGTCAATTAAAGCATGTGTGTTAGTCAGTCAGGTCGGTCCGTTAGCTATACGTCTACAGACCTTAGAGAAAATTATAAAGTGGAAAAATCTTCCGTAAGTTTGAACAGTTCTTTAGGTTGTATGCACATAGAAAAGGATAGAATAACTTTTGGGTGTTCTAAAGAAACTTACCGTAATAGTCGAATGCATGAGCTATTAAAATAAAACAAATAGCAAAAAATCATATTCATTACATGAATAAAGTGTTATAACAATGTCAATATGTTCGTCATGAAACATTTAGCTTGGGAATGGATCATCTGATGGAACTTGCAGGCCCATTTCTTAATTTATACCACCTACTGACGTTGAATATTAACTTTACAATAATTACAATCTGTTTGACTACTGTTTAAAATTTGATATTAGGTTCACGTCTATTTTATGGAGGGTGTGATGCAAAGGTATCAACAATATTTGTCTGCATGATAATCAAACATAAAACTTGGTAAAAAAAATTTCAAAAGTTTGCATGCAAAACCTAAATATGAATCAGTGTCATATTTATAAGTTGTCAGTCTACTAATTTCGCAAACCCAAAGTTACTCCCATGTATATCATATGAAAACAAGAACCTTGTGACCATTTTATGTTGACAGTTAAATATTCGCAATTATTTTTGTGTTATAATATTCAGTTATTTAAGAATATTTTCTTCTTAAGAAGTTCTGCGTATTGCAGTATAACTACTAATATAGCTGATCCTTTCCATATTCATAATAACGTGAATTTGATATACAATTCATTTATTTGTTGTCTCTTTAAAACCGCAATTCTAGTCAAATAGTATGACTTATTTCAAAATATAGGTTTTTCGGTCAAAGTTAATTGTGGATTTTTATTTTAAAAAGCTAAGCTTGTTGCTGAAATTATTGTTACGTACCTTTTCTGGGTTTCAGCCATGTATTATGGAATGCTTTAAAAATGGATAAATCGTAATGAAATACTATACTAACAGAACTTCTATTCCATTACAATTATTATCTATATATCCGCACGGGAAATATCTACCCTATAAAATTAACCAAATAAATTGATTACAATTTTTAGTAGTCACCTTTTTTAAACAAAAGTGCAATTTTGTCATTCTACGCTTTTCAAAACCTAATATTATGGAAATCATAGAAAAACAGAAAATTGTACTATTGGTGAAATTGAAAATTGTGAAAATTTTTACAAATTAAAACCATTTTACAAACTGAAAGCCTGATTCCTTCCGCAGGAATCCTTCGACATATTCAACGATAACAAAAAGTTGTTCAATCAACAAACTCATTGTCAGTTAAGTTAAATCAAACAAAAATAACTTACAATCTCTATGAACCGTTCCAGTCTGCGCAGTCTGAGTTTCTTTTGCGTAGGTAACCTTCTCCTGTGATGGAATGTTGGTTTGGGTAACTTGAGATACTGTCAACTTTGCTCTGCGTCTAAAAAGTTCAAAGCAATAAATATACCTTAAATTTCTCCATTTCTTTAGGATTTGCAAATTCCTGTACAAATTTGTAAATTTGCAAAAAATTTGTAAATTCTGCACATTTGTTTTAGTTCCATAGCTTACTTCGCAATCTCCTCCGCTTTGCTCACAGACGCATCTTGCTTTGCCCCACCACTCGCCAAGCTACTATCTGGTGTTAACGAAAAGCCCGAGTATTCTTCGCCTGAAGTATTTAGCTTGGATAGTCGCACAGACACAGGCTCAATATCCAGTTTGGACAGCAGTGCATCCACATCTTCCAAAGATCCGGGTTCGGGCTCTCTTCCAGCAGAACTACCAAGACTAGAAGTGACTTCATTCTGAAGAGAAAAATATACCCAAGCATTTAAAAAATCAACCAATATTTTTAAAAGAAAATCCCTTTTAAAAAAGTACACCAACTTCTTGAAGTCTCCTAGCCCTTTGTCTTTCCTTCTCAGCTCTGAGTTCTTTCAAAGCTTTGAGTTTAGCCTGCTTTCTTTCCTTTTCAATTTTCCAGTCACGGGATCCAGGAAGCATGATTTTAAATATTTAACTTTAAATATACTAAACTGTCATTATCCACAGTACAGCTTCAACTAGTGCACAACCACACACAACTTTATTTTCAGGAATGACACTAGTGCCAACAATGTGTTCAATTATCTTTCTTTCTGGTATGGTGTCTGTTGCTGTTTTACAATATGTAACGAACATGCACTCGAAAAATTCTCAAGATTTCTGCCCGAGTGAGCACAAAGAATATTTTGCTCCTTGCAAGTTGCCACTGAAAATAGAGCCAGAAAATTACTTCTAAAATTACTATTGCTTGAGGCAAGGATGAAACATCATCATAAGTAGAAGTAGAATATGATGATATATCAAGAGAGATACATTATGCGTCACTACACTATTATTATTAGGACGCTGCTGCTGATATAGTAAGTGCAGTGCAGTGACCACAATTTTATCATGTTCTGTTACACAACAGGAAGTACGCTTAATGAGTACATTTTTGGCTCTGAACTGAAGAAGCGCACACAGTAAAGCTTTTAGAGATGAACACAGGTAAACTATCTATCCAAAACGATAGAACAGCTAGCAAAAATGGTTTTTTCGGTAGTCATGCGCAAATCAAACTACCCAACATTATGCAGCAATAATACTAATATAATGAGACAGTTATATGGAGCTAGAGAGAGATGGAGATGACAAAGAGATGAGTGGATGATGATATGAGACTATAACGAGATGTTGCTAAATTGGATCTGTGCTATCAAATCTAGTTTGCAGTATGGTAGATAGATCTATTATTATTTTGGATTGACTGTAGCACAGAAAGGAACCGGGAAAGAGTTATTATTATTACATGGTTCATTGTGACAGCTTCAGTAGTAGCGATAGGCTATATATTATGCCACTTGTTATCATGATAGATTATGACAGGAGCAATGGCTTAACTTCATAGAGAATGAGTCAGACAGAATGCTCTTTGAGTGTATGCAATATAAAGTATAGGATAGTTAGCAACTGTTTCAAACAGTTATGCTTTCACTAACACCTGATTAATTAACAATTAATAAAAGAACACTGTGTGTTATTGTATCACTTGCCTATGGTTATGTATGAAATGAGGTTTAAAAGTTATAAGTTTCCTAAACCTCAACTTAATATTTCTTAATAACTAATTGTCTGACAATTAGTTAAGTTCTGAAACTAATACTTAATTAAGCAATCGCATCGAATATGAAAATGCATGAATCATGTCATTAAAATCTTTTACACAATTTGCGCAATAAGTGAAATTAATGTTATGTGTAAAACCCTAAAAAATAATTTAAAAGCAAAATGCTATTTCGCGTCTGCAAAAGATGTCTTCTTCAGCATTTAGTAACGTTCAAATTACATCCAACCAATTAAACAAAATGAACCTATGCTGACAGTTTAACTGTACAAACCTCCTCTATACATCTACAAGTTCATTTAATAACCGGAAATTGAACAATGCTTACTAAATGACACCAAATTAACGCCACATTGTTCCTTCAAATATCCAAATTCCATTAAAAAATAATCGGAAACATTTCTTATCATAGGTCATTTGACTTTATAAGTGTTCTTGTTTTTATTTCCAATTCGTTATAGTATCGGTAGTCACACATGCGCGAGCTTTTTCTTTTTAAATTACATAATAAATCTTTTTACATAATCGGTTCTCTTAAAGATGCGTAATCTTATTATCACGGAAATGCACTCTTTTCTTTAAATATGTAATATATTCAAGATGTACACCTAGTAGAATATCATACATAGATTTTTAAAAAGGGATACAATCAAGTTTGAAGTAACGCCAAGTGCATAACATTTTTTTGCAAAAAATCTGAAACTTGAAACATTCCAAAACAAAAGTTTACAATCTTAAGTTTAATCTTCTGAACTTAATTAAATAATTAAGATGATAATGCTGTCTACAAAAAAAACTTAATCACAAGTACCAATACAAATACATTCTGTAAAGTATAATTACAAAAAAGTACACTTTCAACATTCTGCTTTCTTTTGACTCTGTATCTTTCACGTAAATTATAATAAAGGCTCGCAGCCATGCTAATAATAATTTGCTGAGTTGGTTCAATAGAAAAAATGTTATTGATTAGACGCACTAATTTTTACTACTGGTTTTCTATAGTCATTAATACAAATGATAAGCAAAATCGCACAAGTTTGTATTTCAAATGACAGATAATGTAGACAATTCTCAATTAAATAGTCTCAGTTTTGCATTTGTTTTAGAGCACAAGACATTCTTTAGGATTACACACATAGAATATAATATTTATGGTACGAAGTAGAATAGATAGCTTATTAAAGATTTAATATTCCAAGGCGTTGATTATCCCTCTTGACCAAAGTCTTCGGTGAATTTCGTCAGCTTCTTAAGATCCTCATCGTTTACTGTGGGTTTAGATGTTGCCAGTGATTTCAGCATGTCGCTCTGCATATAAAAATTCACAACAGGTTTAAAATGGAATCTCAAGTATCGTTTGATAACCACTTTCATAGAATAACTTACCATTGTGACAGGAGGCTCAAACAGTTTATCTCCGGGTACATCCGCCCAGGTCATTTCAATGGCTCCTGGCACACCTGAGGAACATGGGGTTAGCAGGTCGTCCACAATGACATTGGGATCGCTCCGTGATGGTCCACGCACTTTACGGAAATGTGTAGCAGTTTGAACTTTTCTAACTGGTTGCATCAGGGCATCTCGAACCACGATCTGAATATCAGCTCCGGAATAACTGTGAAGAAAGCCGATAAAATTTTAAATCTAATTTTTAACGTTTTGGGTTTCTTTAAACCTGTATTTCCGCCTTACCCATCGGTTCTCAAAGCCAACTGCTTGAAATCCTCCTCTGTCAGCGTGTTAGGAGTGCTTCCAAGGTTAACCTTAAACATATTACACCGTGCTGGCATTTCCGGAAGTGGAATATAAATACGTTTTTCAAAACGTCGACGAATGGCAGAGTCCAAAACCCAGGGAATATTTGTCGCTCCCAAAACCAAAATTCCTTCGTTATCAGTACCCACCCCTTGCATCTGTACAAGGAACTCTGTCTTGATCCTACGAGCACTTTCCGACTCATTGTCTGAGCGGGAGGAGCACAGGGAGTCAATTTCGTCAATGAAAATAATGGAGGGTTTGTGTTGTCGTGCTAGTTCAAACAGATTACGAACTAGCTTTTCCGACTCTCCTAACCACTTGGACACCAAGTCGGATGACGACACTGAGAAAAACTTGGAGTTATTAGCTTCCGTTGCGACTGCTTTAGCCAGGAAGCTTTTACCGGTTCCAGGTGGCTGTAAATACACAAAATTAATTGCATTCCAAGCTACAATCATCACTTTTTACCAATCTTTTCCAAGTTTTCCAAAAAAAACTTACCCCAAATAGCAAAATCCCTTTCCAAGGAGTTCTCTTTCCAGTAAACAAGTGAGGAAACTTGATGGGCAGAATCACAGCTTCTTTCAGGGCTTCCTTGGCCCCTTCCAGACCCACAACGTCACTCCACTTTACATTCGGAGTTTCCACCACAATCGCCCCTTCCAATTTAGCCTGCAGCTTTTTCTTTTCTGGGTCATCTCCATCGCTGTCGCTATCACTGTCCTTATCTCCATTTTTCCTACAAAATTGAACCAACCAATCATTAAAAACAATCACTAATCATCCATCAACCTTTAAGAAGCTTAAACAACTCCACTTACTTAGGTGCAGCACCGCCCTCTTTAACAGGCTTACTCTTTTTCCCCTTGGAATCCTTCAAAAACTTTTTAATCTGCTCCGCCCTGTCCAGATACTGAACGCACTTGGACCTAATTGTTTCCTTTGACTTGTCACTACCAGCTTCATCTACAATTAGCAATCAAAACACCATTAAAATCACAAAACCTTCATCTGTAAAACTTAAATAATGAACTTTAATCATCCAACTTACATTTAATGGCATGCAGAAAGTATTCCACCCCGTGTTCATAAAGTCTTAGAGCCTCTTCATAGTTCTTATTCTTATCCTCCTCCGTGGCCTTTGTCACCAGATCAATCGCTTTCTATTAAAATAAATCATAAAACCAATCACAAAAATAATCTTTAAACCTTCATTCAAAACAATCACAAACATAGTCTCGTTCAAAATCTCACCTGTAACGTGCTTCCGGTCGCCATACTTATCTTTAAAATCCCCACTTTTTGTGTAAAAATCCACTAACTAATCAAAGTACACACCTCCACCACCATTAACTGCTTGATTTACTAAATGATTGATTAAACTCTACAAAGTTCCACTGGACAAATTTTTCACGTCATCTTTCTCCCAACTTCCAAAAAAGGGTTAACCACTTAACTGTCAACTTTTTAACTGCCAATTTTGCTAATTAACCAGCCCGGTTCACAACTAACCTTTGCCAAATTATTTAATCAATTAATCAGAAATGCGAGGATTGGTAATCAAGCAGGTAGAGAGTAGTCATATGATGATATCACTTCATCTCTTCCTTTCAGCTCTCAGCACACACATGAATCATCTGCTCGTGTGTTTATGCAGCTCTACTCGTACTCGACGTGTCAACCTTACCATTTAGTAGAATGCGCTTAAGGCTCAGTTTCAATTTTACGCTTAAGGGTCACTTTCGTCTCATGGACCGTTTAAGGTGGGACGCTAATCTTTGTTAGATTTTTAACAGACTATTGTCTTATGTGACGTATTCTTTTTTAGAATAGACGAAATGGAGATGGATTTTTAGGTAGGATGAGTAATTCTTGTCATGATCATGATTATTATGGTCTAGTCATATGTATGCAGAACAGGGAACAACTGTATAATCCCATAAAACAACATAATAGATAAATGGAATAATAACTAGGTAGTCATTCTCTGGCAATTGTGTATCTGCCTGATGTGAAGTTTTTTTGTGTTTAAACTGTTATATGAGCTTAGGGGAGCATTCATTTAGCTTTTTAATGAATTATTTTTTAAATTTAAGTTATTAAGATGCTGCATTTAAACTTTATATTGGGGTTTGTAAATTATGGAGTAAAATTGAAATAGTATTTAGGTAACATGTAAAGTTTGCATGACCCCTTAATGTAGGAACTGTTAAAGGTGTATAATATACTGGATTTGTATTAGAGTGCGGAATAGGGACGTAAAGTAAGCTTTAGCTAAATCTTGATATTTTTATTTCGCGCCAGTTGGTTTGCCTTATGCTGTTTCTAAGGTCTGTTTTGAATTGTGCCTTTTTAGCGTTTATTGCATGCAATATAAAATACGACTCTCTGAAAATCTTTGTTTTCATGACATTAAAAGCTGTGTGCGGATAAATAATAATATGCAGCTTATAAAGTTAAAATAATCTTAAATTATCGATACAATACATGAAAACCCAATATTATATGAATCTTAATGAATATTATGTTATAAATCAATTGTTCACAATTTCACAAATCATTTTATCTACATAAAGCGTTTTTGAAAGATTACTGGGGCTATGTGAGACTCAATACTTACAGTCCTTTGCTTTTATAACTAGAAGAAGTAATGTTTATGTTTTCCAGTTGCAATTTAATCATTTTGTCAAATTAACGGTGGATGGAGAAAGCATACGTACCTATTGTTTGAACATGCATGATAGCATGAATGCAATTTGTGCATATTATTTATTGTAAATTCAATGCAAAATATTCGTCTTCAACCTTCACCTCCATCTTATCCAGTCTCCTCTAAGTAAGTTGAAGCATCTAAAAAGTTCCCTCTTCATTCCCTCCATCTTAAATATGCTCATTCATGATCTATCAAATTCCCAATTTTCTTCATTTCTTCTCACTCAACAAGTTTCATTTTTCATTCATGTGCTTGTTAAATGATGCTAAGAAAAGTATTTGCCCTTCTACAAATATTAATTGCCGTAGGTACGTCTGGTGCTCGCTAAGAAATCTTACGAAGGTGAATTTATAAGCTGTAGTGTAATTAATTTTCAACAAACTTTACCTGAATTTTTAAAAAATTTGAAATAATTAGTAAGAACTATGTGACTAATCTATTGAAACCCGCCGCATGCGTCTTTAAGTTTTATTTACACTTATTTTCCTGCGTTTAAAGAATACCGGTCAGGTTCAGATCTGACGTGCTGAATGTCCATTTTGAAATATAAATACTATACATTGTCGAACAAACATTACATTTTCCCAGAAATCAGACATCATGAATTGAATTTGGTTTAATAAACCATTTAGATTTAACTCGTTTTAACATGCATCATTTCCGTTTTGCAAAATGCTTTAAAATATTTCACTACTAATCTCAATAATTACAACAGTTAAGTCATAAACTGCATGACAAATTGCATCCACTTTCCTTTCTCTTGCTGAAAACCACAACCCCACGTCTGCGCATCGTTTCTCCCTTGTCAACCAGAAACTTTCCAATTTAATTTCTCAAAGTTCTAATTCAATTCAGATAATAATTATATTTATCTTTTTTTCTTTCTTGCTTTTCATTTAATTATGCAAAAAGTAGTTTGAAGTAGTATTTAATACTATGTATTTTTTAAAACATTGATATTAACATGAGCTTATTTTAGTCTAAAATTTTTAGATTAATATTTCAAGGCAGAAGGCGTTGATTATCCCTCCTGACCAAAATCATCTTCGAATTGTGTCATCTTTTTTAAATCCTCGTCTTTCACAGTGGGTTTGGATGTTTCCAGGGATTTCAGCATGTCATCCTACAGCAAATTTAAAATGCATTTTAAAATGGATTTTATGTTAGATAACCATTTTCATGGGAAAGCTCCATACATAATTGGATAACTTACCATAGTGACAGGAGGCTCAAGTAATTTATCTCCGGGCACATCTTCCCAGGTCTTACCAATGGCTCCTGGCACACCTGAGGAACATGGAGTTAGTAGGTCGTTCACAATGACACTGTAATCACTCCGGGATGGTCCACGTACGTGTCGAAAATGAGTAGCAGTTTGAACTTTCCTAACCGGTTGCATCAGTGCATCCCGAACCAAGTGCTGAATATCAGCTCCAGAATAACTTTAGGGAAAACCAAAACAATTTTAAATCTGCTTTAACAGTTTTAATTTCTGGAAACATGATCCTCCTCACTAACCCTTCGGTTTTCATTGCCAACTGCATGAAATTATCCTCCGTCAATGTGTGCGAAGTACTTCCAAGATTTAGCTTGAACATGTCACATCGTTCCCGCATTTCCGGAAGTGGAGTAAAAATCCGCTTTTCAAACCGTCTGCGAACAGCGGGATCTACAATCCAGGGGACGTTTGTCGCTCCCAGCAACAAGATCCCTTCGTTAACAGTACCCACTCCCTGAGCCTGCGTCTGCACGAGAAACTCAGTCTTCATTCTCTGAACACCTTCCGAAATGGAGGAGCAGAGGGAGTCAATCTCATCGATGAAGATGATACAGGGTTTTTGCTTCCTAGCTAATTCAAACACGTCACGGACAAGCTTCTCAGGTTGCCCCATCAACTTGGATGCCAGCTCGGATGCGGATAGTGAGAAAAACTTGGAATTTGAGGAGACTGCGTTGGCGAGTAATGTCTTACCGGTTCCAGGTGCCTGAATAAGAATAAGTCCCTCTTTCTACCTTTTCAAACTTGTAACTTAGACTTGTTTCAATTCAAACATCAAAACTTACCCCAAGCAGCAGAATCCCCTTCCAAGGAGTTCTATATCCGGTAAACAAGTGGGGAAACTGGATGGGTAGAACCGCAGCTTCTTTCAGGATTTGTTTAGCCTCTTCCAAGCCCACAACATTGGACCACAGTACATTCGCAGTTTTTACCACAATCGCCCCTTCCCGCTTAATCTTTTCCGGGTTATTTCCACCCTTGGCCTTGTTCATTTCCTTCAAAAGCTGCGTTATCTGCTCCGCCCTCTCTAGATACTGAAGGCACTTGGCCCTAATTGTTTCCTTTGACTTGTCGTTAGCAGCTTCAACTACAATTAGACATTAAAACACCGCTAAAATTAGAACTTCAACCTGGATAAATCTTTAGTCATGATTTGATGATCCAATTTACATTTAATGGCATGCAAAAAGCATTCTACCGCGTGGGCATAAAGGCTCAGAGCCTGTTCATAGTTCCTGTTTCTATCCTCCGCACTGGCTACTGTTACAAGATCAAGTGCTTTCTACGAAAATTATAAAAAAACAATCACAAAACAAATCAGGAATTAACTAACTACTCGAATCACCTCTCAATCTATCAATCACAAACGTAATCTTACCTGTAACGACAACCTATCACTGTAATTTACATTTTCTGTGGCAGTTTCCTAGAAAAATATTAAAACCAAGCCCAAAAAAAGCAATTCATAATTTAATAATCAAAAAGCTTTTTAAAGACAATTAATAATATGCTTGCAAAACTCACTTTATTCACTTTTTCAATTTTATTAATAATATTGATTGAATCACAAACTTCCTCATGGTTCTTATTTGTATCCTTCTTGGATGCTTTTGTTACAAGCCCAAAGGCTTTCTGAAAAATCATCAAAGCAATCACTAGAAATGGGTAATTACTTCAATCACAAACTTTAATCTTACCTTGAACCAGTTTCCGAATGGCATAATTATTGTATGAATAGTAACTATCAATTTTGTCTTTGATTTTAATCAAGAATCACCTCAAGGTCAAGGTAAAATTGCATTATTTTCAAAGAACATCAACGAAAGCAATATATGGCTTGTTGTCACCTTGGTGAAATGTCTCTACTGCAAATGCGAGAAATTGTATATAATCTTCAGTACAGTAATGGTCTTGTGTTTGGCGTGTCTATTCCTTGGGGCGGTTTCAGCTACACTTCTTCGAGAATTTTTATAAAGTTTGATTGATTGTTTATTATTAGAAATGACAAATCCAAAGAAATAAAATGTGACTGAGAACGGATATTATGGTTTTCATTCCCTGGGGCAACGTGAGTTATCATGAACTGCATTCGTTAAAACATTTTTAAAAGTATCATTCAATTTAATAATTGGTAATCAGGAATGAATAAAATAGAATTTTTTGAATTTACACTATTTTTACTCAAAATAATCATGTTGCGTATTTATGGTACATGATGCATTAAGTTTGATCTTCCAATTTCCTCGAAATCATAGTACAGTGCAAGCAAAATGTTTAACATTTATGTTTTGCATGTGAATTAATGCTTCCAAACTTGTCTTCTGTAAAGGTGACGATCTGCATATTTAAAAAAATATTTCATTGTTATATCGTATACCAGCATCACTGCGACAAACACGGTCAAGGGAGTGGAATCTTTTATACCTATTTCAAAATGTCAAAGGTATCTATCTACTAAAACCTCTAATAAAATTCAAAATTAGAGTTTGCAACTCTTTTGTTGTGGTAATAAATGTAATGAGAAACTTATTACCTAGTTAATGCAGTTTTAAAGTGGGCAGCTGCAATTTGACGATATACACTTTTGACTTTATGGAATTATGGATGATTTAATACTTTTACATTTACAGTACCATTTCCAGATCATCTACGTTAATTTACGTCCTTCTTGAAATACAACTACAACACTTTGTCGCATAAATATTACATTTCCCTCATACTTGGACCTGCAAACTGCAAACCCTATTAAAATACGTACATATTATTTAAGGTGTTAATTAATTTGTGTGTAAAAGTAAAAATCGATGCAAACACAGTTCTAAAAAGTTTTAGCTACACTTCGAGAATATTTATAAGTTTGATTGGTTATTTAGAGAGGTCAAATCCAAAGCGACAACGAGATGCGGTTTTGTCACGGGGCAATTTGAGTTATCAAGAAATGCACACGTGTTTGAAAAGCATTTAAAGCATTTTTAAATACACAGGAATAAATAAATTGTAGTTTCTTGAAAACATACTAGGTATTTGTATCCAATATCATTTTACTGGAAGCAGAGAACCTTACCTAATGCCTCCATCCTTACTACGGGGTTCAGAATTAACACAAGCAACGTTACTAATACTCATGTTCACTTCGTTTAAGCAAAATACTTTTTAACAATTTGAAACAAAATTATTAAATTATGATAACCAACGAGATCATACGCCAATAACGATAAACAAGAATTTATTTATTTTCATCTCTAGTAGTCTAGTACAGTGCGCGTAACATTTTATACGAATTCCATTATGGAAATTATGTACATATAAATATGATAAGTACATACATAATTGTCGAAATCTCGATTAAGCGTTTTAAAAATCATATACAGACATACATAAAATCATAACATATTATGTGCGAAGTACTCCAAGTTAACATAACTAACTCTTTAAAACATTTCATACAATGAGTGGCATCAATAATAATTGTAAAGTGAATAACTAAACAAATAACTACAACTAACTTAAAAACTAAAAATTAAAACGTAGATTTCCGATAAAGCTTCCGTTGCGTAAGTAAAAACATTAACATGATCTACACAGCTTTTACTAATTATTAATTCGATTATTATAATAACAAGTTGGTCAACCCTCCTGGCCAAACTCCTCAGCGAATTTCCCCAGTTTTTCAAGATCTTCGTCGTTTACCGTGGGAATGGATGTTCCCAGTGATTCCAGCATGTCAGCCTGTACAAATTCACAATAATTTTAAAGTGAATTCTTCTAAAGTGTCATGTGTCACATGTCGTGATGGAATATAACTTACCATTGTGATTGTGACAGGAGGCTCCAGTAATTTATCTCCGGGTACATCTTCCCAGGTCATTTCAATGGCTCCTGACACCCAAGGGGGACATGGAGTTAGCAGATCGTTCACAATGGCACTAGGATCACTCTGGGATGGTCCACGTACGTGTCGAAAATGAGTAGCAGTTTGAACTTTTCTGACTGGTTGCATCAGTGCATCCCGAACCAAGTCCTGAATATCCGCTCCAGAATAACTTTAGTAAAAATCATAACAATTTTAAATATGGTTTCGATTTCATTAAAACTTTGGGTTTTCACACTTACCCTTCGGTTTTCATTGCCAACTGCATGAAATTATCCTCCGTCAACGTGTGCGAAGTACTTTTAAGATTCATCTTGAACATGTCACATCTTTCCGGCATTTCCGGAAGTGGAGTAAAAATCCGCTTTTCAAACCGTCTGCGAACAGCGGGATCTACAATCCAGGGGACGTTTGTTGCTCCCAGCAACAAGATCCCTTCGTTTGCAGTCCCCACTCCCTGAGCCTGCGTCTGCACAAGGAACTCGGTCTTCATCCTCTGAACGCCTTCAGAAATGGAGGAGCAGAGGGAGTCAATCTCATCGACGAAAATGACACAAGGCTTTTGCTTCCTTGCCAGTTCGAACACGTCACGAACAAGCTTCTCGGGTTGCCCCATCCACTTGGACACCAGCTCGGATGCGGACAGTGAGAAAAGCCTGGAATTGGTGGACACTGCTTTGGCCAGCAAGGTCTTGCCGGTTCCAGGTGGCTACAAATAAAAATTAGAATTTATGATAAATCCTTGGTCTTACATTTCCAAGTCTCAAAACCAAAACTTACCCCAAATAGTAGGACCCCCTTCCAAGGAGTTCTATTTCCGCTAAACAAATGGGGGAACTTGATGGGCAGAACCGCAGCTTCCTTCAGGACTTGTTTGGCTTCTTCCAAGCCCACAACGTCAGACCACTGTACATTCGCAGTTTTAACGTCAGTCGCCCCTGCCAACTTATTCTTTTCCTTGTCATTTCCAGCCTTGTCCTTATTAATTCTCTTCAAAAGCTGCCTTATCTGCTCCGCTCGTTCCAGATACTGATCCAACTTGGCCCTAATCCTTTCCTTGGACATGTCACTACCAGCTTCAACTAAATTAGCAATTAAAACACCAATTAAATTAGCAATCTTCACCTTAAAAACATAACTGTAGTAAAATTTAATCTCACATTGAATGGCATACAGAAAGGATTGTACCCCCTTTTCATAAAGTCTCAGAGCCTCGGCATAGTTCTTCTTCCTGTCCTCCTCCGTGGCTTTTGTCACCAGATCAATCGCTTTCTATTTAAAAAGACCCGGAAACCAATCACAAAATCAACTACTCCAATTACAAAACCTTCAAAATCAATCAATCACAAAGTTAATCTCACCTCCAACGACGGTCCGAAATAGCTCCTTCCAATGTCACCTGCTTTCTACAAAGATTAATAAACCAATTAATAATAGTTCCAATCACAAGCTCCAACCAAAAGCAACCACTTTAAAATCTTACCTTTGACTTGGTTGACTTGTTTCCCATGATTACTGCTCAAATTATCAAGCTTTCTTGCTAAAAAAATACTAATCAATTAAATTCCTTCCAGCACACAAACTTGCCCTTGAAATTCAGAATCTGAATGGTAACGAAAACGGTAGCCTTTTCCTTTGGTCCCTGAAACATAACTTAGTAATTTTCAAAGCAGAAGAAAAACGAAAGCAATTCCTTGCTTCTTGAGACTACCGAGTCCTAATCTTGAGCGCCTTTTCGGGAATAGATGAAACTGGATCTTACAATCTGGTTCATTAAGAAAGCTTCAGTTCAGTTCAGAATAAACAGTTCGGCATACAGACATTCAGAATGGAATTTAGTTAAGGAATTTAGCAGCGCAGATGATAATTTGAATATTTCGTAGTAGGGATTAGGGATTAGGCAAATTCGTTAAAAATAATGGATTTACATACCTTCGCTTCTCGTCTAGTATGTAGTTAAGTATCGTTTTATGAAAAGTGAGGATACAATTGATCCGCTATGCGCTTCTTCCAACTCCAACTTCTTTACACTTTTCAGGACTTATCTATGCACTTCAATCCACATTAATAAAATGTTTAACTTTAATAATGGTTTTAATGCAGATAATAATAGAGTGTATATAGTTGAGTTTATGTTTACTAAGCTAGTTTCTTCACGAACATCTGAAAATCTGAATAATATGATGTGATGTTTGTACTAATAATTTTTCCCTTTCTTTATTAACTGAACCTGTCCAATCTTGTAATTTTTGGGATAATAATGTCAATGTGCCTACATTAAGTATTTCTAAGATGTTCATTGAAATAGTTCAGTATTATGAACTTTGGTTTTTGTAAATGGCTACTTCCGGTGAAAATGTTGAAGGTTCGAGGTTCGATCCAAGCTTGAAGTTGGACTTTGTCAAGTTTACGCATTTTCCTTTGTCATTCCTTGAGCAGAAAATGGTTCACTTTTATCGCTTCTTCGCCATGAAACGTTTCTTTGTTTCTTCGTAATTTTCCGAGTTCGAACTTCGAACCTATGGAGTAGCAGTTGTCCCATAAAAAGGGAATGGTAATTGTAAATCTTCATGAGTCCTGGTGAGACAGCCTTTCAGAGCCAACAGAGAGAAGTCAGTCTTCGGACTAGATAAGCGCTTGATAAGCCTAGATAACGTGTACCGAGTTGACGAAGGTGGGAACAACTGGATTAAAGAATAGGAAATAGATTTTATTTGGGACACGTCCAACTTTTTTGGAGAAATCTAAATGGCAGCATCTCCTCATAGCCGAAAGAAGGTCACGTATTATCATGACCGTAAGTAATTGTCAGTTATTTTTGAAACCTTGTGAGAATAATTTTTGGACAAGATTCTAATGGTTTAATTATTTGTACTTTTAGAGGACATTGGCAATTGTTTCTACGGAGTAAATCATCCCATGAAACCTTATCGGATTCAGATTGCACACTCGCTAATCTGTGATTATGGTTTATTCAAGAAAATGGAAGTGTATGTAAGTTTTATAATCTTGTCAACTGGCTATGTTAATTAGTATTGACAAGTAATCATTTTGTTATTTTTTTCAGCGTCCGCACAAACTGTCAGCCGAGGACATGACGCAATTTCACAATGCAGAGTATATACAGTTCTTGACTAAAGTGCGACCCAAAAATCAAAAGCAGTTTAAAACGGAGCTTATGAAATGTAAGTCTTGCTGACAAACCGGACGTTATGAAAATTTGTAAAATTGTTAGCCTGATTTTGTAATTCTGTTTAAATTTTAGATGGACTTGACACTGACGAATGTCCAGTGTTCCAAGACATGTTCTCCTTTTGCCAACTTTCCGCTGGAGCTTCTGTTGCCGCTGCCGTCCGTCTGAACAAGCAAGCGAGTGACATTGCCATAAACTGGTCCGGGGGACTGCATCACTCCAAATCAGATCATGCTTCTGGTTTCTGTTACGTCAACGACATTGTCCTTGCTATTCTCGAGCTTTTAAAGTACCACCAGCGTGTTCTCTACTTGGACATTGACGTTCATCATGGGGACGGCGTGGAAGAAGCTTTTTATACCACAGACCGTGTGATGACCGTTAGTTTTCACAAATTTGCTAAAGACTATTTCCCTGGAACTGGAGGAATTAGTGAAGTTGGAGTGGACAACGGGAAGTATTATTCTGTTAATGTTCCCTTGAAAAATGGGATTGATGATCAGAGCTATCATTCAGTATTTGAACCCATTATGGCAAAAGTTATGCAAACTTATTGTCCAAATGCGGTGGTCTTGCAGTGTGGGGCTGACTCTTTGACGGGGGACCCTTTAGGAGGGTTTAACATGACCTTGAAAGGACACGGAAAGTGTGTTGAGTTTATGAAAAAATATAATTTGCCATTACTCATGTTAGGAGGTGGAGGCTATAACGTGAGGCATGTGGCTAGATGTTGGGCCTATGAAACGGCGTTGGCGCTGGGAGTTGAGATTGACAATAGTTTACCACCTGGGAATGAGTACCTGAACTATTTAGGACCGAAATTGGAAATAGAGGCAAAAGAGAACATGGCTAATGGGAACAGTAAAGAGTATTTAGACGCAGTTCGGATGAGACTAATGGAAAACTTGAGGGAAATCGGAGGTCCACCTAGCGTACCCATGCAGGAAATTCCGGATGATGCTCCAGTTAGAATGGACAGGGATACGGGTAATTGATGCGGAAAAATTGTTGTATTCGTAATTGTAACCAACATAAAAATAATTGTATTGTAGTGTCCATTTTTTGGCTATAAATATAATTGGCAAATAAAATTAACTTTTGAAATCATCAGCTTATGGTTCTTCATTAGTTTTTATGAATTTATTGCAAAGACAATTCACGAATGATATTCCTCATCATCTATTCTCTTTGTAGATACTGCATTTCTTAAATAAAGTTCACTTGCTTAGGTATTTTTAGAGAGAAATACAAAAATAACAAAGTGTAGTGTTTGCACGGATATAATTTTCATGCCTTGGGGAAACCTGAGATAACATGAAATGCATTCGTTCTTATAAAATACCTATAAATTGCTCAAGGCGTTAACTAAACCATTTTAAAATACATATAAATAATTAACATACAGTTTTTAACAATTAAACTAAGGTTGTACGCAAAATCATTCAAATATGAGCATTTTAAATCATTATCCAGCTTCAGTACAATTATCAACCAAAACTATTAGTGCAATATAATTACTTATTTTATAAATCTAATTTTCAGCATTTCATTTACATTTCATAGCCTTGAGATTATTTAACCGTTAATTTTATCAAAGCCGAGGAGTTGTACATAGATTCAATTGGCATTTGTACAGTGGTATGGAAAAGTATCTATTAAAATTTCAGTCCGTCCTGTAAAGAAAGAACTAAATATTATCGCACAAATATTACATTTGCCATCGTATAACTGTAATCGCTACAAAAATCCCTTTAAAATACTACATCATTTCAGGCATTATTTAATTTATAATCTATAATAAACAGAAATCAATACAATTCTGATATCAACCAAAATCATTGAAATGAAAGCATTTTTAATTTGGATTATTTTCCTTATCCAATTTCTCTATGAAGTTCAGACAACTCTTCAGGCTTCCCATCTTCATTTCCTCTTTTTATTGCAAAACACTTTCCAAATATTTCACTAACATCAAAACTTACATCGCAACTGAATCATACCCCAATAAATACATTATATGTGTCATCACATCCTCTTTGCAAATAAACACCCACGTCTCATCTTTCCTTCTTTTGTCACCCGGATCCCATATTTCCCATATCCATCTCATCTTTAATTTCTTTCTCAATCTTCTTCTCCAATTTTTATTCTGCTCATGTTCCATCTTCCCATTTCTTCCTCTCTTCAACATTCCAGCGTAGTAAAAAGCTTCTCGTCGTCAGTCCCCGTACGCACCCACACACCAAAAAAAATCTTCAGAGAAAGAGGACAAGACCAAAGACCAACAAACCAAGAAAAAAACATGCCAAGCAAGAATATAAAAAATGATGATGATAGACGAGCCCATAAACCACTTTGTTGTAAGTCGTAAGTTATGTTCTTACAAGCTATATAGCATACATGGTGCCTAGTTGCCTATTCATTTTTTTTTTAGCAAAAAGGACAATCACCAAAAAAGAAAAAGCCGAAAAAATGCCTGAAGATCTTGTCAACTTCAAATTATTGACTATTGAAACTTTCATGCAAAATGTTGGTGCCGCGAAATGCTACTCGTTAATTTTCATGCACTATCCTTTCCACAGGTTCATTTTCTTCAACCAATGTATCGAATTTCCATCGGTTTCAAAGCTTAAAATCCATGAAAAACATCCTGACGACACAGCAACTTTTTAAAAATCTTGCATAATGCTCCATCTCCACAGCCCGATGCTCCGTAAAGAACAAAAAGCTAATTCATAATTGCCCCAAGGAATGAGCGAGCTTGTTAGCATAATAAGTTTTAATGGCCTTTTCCTGCTTTTCATAACTTGCATAACATTTCATACTTATTTCCCTGTACCTCTTACCATCTTCTTAAAAAACCCATACTCCAACATCCCACATCTCACATTATTCAACATTAAACCTCATCTTCTTTTCTCATTCCCAGGCACACACACACTCTCTCTTACTAAAATGGAATACGGAATACATTTCCCCTGGAAAAAAAATCTGCCTACGTTTCCATTTACTTCTACTGCGTATTATTATGCTATGGCAAAAAAGAAATGATAAAAAATGCCAAAACTCTTTATAGGTTTTTGCCCTCTGGAAAGCTACAAGCTAAAAAGTATACCTTAATATTACATGACATACTACCTACCATAAACTATTGCTCAATTTTCAGCCTTTTCCCTATTCTATAAATTTTTACCAAAAAAAAGTTTCAACTCTTCCCCAGAACCCCAGACTGTACAACAGCCTTGTAAAAACTTTTTATGCTCCCTACAGAGCACTTCCACTTTTCATCTTTATTCTCCTGCCTGTCTATTCCCATTTATTCTTTTTCATGCCATTGTCCTCGTCCCTGGTCCCTATAGCAAAAACACAAAAACTGGACAATAATACCAATAAATACTCAATACCCAAAGAAAAAACCCGTTTTTTACTATCCAGCACACCAGAAAACCCAACCAGCATTCATAATCATGTTCATGAAATGATAACATTACACTCATTGCACAATAGCCATATAATCTTTTTGCTTTTCGCTTGCTAAAAAGACACCGAGTATTTTTTATCGTTCCCCAGAAATTCTCTATCTGGAAAAAGAAACGACAGTAGTATCATCATCATCGTTTTGTTATCATCATTTTCTATTTGATTGTCTATGTTCTTCTTGTTCTTCTGTGTACTCCCAGAAAGCCAAAAGGGATCACACACACAAAAACAGACAGAAAGAGATAGATATCATCATCAAATACTAGAGATGCGATTTGAAAGAAATAAAAAACTTGTGAGTTGTGCTTGTGTTCTGCAGACGCCTGACTGCCTGCCTGAACTTTTTTTTGCCTTTCTGTTGCTGCTTGCATGAGAAATTGTTCCAAGCTTTACAGAGAACAGAAGTCGGCATCCGCAGAATATCATCGGCAACCAAGATAGGTATAAAGTTTAGCATTGCTTGCTACTCGGTTTTTACCTTATAAACTAGGTATGATCTGTGTGTACATGTACATTGGGAATTGGGCTTACAATCAGAATCACATCAGCATTGCAAGATATTATAACGTGTGTAAGTACATCTTACAAGTTTTACTGAGGGCTAGAGTGCTCAGTAGTACACTAGACACAAAACCAGAAAGCACACTAAAAGTGAATCTGCTGAGAAAATGTTTTAAAATCTGAGGAAATTGTACACAAGGTTTGTGTGGATGTGTTGTTTGTGTCTTAACTTTTTTTGTGTGTTGCGTCCTTGTACAAAAAAAATCTTCCTTGGATGGGTTTTTTATGGAGAGATGTATTTTTGAAGGGAGATGAAATGAAGAAGTAGAGAGTAAACCTGTTTAATAATATGTCACAAGAGAAATAAAAACAACAACAGAAAACAAGGCATACACACAAACAGTCAAACTTACACTTTTGACTTAGCAAGCTAATTGCCAAGTTGAATATTTAAATTAAGAGAAATTAAGCCGAGATTTAAAAGTGTGCAGTTTTGAAACGTGAGTTTAGTATTCAGTATTGAGCTATGATTGAAGTTGATCTAGCCCTGTGCGTACTAGTCCTTATGCCAATTGTTTTTATGTTTTTAATGCGCGTTTGGATTGGAATGAACAGTGATTTGCTATTTTAATTAATTAGTTATCTTTTTTGTTCTTTTTATTTTTAGATTTTAATTTTCTTCTGGAGTCATCATCATTGCATTTATTTAAAAGTCAGTTTTTGTTGTTGTTATTGTGATTACCATTTTGATACAAGTGCGCATAACATTTTATACGATGAACGATACGGATACACACATTTAAAGTTAATTCATCTTTTGGAAACATTTTGTATGCGCATAATACGTGATAAGCGTACACGATATCCACCCGCCAAACAAAATCCAGCTTATCAACCTGTTATAAACTCTGATAACTGTGTGTAGTTTGTAATATGCGGGGGTGGTAAAACATTAGTTTGTTTGTGCCAAGTAAAATGACAAGTTTGTCTTTGACTTTTCAATCTTCCGTCATCATATCGTCAACCATATAAAGTTATAAATTAAATTTAGTGAATGATTATCCAAAGAGTTTATGCCGCATAGCAACTTAAAGGGAAACTAAAGAGGTACGTAGATGTTTTAACTATTACAAGTACCATTTATTTTGATGTGTCGGCTTTCCCATTTAAGTTGTAATTTTCAAAGAAAACTTTAAAGTTTCGTCATCATATCTTCCTTCTCATCCTTTTCCATTTTGTTTACACTATTTGTCTTGGAAAATAATAAAATGTCTGTACTTTTTTATCCCTCGTATTTTTAAATGTTTCATTATCGTTCCTCGCTCCTTATCTTCTTTATACATTTTTTATTTCTTTCAAGAACAAGTTGCTTTATGTACGGTCAAGATACCTAAGTACATACATGGCCTTATTTGTAAATTGTAAGAAAAGTGCATACATGACAAGGAATATTATACCTTGTTTTACAAACTACGAACAAAAAAATCAAGTACATACCTATTTATGTGTTTGTAGTTTCCATAAAAAATATCCTGTGTTGGTACATGTGAACTGTAGAAAGATATTTTTTATAAGTTATGAGAATATGTAGCCCAACATTTTTTATGATTATGCGTGAGTGTGTTTGTTTATTCAAGGAAAAATGATCTGATTTGATTAGTATCTCTATCGTCATTTCCACTGCATACGTTTTTAGGTTTATTTTCATTAAAATATATATTGAGAATATTGAGATCACTCAGTCAGAGTGTATCCGCTTTTTGTTTACAAAGTTGAAGCTGAAGGTTTTTTTTGTCTTTTTTGGGAAACGGTTATATATAGGCAGCTAGGCAGTAGATGTCAAGTCAAGCTTGCGGTAAGATTTATAGAGGAACAATATCCTTTTTTAGCAAAAAAAGTGTAGCTGAAGATTTTTTGGCAAAGTTTGGCACCAGTCCATAAGCCATTCTTCCTAAGACGGAGTGTAGATCTTAGATTCAATGAACAACATAAGATTGATTAGTATAAGCCGGTGCTAATATGAAAAAGGAACGTTTGAGTTTCTATTGGTAACTGCGGATTGGCTTGGTTTTATCAGCGTTGGCGGCTTTTTGCGCTGCAGCGCTGCACTGCAATACTGGTAGTCAAACTAGTTTACAGGATTATTTTGATGGTTTCATAGAAAAAAATATGCATGGTAAACACTGCTGCTGTGCTATAAATCTGTGGTGATAAATGATAAAACTATAAAAACTGCATAATGTGCTACTGTTGCATTGAAATTATTGCATAGTAAAATGGTTTATGGATTTAGTAAATGTGAAATGCTTAAAAAGTGCATCGGGGATGCAATTGACAATAAACTTTTGTTGTTTGGGAATAATGCAGCATTTTATAGGCAATTCTTGGTAGTGGTTGGATTTTGTAGTAGTAAAAAGTAACATAAAGTGACAAATAGGTTTTTAATTTGTGGATTGTAAGTATAATAGGGGAAGTGAATTACTTTAATGAAAGGTATAAAAGCAGAAATGAAAAGTTGCAATATTTTTTGGGTTTGAAAACCTATTTGCATTGGGTGACTTATTTGCACGCTCAACATAATAAACTAATCAATCTGGTACTACAATCAGTCCACGTAGGTTATAAGGTTTCATGATTGTAAGATGTTCAATTAAGTTCAAACTTCTGAAGTTTCGATTTTTTTAAATGTACGTTTTGCAACATGATTATAATTGCTCATGGATTATATCATTATCTATCATGGACTAGGTATAGCGCTATCCATCGAAATTTTTGAAAGCAGTGTAGAAATGTCACCAAAAACCAAGAATTAATGCTAACTTGGCATTTTTTAAGTCGCACACTAACAGCATCGGAAAATATTTTAATATAAACTTTAATAGGGCTTTTATTTTCTGGGATTTTAAATGCACACGGAATCGGATTACTTTATTTAATGCAAAAAGTAAAATTAAAAGTTTCGCATATCTGCGTGCTATGAATAAGTGACTTATTTGCACGCTTATCAAAATAAGCCAATCAGTTTGGTACTTAAATTCAATCATAGATGGTTAATGATGGTTGGTTCAGCTGAGACTATCTGGTTTACAATTGCAAATAATTAATTTGCAATTTCCAAGATTTATACAAATTTACTTGTTTTGGAAACAAAATCCGGGTTTAATTGAAATACATACTTTCAATTTCAAAAATGGGCTAAATTATTCTTTGGAATTAACTTAATAATCTGTTGTACCTAAGATACAACACTGCTCATCAATTTTTTGAACAGGATAAGAATTCTACCATTAAACCAAATTAATGCACTAATTTGCATCTTTACTCCTTACATTCACACCGGCAGCGGAAGTGGAAGTTAAATATAAAAAGTTACAATAAATATTTCTGTGATATGGACAAATGGCTTATTTGCACGCTGAACAAAATAAGCTAATTGGTTTGGTACCATCTCCCTGAATTAGATACACCAAATTCCATCTTGAAAACTCAGAACTAATACATTGTGAAAGTAATTCCAATCTCCATATTTATTATATAAATTATTATTAAAATTAAAGTTACATTTTATTCAAACATTGAAGTGTTACATTGCTGCTGATCGTACATTCCATCTATATCCACCGTTGTGTACCACCACTTACCAATTCTTTTAAAAACAGGATAGGAATTTAACCATAAAACCATTAAATTAATGTGCTAACTTGCATTTTTTTACTTGCTAACAGCGGAAACCCGCTTTAATAAAAAAGCTAATAAACTCACAGCGAAAAACTACATTTTGTCATTTTTGTAATAGCTAACTACTAACTTGTTTAATCCAATCTTCTCCAATCTAAAACTCATCAGAACAGAATTTCCATGGCATGCAGAATTCAGAATTTCATCTTTCATTCAGAACACTCACTTTATTCACAATTTACCGTCCAGAGATTAAATCTACTGCCTTATGTCACATCTCTGCTGCTGCTCTGCTGCCGTTGTTCATTCATTCATTTTACATTCAATCTATTGCGTAACCGCTGCCTCAAGCACAAATTTTCCCTATCTATCTTGCTCTTGCTCAGAGAAACAAATGGAAAGACTCTGAATCTGATGAAAAATGAATCACCCATCATCACCACATCCTTTTAATTCCATTTAGCACACTATCTACTCGCTAGTCCCATCATCTAATCTTGATTGCTATAGCTCATGATGATGATGATGATCACACTAGATTTGTTCCAAATTGACATGAGAAATGTACATCTGCTAAATAATAATCCAGTGCAGAGTGATGCAGAACCCCATAAAGTTTCACAGACACTCCGACTCTATAACAGTTTTTTACAAGCCACTCTCAGACTCAATAATTATCGCATAAACTAGTACTCGGAACTCGGAATAGTAATCCACTCTCATTCACTCTCAGAGAGAATTGCAGAAAGTTTAATTGAAATAGACTTTTGACTTAGTAACTTGTACCGCTATAATATATACTCTGTACTCTGTTAATAATGACGATGATGACAGAGCAAAAGTCATAAAATGGGATTAGGCTCAAGTCGACAAAGCTAACTGCTTGTTTTGTTTATTGTACTAAATTGCCCATAAAAACCAAAATGACATTCATGGAGAGTACAAAAATGAAAGAAATGAAATATATTGCTTGTTGGGAGTACATAAAGTCAATGAAAGTACAAAACATGCAGTTTACACACTAAAGCAGGAATAAGTAAATGACCTCGTTAATATTTTTAAACTTACAACTTAACAGATTCAGTTTAAATACTGGATTATTACAACAAATTTAAATATACGTGCAAACCTTACTAAAACTAAAACAATTAAAAAATATGTCAGTTTAGTAAAAATATTAGCACAACGTCAAATAATGTTTTTTAAGCCAGCAACAGGATTATTAGTGATAACAGATACTTTTAGAGTAAATGTGGCAGAATAGCAACTTTAGGTCATAAGCTTAAAAAACATGTCAAGACTTTCCTTACTTTCCCTAACTCTAGGCTATTTCCATCCTTCGCCTTTTAAAATCACATTACCCCAATTTAATTTTCTCCTCCCATTCACCATTCCCTGTCCCATTTCCTGTTTTTTTCAATTTTTCCCCAGCTTTTTCCTCGCCTAACATTTTATCACCCCATTTCTCCTCCATTTTACAATGTCACCTTCAATAATATTTTTTTCTTCTAAGCCCTTTTTCTCCGCTTCAAGATATTTTTCCACTCTATTTCATCATACTCCCAACTTACCTCACTTGTTATTTCCTTCCACAGACAGGATGTGTACTTCCACCAGCACCCACGCACCATCAAGCACATCAGTTTGATCCACATCTTCCTCCGCTGATGACACTTATTGGAGCAGAAGAAGCTTTTTAAGACTCTGAAGGAGAATAAAAAAACCTTGAGAGATTTCTGCCTTAAAGCAGAGCATATTTTTAATGGAAAACACTCTAGACTCAACAGCAGCCAGTTAATTAAAAGGAAATGGTGAAATTATTAAAAGGACAAAGTGGACTCCACCACAACTCATCCAACCTGTACACCTTCCAGTTTCAGATAAAAGCGGGGGCTTGCCCTGAATATTCAGCCACTTTGTCCTTAGCCGCCTTACAGGCCGCAGCAGCAGCTAAAAACCTAGAAAAATGGTTGTGAATTTATTAGAAATAGAAGCAATGCAGCTTAAAAGTCTACAGAAGCTAGTCAAGTATTCTTCAGATCAATCATAAAATTTTCTAAACGTATTTATACTCCAAACCTATTATTATTATTATCAACAATTTAAATCAATCCATATCCTTAAAAATGAGAGAAGATTCAGAATTAGAATGTGGGCTTGGCTCAAAATGCCCCACAAGAAGAAAAGAAAGCAGGAGAAAGCTGGCCTATTTTACAGAGGACACTAAGCACGGTTTGAAGCTAAGATGCTCACCGGAAGTGGGAAAGGTAGCTAGTTGGCTAGTTTTAATGGTAACTGCAGCTCTACTGGGCTGTGTTGGGGGAGATGATAGTATTATCAAGCCTGTTGATCTCAGTCAGATGTCCAGTGGTCTCAGTCATTTGCAGAAATGTAAGCGGAAGTAGAAAACTTTCTAAAAAAGAGTAAAATGGACCATGACATGATTTTAGAATGAAATTATTTATTTATGCTTTTTGCAGTGACAAGTTGTGGGCCGAACCAGTTTTTATGTCAGGATCAACTCAAGTGTATAGACAAGTCGCAAGAGTGTGACTTGTCGGTGGACTGCTTTGATGGATCTGACGAGCATTCAAATTGCCGTAAGAAGAATAAAAATGCAGTTTAGCAATTTCCTTGAAAAAGTAGAACATTTCCCTAAAACTTCATTTTTTCTTTCAATTTTTTAGCCCAAATTCCATGCAAAAATGGAACGTTTCAGTGTCAGCTTTCGAAACGCTGTATTCCTTTGGGTAAGTTAAACAGGAAGCTTAAAATAAAATGCTTTAAAAAACGTGACAGAATAATAAACTTGTAGACAGTGAAATGTAAACGGTTTTTGCAACTTTTTTTCTTTCTTGATAGGTTGGTTGTGTGATGGCACCAGTGATTGCGGCTTCACTGAAGGTTATATGCTCGATCAGAGTGACGAGCAAAATGAGCAATGTGAGTATAGCAAGCTTGTGAATTTAAAGAAAGAAAAAAACCTTGAAAGATACCTAATTTCCGGTTAAAAATAATAAATTTATCTTTAAAATCCTTTTTTGCCTACAGGCCATGATGGGCATGTGTGCCAGCCAAACTTTTATAAATGTGACGATGCCATTTCATGCATAAAGGTAAATCTTTTCCGCAAATATTATAGAGTTGTACATTTGAAATTAAACTTAACGAAAATTCATTATAATTATTGCAGTTGGTAGACGTTTGTAATGGCCTTCCCGACTGCCCCGACGGCAGTGACGAGGGTGAGTTTTGCCGGAGTACAAACCTGTGCCATGAGGCAAATCACTGTAAATACGGGTGTCGACCCACGCCCAACGGGCCATTTTGCTATTGTCCCATTGGCAAGGAGTTTACAGGGACTGACTGTGTTGGTACGTCCTACAATTGCCCTCTAGAAATTAATAAAATGCCAAAAGACATAAAAGATGAATGAATAATTTATTAATGCAAATTAATTTGCGAAATCTACAGACTCGAACGAGTGCTCCATTACGGGCGCCTGTGATCAAATATGCATTCCAGGAACTCGCGGTAAAAAGCAGTGCAAGTGTGTAGACGGCTACACGCAAAAAGGCTCACGTTGCATAGCCGAAAATGGTAATTTTCTTTTTTTCTCTTTTGGCCAACTGATGATTTTTCGCATGATAAAAAAATAACATCCTGTTCATTTCCTTAGTACCGCCACACACCGAGCCCCTAATTTTATACCAGGACGCTAGCGACATCAAATGGATGCACCTAAACGGCTCCGACGCCAAAAGCCATCCATCCTACTCCAGTCCCCCGGGCTCAGGCATCCTGGGCCTAGACTTTGACCACTTGGAATCCCAAGTTTGTTGGATCTCCCACGACAACTCCAGTTCCCAAATGCGTTGCGCCGACACAAAAAACCTGTCAAAATACACCACCAAGTCCCCTCCATACCTCTACACTTTTACCGACGTTTATAAAATGGCTTTTGACTGGATCTCCCAAAACTTCTATTTCCTTGACGAAGCCCGCGAAATGATATTTGTCTGCCGTAAAGATCTCGACCTCTGTCGCTCGGTAATAGACACCGAGCTCTCCAAACCCCGGGGCCTAGCCATAGACCCCACAGCAGGTTACCTATTCTTCACCGCTTGGGGCGAAAGTCGCACCAGCCTGGAACGCAGTCTTATGGACGGTTCCCAAAGAAAGCAATTGGTCACCACAAAAATCGTTTATCCTTACGGTCTCACAGTAGACATTCCCACACAGCATGTATATTGGGTAGACAAATTCCTGGACTCGGTAGAACGCGTGGATTACAACGGCCAAGGCCGTCGCACCATTCACCGGGGCATTCAGCATCTTCAGGACATTACCGTTTTTGAAAACACTTTGTATCTTGTCTCCTGGCAACACAATAAAATCATTTCGTTAAACAAATTCGAAACAAACTCAAACAAAACCATAAAGGAAAACGATAAGAAGCCTTTGGGCATTTTGGTGTATCATCGGCAACGCCAACCCCGAGTAAAACATGGGCATCCTTGCCTAGCCGCCCATAGTAATCACGCCTGCGACGAGTTCTGCTTTCCCTTTTGGCACTCGGGGAATAACACGGGCTATGCTAAATGCGGCTGTAGAGAAGGCTCCATTCTGGCAAAAGACGGGAAAAGATGCCAACCCGCAGAAAAATCGGATTTTATCATTTACACCAAGCAGAAAACGGGTCTAATCAAAAGCTTTAGTTTACGCCAGTCCATTGACAAACACGAGGACATTATGGTGCCGGTGGTAAATCGCAGTCAGCACTTGGCTTTTGACTATGACGCCAGAACAAGTACACTTTACTTTACCGACAGGGAGAACTTCCGCATTTTGAAAAAAGGCTTAACCAGCAAAGCAGCACAACCTTTTATTAATCAGGGAGTGTCCTTTGTCGAGGGCATGGCTGTGGACTGGATGGGCAAGAATTTATTTTGGACTGATGAAAACCTCAACACAATTTATGTGGCGAGTTTAAGAAACCCGGAGTATAAAAAGCTTCTGGTGCACGCCAATTTAACCAGTCCCAAGTCAATTGTGGTGGACCCTAAGCAAGGTTACGTGTATTGGAGCAACTTTGCAGTAAAAAGTCATGAGCGTGATGGGTCCATTGAAAGAATGTGGATGGACGGAAGTCACAGAGAATACCTGGTTAAAAGTCTAGGCTGGCCTATTGGGCTAACAATGGACTACGAAAATGGTCTGCTTTACTACAGTGACGCACTAGAGTACACTTTGGAACGAATTAGGGTTAGTGGCAACCGACTGCAAAAGGAGACCTTATTTACCGCCAAGAATAACACGCATGGACATCCGAATGACCTTGCTTTTTTTAACGGTACCATTTACATGAGCGTTAATGGGGAAGTGAAAAAAGCTCAGGTTTGGCCCTTGCCACAAGCACAGTGGCCTAAACCACTAACTTGGGAAAGTGTGTTGGATGGGGAGGTTGCCAAAATGAAAGTTTTTGATGAAAGTTTGCAAGGCGGTACGAACAAATGCAGTGGAGATCATGGTTGCCCCCAACTCTGCTTAACCATTCCCAAAGCACCTGGTTCAGTTTGCATGTGTCAAGACGGCTACGACATGAGTAGCAATGGTCAAGACTGTGAAAAAATAAGCAATTATACATTTCCTTTAACCTGCGACGCTGAAGAATTTACTTGCCACAAGTTTCCCAAGTGTATTGTGGGTAAAGCGGTTTGTGACGGTCATGACGATTGTGGGGATGGATCAGATGAGGATACGGGCCCTGAGGGTAAATGCGTCAGTACTGCAGGCCCTTGTCCCCGCAGTTATTTCCATTGCGGAAAGGGCATCTGTATTCCCAGCAAGCAGGTTTGCGATGGACGAGCAGATTGTGAAAATGAAAAGGATGAGAGTAGTAGCTCATGCTCGAATGTCTCGCGAGAGTGTTCGGAACACGAATTTATGTGCCACACAAGTCGCCGTTGCATCCCCAAAAGTTGGCGTTGTGATGGAGAAGCGGACTGCGGGGAAAGTGGCGTGGACTCGAGTGACGAGCAAGGTTGCACCTATCCCGAATGCGGTCCCTTGCAATTTCAGTGTCAAAACCGGAGTTGTATTCCTTTAGAAAGCTTATGCGATGGAGTACCAGACTGTTTGGGAAAAGAGGATGAATCCAACTGCGAAACATTTTGCAAGCGTATGAACCTCTTTCACTGTCAAGTGGATAATAGCTGTATAAATCAAACTTTGGTTTGTAACGGCCACTGCGACTGTACAGATGGGGAGGATGAAATGCACTGCCCGGGTAACAAAACCCTGCCCTTGTGCGCTTCCAGCTTTAAAGACTTTCGGTGTGAAAGCGATCTCTACTTTCTTTTGAGTCACGAGGACTGTATGAATATTAGCTGCACTCCGGACAACTTCCGGTGTCATGATGGCAGTCAATGCATTCCTCAATGGATGCGTTGTGATGGCATTCAAGATTGTAAAGACGCCAGTGACGAGTCAAACTGTCCCCGGAAACCGGTAGAATGTCACTATCCAAACAGACTATGCGACCATGGCGGAAAGTGTGTAAATGTCAAGGAGCTCTGTAATGGCAAATTTGACTGTGAAGACAAGAGCGACGAAGGCGGCAAATGCGACCTAGAAGTTGATCCCTGTCTGCGTTCAAACTGTTCGCATTTTTGCCAGAAAACTCCCCAAGGTCACATTTGTCACTGTCCAGAGGACAAGCACCTACTTCAACAGGACAAAAGCACTTGTGTCGATGACCACCCTTGCGATCAGTGGGGAACGTGTAGCCAAAGTTGCAAAAAAATTGGCAAAAAGCGTTACGAGTGCATGTGTCTACCCGACTATTTTCTTAAGGAGGATAACGTCACCTGCAAGAGTGTTCATGGGGACACGCCCTATCTGGTCTTTAGCAATAGACACGAACTCCGGGAAATAAATTTGCACAATCCCACAAGTTTCAATAGCTTGATAAGCAACCTAAGAAATAGCATCGCGTTGGATTTCTACCATCAGGATAAAACGTATCAAATCTTTTGGACGGATGTGGTGGACGATCGGATTTACAAAGGCAGTTTAAACGGCGGCAGCTTGATAAATATTGACATTGTAATTCAAACCGGTCTTGCAACGGCCGAGGGTTTAGCTGTGGACTGGATTGGCGAGAATTTGTACTGGGTGGAAAGCAACTTGGATCAGATTGAAGTGGCCAAGCTGAATGGCAGCTTTAGAAAGACTTTAATTTCCGGGGAAATGTTTAGCCCAAGGAGTATTGCGTTGGATCCCCAACTGGGCGTTTTATTCTGGACAGATTGGGAGGCGGATGCTCCTCGAATTGAAAGAGCGAGTATGAGTGGAGAATACAGACAGATTGTTTTTAAAGTGGGGCAAATGGGTGAAGGGGCGTGGCCGAATGGACTAACTTTGGATTACACAAAAAATCGAATTTATTGGGTGGATGCTAGGCTTGATTCGATTCATACGATAAAGTATGACGGTTCGGATTTTAGAACCATTTTGCATGACCATGAAGCACTGAGTCATCCCTTTGCTATTAGCGTGTTTGAGAGTAATTTGTACTGGACGGATTGGAGGAGTAATAGTGTAATGCGGGCTAATAAGTTTACTGGAGGGAATGTGACCACGATTCAGAAGACTTACACGCAGCCTTTTGATGTGAAGATATTTCATCCTAGTAGGCAGCCAAGAAGTAAGAATGATGATTTTTAAAAAAATTATGCATTGCATGACATTGGTGCCATACAGAAAATTTAAGCGCCAATTCTAAGGAAACCATTTCCGTAGATGTGTATCGGCAATCGCTCCAAATTTTGATTCCTCCAAAACTATGCATGCAAGTTGAACCATAGAAAAATTGCGTCAATTCCAAATTTTTAAATTTTCAGATATAAAAAATCCGTGTGGCGCTAACAACGGTGGCTGTAGCCACTTGTGTCTACTCAACATTAACCAAACCTTCGCGTGTGGATGCCCCCATTTAATGGCGCTAAGTTCAAATAACAAAACCTGCATACGTAAGTTACCATTTAAAATACCCGCGAATTTCAAAATTTTAAACTTTTTAAATGCTCATTTGAACGTATTTATTTAAAACAGCCAATGAGAAAATGCTACTATTTTCCCGCCTCAACGAAATCCGCGCGGTTTATCTAGACAAACCGTACTATCACGCCGCCCCACCAATCAGCTACCCCTTAATCGTCTCCCCCGCCAATCTCCACTTTGTAGCCAAATACAAGCAAATCTACTGGTGTGACGCCCAATCCGGCGAGACCAAACGCGCCAACATAAGCAATCCACCAATAGACACGCTAATTGACGGCGCAGCCGGAAAACCTCTAGCCATTGGCGTGGATTGGATCTCAGATCTGATTTTTATCGCCGTACAAAATCCCTTAAGAAACTCCATCGCTGTAACCAACCTGAACGGTGAATTTTACACCACAATTATCAACGGCAAACAAGATCTCAAAAATATAAACAGTATTGCTGTAAATCCCCACAAGGCGCAAATTTACTGGCCTGAAGGCAACAGCAAAAGCCAATTTAGCATTCAAACGGCTCAAATGGACGGTAGCAAACGCACCGCGCTAACCAACTCAAGGGACAATCCCAATCTAGAGCATCCCGTTAGCTTGTCTTATGATTTTACCAGCGATCGTTTATACTGGGTCAACTACAACACTGACCGCATCCAATACTACGACTTTAAAACGCACCGCGTGCAAATGATCTCCTTTGGTAACCTAAAGCCCAACGTAATAACCGTGTATCAAAACTGGGTCTATTTTAGCTCAGAAAAACAGGACGCCATTTTGCGCGGCGACAAAACCCGGGGCATTGACTACGAGTACGTACGCAACAACACCGAAAACATTTACAGCATTCGTGTTTACGACCCCGACGAGCAAAATGGTACCAATCCCTGCGCTGTAAATCGCGGGGGCTGTCCACATTTGTGTCTACCCATTAGCAGTACAAAACGCACTTGCAAATGTGCTCTGGGCTATCAACTAGTTACGGGCGAGGGTGGAGTTGTCACCTGCCAGGGTATGGACACTGTCATTGTTTACGTGGACAGTTCAGGGATCAAGGGAGTGAGTCCCGATCAGAAATTGAATGACGATCTATTAGTGCCCATTCCACTTGTTAGTTTTGCCACGGATATTGACGTGGATGAAAAGAATGAATATTTGTATTGGTTGGATAACGACAAGGGAAGAATCTCCAGAATTAAGCGAGACGGCACAGACAGAAAAACGGTCCTTAAGGACCTTGAAGCTGCTATTGGCTTGGCAATTGACTGGAATGCAGGAAATATGTACTGGGCCAATCCAAAAGACAGTATGATTGAAGTAGCCCACGTAAATGGTTCGAGTCACTATGTGCTTATCACGGACAAGTTGGACAAGCCCATGAGTCTAGCTGTAGATCCAGCTAAAGGATATCTTTTCTGGAGCGATATTAGCAAAGGAGTTATCGAACGCTCAAGACTTGACGGCACCGACAGAAAAATTGTGGTTCACAGTGAACCCATGCGCGTTGCGGATATCGCGCTAGACATGGAAAACCAAAAGATTTATTGGTGTGACAGCGCAAACGATAAAATTGAGAGTGCCACTTATGACGGAGGCAACCGCACAAAAGTTTTAAGCGGGGATAGTAAAAGCCATCTACACTCGCCGTTAATCGACAAAGGCATTTTGTACTGGATTGACATGGGCAAAAATGGGGGCAGCATTATGAGCGTGCCAGTGAACAACATTGGCGAGGCTACAATCCAACCCATTCGAGAAAATCTGGGCGTTACCATGAAAGACCTGGGCGTTTTCAGCACGCAACGGCAAAGGGGCAGAAATGTTTGCGGAGTGAATAACGGCGGCTGTCAAGATCTCTGCTTGTTTAACGGCACGCATCCAGTGTGCATTTGCGCACATGGGAAAATCGGGGCTGATGGAAAATCCTGCAAACCTTATGATGCCTTCCTGGCATTTAGTAGAGTTTCTAGCATAGAAACTATTCACATTAGTGAAGAGGTCACTCCAAACGCACCTTATCCTCCGATAAGCAGTTCAGACCATATAAGAAATGCTATTGGACTTGCGTATGATTTCAAGCATCACCGCATGTTTTACAGCGATGTGCAGTTGGGCACGGTAAACTCGGTTTACTTTAATGGCAGCAATTTCTCCGTAATTGCGGAAAAGCAGGGTAGCGTGGAAGGCTTGTATTATGAAGCGGCACACTCTGATCTCTACTGGACCTGTAGTAATGACGCATCAATCAATAGAATCAATCCTTATCTTCCTGGAGCCAAAGTGGAAAAGATTTTGAAGCTGAGTAGTCAAGATAAGCCCAGGGGTATTGTGGTGGATCCCTGTGACTTGCGAGTCTACTGGACAAATTGGGATATGAATAAACCTTCCATTCAAAGAGCGTTTATGAGCGGTTATCACGTGGAAAGTATCATCACAAAGGAAATTAGAATGCCAAATGGATTGACAATTGATCACCAAGCCAGAAAAATCTACTGGGTGGATGCCCGACTAGATAAAATTGAGCGTTGCGAGCTGGACGGTTCGGACAGAAAGATAATTGCCAGTGAAAAGCCCAAACATGCGTTTAGCATTGCAGTTCTTGGCGAATATATTTATTGGAGTGATTGGGTACTCCATTCTATTATGCGAGCGGATAAGTACACGGGAGAAAACGTGCAAACTTTACGAACCGACATTTTGAAACCCATGGGCATTGTGGCGGTTAGCAAGCAAGCGGAGGAATGTCTTCAAAATCCGTGTCACTTGATGAATGGCGGTTGCGCAGAAATTTGTCAGTTGGATGAATACGGCAAAGCCAAGTGTAAATGCAGTCCTGAGAAAACTCTGCAGGATAATGGGAGATGCGTTGTGGAGCCAAAAAATAGAGTAATCTGCAATCAGACTGACTTCCGGTGTACTTCTGGAGCCTGTGTGGATTATGAATTAAGCTGTGATGGAATTAGCCACTGTCCGGACAGTAGTGACGAAGAGGATAAATACTGTGCCATGCGACGGTGCAAAGAGGGATTTTTCCAGTGTCCGGGTAATCGGTGCATAAAACAGCAAAAGCGTTGTGATGGCCACGTTGATTGTCAAGGAGGCGAGGACGAACAGGATTGCACTTGTGGACCCCAACAATTTCAGTGCCAGTCTGATGGGCGTTGCATTTCACTAGCGGATCGCTGTAATAAGCATCCGGACTGTAGTGACGTTAGTGACGAAATGGGTTGCGGGAAGGTGGACTGTCCCAAAAATGATTCCGAGAGTAGCGTTCTTATGGAATTCTATCAATGCGACAAGACAACCGCCTGCATTCATAAAAGTTGGTTATGCGACGGGACAAATGACTGTTGGGACAATAGCGATGAAGAAAATTGCACTGTGGCCAATAAATCCGAGGGGAAGAAGGAGTGTCATCCAAACAGTTTTGATTGCGGGGATGGCACTTGCATTCTCAAAGCTTGGCATTGTGATTTGGATGAAGACTGTGAAACTAAAGAGGACGAAAAGAATTGCAATTATACTTGCAAAAGTCAACAGTTCCGGTGCGATTCGGGAGAATGTATAACGCTTTTGTGGAAATGCGATGGCTCCAAAGATTGTAGTGACGGAAGTGACGAAAAAACGGAAATGTGCAGCGAACGCAACTGCGATGACGAAAAACAGTTTAAATGCTTGTCAGGGAGCGCCGTGGGAAGATGCATTCCAAAAGAATACGTTTGCGATGGAGATGATGACTGTCCGGGTGGCGAAGATGAAAATCCACCCGAAGGATGTCACAATGTCACCCGAGGTTCTAACGTCCTTGTTGCTTGCTCACCGCATCAATTTCAATGTAAAAATGGATTGTGCTTGAGTCCCGACTGGGTTTGCGACTCTGAAAAGGACTGTGGCGAGGGAGAAGATGAAGAAAATTGTCCCAGTTTGGATAAATGCGATGAAAACAACAGCGATGGACGCCAATGCACTCAGATAGTTTGCGAACCAAATCAATTCAAGTGCCATAACGGAAGATGCATTATGGCCAACAGAAAATGCAATGGCATGAACGATTGTGGAGACCTGAGTGACGAATCCGAGCAAATTTGTGGAAAGGACAAGTATTGCACTGCGGATTACGAATTTTTATGCAAAACGAATGTCTGTGTCAATGAAAGTTTGCTCTGTAACGGTGAAAATGATTGCGGAGACAATAGCGACGAAATTGGGTGTGGGATTGATGAGTGCGACAAGCCTCAAAGTGAGCTAAAAGTCTGTCAGCATAGCTGCATTGATAAAAAGGTGGGTTATCAATGCAAGTGCTGGCCGGGTTTTAAGCCCAACCCCAGTAATCCCAGTTTATGCGTGGATATTAACGAATGCGAGGAACGAGCGTGCAGTCAAAAGTGTAGAAATTCACTGGGCAGCTATAAATGCAGTTGCCTACCGGGTTATATCTTAAAGGAAGATGGACATTCTTGCAAAGCCAATAGTACAGAGCCGGTGAAGCTTCTATTAAGCAATCAGTATTACATAAGGCTAGTGGACCATTCCGGAGGGATGAGCCTTCTAGCGTCAAATTTGACAAATGCGGTGGCTCTGGATTACGATTGGGACGGAGGATGCATTTACTTTTCGGATGTAACGGCTTTTGGATCGAGTATTAAACGACTGTGTATTTCCAGTGGGAATTCGAGTGAGATTCAGAATGCCCCGCAGTTGAAAGAGGAGACGTTGCATTATATTACGGTGCAGAGTCCGGATGGACTGGCGGTGGATTGGGTGGGCAAGAATTTGTACTGGTGTGATAAGGGTACGGATACGATTGAGGTGAGCAGGTTGGATGGAAGCTTTAGAAAGGTGTTGATTCATGAGAGGCTTCAGGAGCCGAGGGGGATTGCGCTGGATCCGCTGCATGGACAATTGTTCTGGACGGATTGGGGAGATGAGCCGTATATTGGCAGGGCAGGGATGGATGGGTCGGAGTTTAAGATTTTGATCAGTGAAAATCGTAAGCAAACATAGAAATTTTTAAGAGTTTATTTCATTAGTAAATTTGTACGTCTGAACATGAGATTTGAAGATACCTATTGGTCTGAGTAAATACTCCTTTAGAAGAAATTTCAATACTTCGGCAAGAAATTTGCACATCTTGGCTCAGTAAATGACTCCCATTTTGAAAAATTTGCTCAATTTGAATTAGGGATGCAGATTGCTCAGCATCTACTTAAACTTATTACATGTTTTTGAAGAAATTTAAACTTTACGGCAAGAAATTTGCACATCTTAGTGGAATATTGGCTCGAATTTTATTAAGATTTATTGCTTATTTTTCATGAAACTTCCATAATTTTGTCGTTCACTGGATTGTCACCTATTCACAAATAATACTTGTTTTTGAAGAAATTTCCAGATTTTGGCAAGAAATTTGCACAAGTAAAAACATTGCTCGTTTAAAAAAATTTACTCATTTTTAAAAGAGAAAGTTGCCCATTTTACCAGGAAACTTGAACATTTGGTTTATTCCACAATTTTAAATCTTTTTCTAGTTGGCTGGCCCAACGCCCTCACAATCTCCCACGAAACCAACGAGCTATTCTGGGCTGACGCCAAAGAGGACTACATTGCCGTTGCCGACTTTAACGGTGAAAAAAGGAAAGTAATTCATAGCAGAGGTATGTACAACTCTGGTAAGCCAATTTTGATTGGTCCCCTAACCAAGCCCTCTATAGTCTTGTCCGACATTACCCGATATTGTCAAACCGTTAATAAAATTTGATAATTTTCCAGTAAACAACCCATCCGCCAAAGTACACCACATTTTCGCCATAACAACTTTTGAAGACACAATCTGGTGGTCCGACTGGGAAACCAAGAGCGTAGAACGCTGCCACAAGTATACTGGCGACAATGGTACTGGCGTCACCAGCACCATTCACCGTCCCATGGACGTAAAGGTATTCCACCCCTTCCGCCAACCAGCTCGCCACCCAAATCCCTGTGAAAACCGAGGTGGTTGCCAAACACTCTGTCTTCTAAGTCCCGGCGGTGGGGCAATCTGCGCGTGTCCCGAAAACTTTATTCTAACCGAAAACCAAAAGAACTGTACGAATAACTGTACCACAAGCCAATTTGAATGCACCCACACACTCAAATGCATTCCCAGTTGGTGGAAATGCGATGGGCAAAATGACTGCAGTCCCAGTGACTCCAGCGACGAGCCCGAGTCATGTCCTCCATTCAACTGCACACCAGGTCAGTATCAATGCAGCAGCGGAGAATGTATTCACCCCGCATCATTATGCGACGCCAAACTAGACTGCCAAGACGGAAGTGACGAAAAAGAATGTGACAAGCACACTTGCTTCGGCACACAATTTAAATGTGACGGAAATGGCACAGTAGGAAGCTTCTGCATTCCTCAAAATCAGCGTTGCGATGGCAAAGCAGATTGCCCCGGAGGTCAAGACGAGCTCAACTGCCAAAGCAAAACGTGTCCTCCGAATCAATTTACCTGCCAGAATAAAAAGTGTATTCAGCCCGAATGGACTTGCGATATGGAAGACGACTGTGGAGACAATAGTGACGAGCTTCCGCATATTAACTGTACTCAACGCAGTTGCGACACCAATACCAAGTTCAGGTGCCGAACGGGCAAGTGCATTCCGGTAAGTTGGCGTTGCGACGGGGAAAAAGATTGCCATGACGGAGAGGACGAGCCTCCTCAGTGCAGTGATCCGGAAGAGCATAAGTGTGAACCAACCTACTTCCGGTGCAATAGCCACCGTTGCATTCCTTCAAGATGGCGATGCGACTATGAGGACGACTGTGGGGACAATAGTGACGAGCTCAATTGCCAACCCCGAAATTGCAGTGAAAGCGAATGGAAATGTAATGATGGACGGTGCATAAGAAAAACCCTTCTTTGTAATGGCGAGTACAACTGTCATGATCAGAGTGACGAAGCCAATTGCAATCACACTTGTACCAGTCAAGACTTCCAGTGTGAAAATCCTCCCTTTTGTATCTTCGCTGGGTGGCGTTGTGACGGGGATGCAGATTGTATGGACGGAAGTGACGAAAAAAATTGCGAAAACAGAACCAGTTGTCATTCGGACCAGTTCCGGTGTGCTAATGGCGAGTGTCTTAGTTTAAGTTGGCGTTGTGACGGTGAGCGGGACTGTGGAGACGGGAGTGACGAAGAACCGGAAATGTGCAAGAATACTGCTTGCGAACCGGGGAAATTTAGGTAAAATTCAAATAATCATAAAAATTAAATATTTGTTTATAATATTCGTGTTGCATGCATGCCAAAATATACATTGTGCTATGCTATGACTGAATATTGTAAAACGCATGTTTGTAAGCCAGTATGAGTAGAAAAAGCGATACAAATACTTAATAGGTGCCGATCAAATAATATTTGCATTCCCTATTCGAAGACGTGTGACGGTGAAGAAGACTGCGCAGGTAAGATATTAACATTGATTAAAACACTTCCATCTATCTAATGAACAAGAAATCCCCAAAAATTAATGCCTTTTTTATTTTGACTTTGTGCATTGACGAAAACTTGCTAAAATTGAAATAGACGGGAGCGATGAACAGGATGGAATGTGTCCCACGAAAAGGGGATCCTGTCAAAAAGACCAGCATTTCGAATGTGAAACCAGTCACAAATGTAAGCTCTCATTTCTGTACCTGGAATTTTCTTAACTTGCCCCAAAACTTTCATCACTTGGCCAATTTTTTTCAGGCATCAATGCCAGTCTCGTCTGCGACTCTTACAACGACTGTCCCGACGGCAGTGACGAGCTGGGCTGTATTCCTTGCCTATTTGGTAGCTGTAGCCACACCTGCGTAGTAAAGAAATCCGGTGGCGCCCTGAAACACAACTTTACTTGCGAGTGTGCTGAAAACTACCAATTGGCTCACTCTGGTAACCGTAGCTACTGCCGTGCCAACGGGGACCCAGCCAGCTTGGTATTGGCCACAGAAAACCAATTGGTGAAAACCCTGCCTGTCAAGCCCACAGAGCCGGAATCCGAGACTCTAATGACAGACACGGACTATCACAGCAAAGTGGAAAGTGTGGACTTTCTCCTGTACCAGGGCGACAAGGGTGGGGGCTACAGGCTCTTTTTTACCACGGGAATTCGCAGAAGTATTCAGGAGCTCACTGTAATTAGCGAGCATCATCAAAATGGAGAAGGGAATAGTTTACAGGAAAGTGGAGGAATTGGGAGAACGAGTAATGTGCTAAAAGACATTGTTACGGGGTTGGATGAGCCTCGAGGTATTGCGGTGGATTGGGTAGCGGAACGAATCTACTGGCTGGACAGTGGGCATAAAACGCTAAGCGTGAGCACGCTGGATGGACTTCAGAGAATGGCGCTGATTAACAAGGGTCTCGCAGAACCTTTTGAAATTGTGGTGGACCCCGAATCAGGGTAAGTCCGGAAAGCATCCTACGGAAAAATAATCCGAATTTTCACAAATTTTTCTCATTTCCGGTTTGCAGACGAATGTACTGGTCCGACTGGTCAGACCAGCGTATTGGCGTTGCCTTTATGGACGGTTCTGGCAAGAAAACCCTGGTGCAATCCCCCTGCCCAATGGGTCTTGCCATCGACTATCCCGCACGTCGTCTCTACTGGACCGACATGAAAAGCCACACCTTGGAAACCATCACCCTTGACGGTAGAGATCGTCGCGTTGTCAAGCGTTTCAAAGGCGCAGAAATGAAGCCCGGTCGCGTAGACATTTTCGAAGACTGGGTTTATCTCACAACCTACCACCTAGACAAAATCTACCGCATGGACAAGTTTGGTCGCGAAGAGCCCACTCACTGGCCCTTCGCCGGTGCCTCAGACGTTTTGGTGCTCCAGCCCTACAAAAAACGCCCCATGGCAAATCCTTGCTCCAAAATCAACTGCCAATCTCCCGGACTCTGTCTCCTTAGCGGGAACAACACCGCGTCATGCATCTGTCCCGAAGGCAAAGCCACGCGAGTAATCAACTCCACCTTCACTTGCAAATCCACATCTCCAGACAAATGCGACCTGAGATGCAAACAAGGTCAGTGCATGCTAGAGAATGGGCTACCAAAATGCGTTTGCAGTCCCATGTACACAGGCACTTTATGCGACGAGTTCCGCTGTTCCGGCTACTGCTACAATAAAGGCATGTGCTTCCAAGACCTGGAGGTTATCAAGGACGGGGACAAGCCCCCACTAAAATGTGACTGTCCTCCGGACTTCACTGGAGAGAGGTGCGAGATTCCGGTGGTTTCCTGCACCAAAAATAATTGCAATGAAAACGGCAAGTGTAACGAAACCTCCAACACTTGCGCCTGCCTTCCCGGCTATACTGGTCGCTACTGCGAAGCTTGCAAAGTTTTAAGCTGTGAAAATGCGGGGGTATGCAAACTTGATGTTAAAAACAAGCCAATGTGCCGTTGCGCTAAAGGCTATTCAGGCTACCGTTGCGAGAAAAGTATTTGCGATAATTATTGCTTAAATCTGGGCAAGTGCAAGGTGAAAAATGGTCTGCCGGAATGTAGCTGTCAGTCGGGCTATAAAGGAAAGCGTTGCGATGAGGATATGTGCGACCAGGTAAAGTGTATGAATGGCGGAGTGTGCGAGCCTAACCATCAAGGACACAAGTGTAGATGTCATGGACCGTACATTGGGGCAAGATGCGAGTACAATTTGTGCGAGTGCCAAAAGTGCAGTAAGGTGGATCCAAAATGCCAGTGTCCGGCGAATGTTAACAGTCCTGAGGAGTATTGCTATGGAGGGAATAGCTCGCTCAGTGTGAGATGCAAGCCGAGCTATTGCAAGCATTCAGGCACTTGTTTAATAATTGATGATAAGCCGTATTGCAGGTGAGAAAATGAGAGAAAAAAACCGATGTTTCGGGGTTTTCGGGGATTTTATTTTAAAACACTGGTTTTCGGTTTTTTAGGTGTCCAGACACGTGGATAGGCACCCGCTGCGACGTTGAAGCCCCTTCTTCAAAACCCTGTCGCAGCCACTGTATAAACGGCGGCATTTGCATAATGAAGGACAGCTTCCAACTGGAGCCAGAATGCAAATGTCTTTTGGGCTGGACCGGAAAACGCTGCGAGCTAAAAACCAGCTGCACTTCCGGTTTCTGTTTTAACGGCGGCACTTGTCTGCCCAATGCGGATGAAAATCTTCAACCAAGTTGCTTATGTGCCGAGGGGTACTTTGGATTGCGTTGCGATAGCAATTCGAATACCGGAAGTAGTGAAGGTTCAACTGGAGAAGAAAGCGGAGGAATTACTTGGGTTATTGTCCTAGTCTTTATTGTAGTGGCTGTGAGCGTTGCGGGACTTTCGGGGTGTATGGCCTACGTAGTGATGAGACGAAAACAGTATGGGTTCAACCGGTACAAATGATACCGAGTTTTGCATTTTTACAAATTATTTTTTATTTTCATTTTTAGTTTCATTTTCAACTACTTTTAAATATAAGGTATGCTAATATTTTGGTATTTTATGCATTTTACAGCGGAAGACCGTTTATGCACGTCAGAATGCACGACGCGGGCACGGTGGAAATTAACAATCCCATGTTTCTTAAGGAAGAAGGGGATGAGGATCATGCTTCCGAGCCCAGTCTCATTTTTGATTCGGACAAGGTCAGCACTTTTAAAAAATTTAAAAAACTTTCACAATTTTACCACTTGGTACCACACTGTTTAACTTATGCTTTCTTCTTTAGGTACTGCTTCAAGGCACCAACTTTGCGAACCCCGTCTACGAGACCATGTACAAGGAGGGCGAGTCCAGCACCGTCAACGACGAGAAGAAAGGGCTGCTCCAAGGAGAAGACTTTTCCTCCTCGGGTGATCATCCATTAGCCGATCCACTAGCTTAAAACTTCAAAATCAACACAAATCTCTAAATATCTATCTTTTTTATAGAAAGATACTTTTAAAATACCAGCCAATTTTTTTAGAATAATTGTCCATCTTCTGAGAAAGAAACCCGTCTTCAAAATAATTTTTTGAAAACTGTATTTATAAATCTATTATCGTACCTGTGTTTTTTGTCTGATGATCATGTAAAATAAGTATATAGGTAAAGTTTTGTAAATAATTTTACACACACTCAACCAGTTTTATACTAATTTTTTGCGTCTGTTTGTTAAACAAGTTTTTTGTCCAGGAAAAAAACTATATGAAAATATTAACTCAGTCCGTTCCAGCAACAAAAAACTGGCTAATGAACACGTGTAAAAAATCTCGTAGACACTGAACTAAATATTTTAGAAGAATGATCCATTATCAAAAATACTTTTTACAGATAACGATTCATCTACTTAAGAATTTACAAGGTTTTACAGAAAATATAGAGAGACTTGTACCGATATTACCCCCAAACTACTTACCTTGTATAAAAACGTACTAAACAGTAATTATACCTTGTAATTTCAAACTGTATAAAAAGGCAGCTATACTCATTATCTTCTTGTGTATTATTCTGTGCATTTATAAAATAACCAGAAAAGCAATTTACACTAATTAATTGATAAAATACTTAATTAAGCAACAAGCAGAGTGGTATAAATAGCGGATCTCTACTAACCCTGAAAGCATTTGTTTTGTACAGAAAATAATAATAACTGTTTAGAGCTTATAATTTTTTAGGATTAGGAAAATAATAGGTTGTTATAATGAACAAATGACAATGCATTTTTGTTTCTAGTGGATTTTGTAAAAAGTTGTTGGTTGTTACAAGTATTTTTTGTTGACTGGTTAGAAAACCTTGTGTAATTGTTGTACATTTTGTAGTAGTTTTACAAGAACGTAGATGTAAATGGTCTTGAGCACAGAATTAGATTATTTAAATCAGAAACTGAAAGTGAAAGATTGAAGGAAACGTGAAGGTTGTAATTTTCATGTGACGTAGGTAATTTAACCTAAAAAACTAATCCAGTACACAGTACACACAGCACCTTAATAAAAAACTTAGCAATAGTTAGAAAAAGAGAGGATTTAACAGAGATTGAGAACGGAATGCATAAAAAGAAAAGTTTAATTCATATCATTTTAGTTTTAGTCTGAACATCGAGAAAGAGCGTTGTTAGTTTATACAATTGTGTAATTGTGTACCATATCTACTTAAAAATGTTTAGACTAATTAATTAATTAGCTATTATTGTATTAATAGTTATGCATGTTTTTGTATAATTATGTCACACGCGACATAAATAAGCGTGTCAACTTTTTTAGACTTAAGAACAATTCTAATAATTTGATAATATTGTGATAAAAACTGAGATTTGTATTTGTCGTGTGTAAAAATGGAATGTTGAGGATGAGAATGATGCGAGGGGTAAAATGAGAAACAGTGTATTAAACAGAAAAAAACAAATCATTAATTAATTAATTATCTTGCTATGATGTATGATTACCAATTATTTACCAGCTTACTTGCCAATCATTTCTTTTTTTGTTTTGTTATCACGCTTTAATTTCTGAAATTTTATGAAGATTTTTCACGTTTTTTGTATGATGCTGTTTTGTTTTTGAAAATGAAAGTGAAATGAAAGTTAACGTGTCAACGATCTAAAAATGCCATATTATTTAGGATAGCAACTTAAAGTATAACTGTATTCTCTGCTGCTTTTTAATAAGTTGTTGAAGAACTGATTTAAAAAATGCGATGATAAAAAATTAGATGATTTAAATCGTGACATAATATGAAAGAGTGTTCACGTAAATTTTGAATAAATAAATTATTTAAAAAAGCCGCACCAAAGTATTCTTTTAATTTTTTATTGTTCGTTTACAAATCTGGAGCACAACAAGCATACAATTTGAAATTGGGCTTAAGTAACTACTTATCTACGAACAAACAGGATAACAATTATGGTTAGTACATTTATTAATTATCCTAGCACATAATTTAGTAAGGTTTTATTTTAAAGTAAAAAAAAAGAACAAAAAAGGCATGAACTATTATGCTAAACTCATGTTGGTATTCTGTACATAATAATTTTAGTATGGTTTTTAGTCATCTTGATAATATTTTTAAAGAATCCATTCCTTATTCAAACTTTACACAGTCTCCGTTACTCAATCAGATTACAATTCCGATTTCCTAACTTTTAATCAGTTTTAAGTTTTTCGTTAGTTAATTTTTTAAAAGTCTCAATAATTTCGTTTAATTCAAATTACAATTTGATAATTATATTCATAGGTATGTTACCAGCTTTCAGATATCTATTTAGATTTAATGACACCTCTCGCACACGATTTTTACACTACCACCTTACTTTTACAATTTCCTCTACACCCTACTCACAATATTTTTTCTAGCCTAACATCATTTTTTACAGTTCATAATACAAATCGACTACTTAAAAACCATCAAAACCAAATGATAAATCCTTCTTTAATTTCAATAGAGCAGTATCCGCTTTTCAATCGCTTTGCGGCAAATGGGACATTCGTTAATTCTATCTCCACAGCTTTGACATGTGCCATGACCGCATAGAAAAATCTGTACACAAAAAAATTCCAAAGTTTCAATTAAAATCTTTTAAACTATTTATTACATAATTTAATTTCAATTTTCTTACCAAATTTCTCAACCTATCCATACAAACCGGACAACTAGTCTGCTCCTTAATGTCCATCAACTGCTGCTGCAACTTTTGCACATCCGTATAATCCTTTGCCCCATTATTCATCAGAAAATGGGCTTGATTACTATTAAACCCATGAGCTGCTGCAGCCAACGCTGCATTATTCGCATGAGTAATATTATCCGGACTAACAGGTGGGCTCATTCCACCCACCACATTATTCGCTCCACCCATCATCCCCACCCCACCTCCAGCTCCTCCAACACCCACAGCCTGCGCTGCCGCCGCCGCCGCTGCTGCTGCAGTATGAAAGGGATGATGTTGCTGATGGCTACTTAGCAAGTTAGCATCTTGAAAACCCGCCGGACTAAGGTTGCTGGGTGCGACCACATTACTTGGATTGGTGTTCGCACTCACCACCGCTGCTGCCGCTGCTCCAGCAGCAGCTTCCCGACTAATATGCAAATTAGCCACCGCAGCCGTTACAGCCGCTGCTGTGGTAACGTTATTTGAATTGGCCGTGTTTACCACTGACGGTTGACTTGAAACAGCAGCGCCAGATTGTCCAGCCACGGCATTGCTAACTTGTCCAGAAACTGATTGCGCACTTGTCATAACCGCCGCTGCTCCAGCTCCTTGTCCTCCAGTGACCACATTAGCGTTATTATTGCTGTTATTATTATTCCCACCGCCATTCCCTCCATTACCGTTATTTCCACCTCCATTACTGTTGTTGTTATTCACACTGTTACTATTACAGTTATTATTCCCACTGCCCCCCGTTGGAACCAAACTGGTGGTTGGAGGCGTAAGCACCACCAAATTGGAAGCTGGCTTGGTGGTCATTCCCATCTGAGGAGCTAGATTCTGGCTTTGGAAATTACTGGACACTGACAGCCCCACAACACTATTCATTCTTTCAATTGGACTGCGGCAAGTGACACACTTTTTCATAATGCTGGCGCAATTAGCACAAGCGCAAATGTGTCCACAAGGCTTGAACACAATACAGGCTCGTTGATCCGAGCACACCAAACATTCTTCAATTTTGCTTCGGCTGACAACCTGGGCTCTACAGAGTAGACATTTTTTCACCCGATTTCCACAGTGCTCGCAAGTCACGCAGTGACCACAAGGGGCAAATACAATTTCCCGAGGAGCATCTGAACAAACCATACATTCATCACCGGCTTCGCTGGGATCCAAACTGGGTGTTGGGCTTTGGGCTTTGGCTGTAGCTCCACCTTCGCTTTGTTGCCTGCACAAGCAAAAAAACCAAAAAATATTCACATTTTTTTTACATAAAAAAGGGCAGGACAAAAAAAACTCTAAAACATGTTAGTCCATTATCACATTACTACTTTCACCAACTTTCCCCTTTCCACATTTCCATACTGTTTTAGCATGCCATTACAACTTCCATATATTCTTTTCAGCCCAAAAAAACCACACCATTTTCATCCATATTTCATTCAGATCAGTGCAGACTGTGCCCAGCTTAGACATATAGAGAATAGTTCCGCGTTTGTCTGTACTTTCTCTTGTTCCCTGAGCAGCCAAAGTGCCATAATACTCATCATTGTTGTTCTGCAGAGAGCCACTGAAAAAAATACTGCTGAACTTTTCCCGTGCTTTCTCTCCCTCTCTGATAATATTTATGACATGGCAGCAGTGCAGTAGTAAAAGTTTAAGATAGCACCAGAAAATAAAATAAAAAGGTGATGTATGCATTCAATGTGACAAAAATTTTAACATTTTTTCTATCTCCGGCTTTCACCCTTTTTCTCTCGGAAAAAACATTGCGGGCTAATGGCAGATCAGACAAGAAGAACAAGTTTGCATTCCTTTCTCTTTCCTACAAAATAAAAAAAACTGCAGACTGCACAAGCTGCTACTGCTACTTTCACCGGGTACCAAAATGTCTGCAAAATATTTTGGAAAGGAAAGAAAAAATGTACACCGGGAGACTACAATGCCAATTCAATGCTCTCTTATTGCCTTTTATTTTATCTGCCTGTGCGTTTTTAGTGAACGTTGAACCTTGGGAGAAGAAAAGAAAGAAAAAGAGAAAGCAGACACAAGAGAAACGTGGAATGAAAATAATTCATCAGTCCAGAGTACAGACAAAGTAGCATAAGGGCAGATATTCTATGGTGCAGTTGGTGAAATGGCTGGAACAAAATGGCAAGAGAGGAAGACAGATAGCCCCATAAAAAAGCTGCTATGGATTTCACCCTACATTGTACTTTCACTGCTTTACTGGAAATTCAATATTCTGCTTTCGTTTTAACATGGGACATTTTCATTTTAATGGGTTTCTGGTTTAATTTTAACTTTTGATATGTGATTATGCCAATTATAATGAGATTGCATAGTGATAACGCCACTGAAGTGCTAAGTAATTCTCAGATGGCATTGGAACTCCATAGTTACAAAATCAAGTTTCAGTTTGATAGACTGTTGATATAATAAGATCAAATAACCAAGAAATCGAGAAATTAATATTAAATTTTTCTTACGAGACACTCCGTTCACTCCGAGACTGCTGCAGCGCCCGACACAAATTAGGATCTAAATCAACCACAAGAAATCCCATCTAGTTAATAACTCAGCTCTTAAAATAAATCACATTTTTATTTTTTTTAAACGTCACTTACCCGGACATAGATCCAATGCACACTGAGATTTCTTATTGCGAATAGTCATATCCGCCCCGTTGGCCGCTAAGAAGATGGCAATGGAAGCCGAAGATTTTCTATCCGATGCAGCAGGTCCCAGTCCAATAATAAACTATAAACCAAATGTACAAACATTTATACAAAATCTGCCTCAAACTCACTTTTTTCATCTCTTTTTTCACTTTTCTGTCAAATGTAAATACGCGTGACAAGCGGAAGTAAACTAGTGAAAAGTGAAAGCTTCCGTGTATTCTCTTTTTTCCCATTTTTTTTCCTTTGGAAAAAATACACACATTCATAAAAAATCCTTGAAGCTGAAAATAACACGGACTTTTCTCTCTTTTTTCCCAACCAAATAAACTTGCCATTTTATTTATACAACGCGGCCACGCACATTCATCAGGGTCGGAAAGCGGAAGGGTCACAAAAGTGCACAATTTTACGATCATTCCCTTTCACTCTTCATCCGTCCCTCATTCCTATTCCGATTGTAACTTGTTCCCCTTTCTCCAATCCACTTCCACTTACCATTTCTGCTCCACTTTCTCCAGCAGAAAAAGAAAGTAGAAAAGAAAAAAGGAACAAGAAGGAAAAAAGCAATAAAGATGTTGACGGTTGGGCGGGCATTGGCAGTAACGCCCCGTTATACACACTTTATCCACTGAGCTAGTGTGCTGATCAACCAATATAATAGCCTTGTGTGTGTCCTAGTCGCGTTGTCATTTTCTTCTCTGCCCAGCATAAAAAGGTCAACAAGGTCTGCAATTTGTCGCGGGAATAAAATAGCTTCCGCAATTACATTATTCTCTCTTGTCTCTAACTTTTACAGGCACAGCATCAAGGAGAAAATCAGATCATCATCAACATTATTGCATTTCCCCCATAAATAAAAGCACATCAACTCAATTAAGCGCCAATGAAAGTGTGCTGGGGTGAAAGAGGCAAATGGAGCAAAAGTTTTCACACTTTCAAAATATTTCCCCTTTCTGCTTGCTCCACAGATTTTATTTTGGTTTGACTTGTAAAAAAACAAAAATAAAAAGTGACACACAACTTGACAAAAAACACTGGGATTGATTCAAACATTGATCCTCTTTTGCATTGCATGTTCTCTCTGGGGAATTTGAAAAGGGAGGAATTTTCTCTTTTAACTTTCCCCACCACCGACCTTGTCTTCAAACTCAAACGACACACAGAGATCTTATCTGATCTTGTCGATTTTACTTTCTTTTTTATTGTAACCCAGCAGGGAATTTTTTGTGGCAAGCTTGTGTATAGATTTCTTTTTAGCGGGTATAATTTCATTAGCCAGACAGGCTGTCTTTTTATTTTGCCAACTTTCTCCGACATATTCCCAGTTGGGCTATGCAAAAAATAAGAAAATACTATACTATTTGATAATATTTTTTCTGTGAGAAAAAATATATTTGATGAAAGTTGCATCTTATTGTGATTCTTAACATTTTGCATAAAACTCATTTTTTTCTACTAAATTTTCACCACACTGCATATTAAACCCAACTTTCTCTTTCTACCTTCCATTTTAACTCTTTAAACATTTCCAAGTCAATGCCCAAAAACAGAAAAGTGCCACTAATACTTTTTCTCTCTCTGTGTCTCTGGTAATATCCCTCGACCTTTGCCATTTTCTCCACTTATTTTTCTCTTGTTGAAAAAATGGCGCAGACCAAAACTTTCTCTTTTTTTCTCTTCCCGAGTCATCCATTTTATAACGTGTAACAAAACTACAAGCAGCTACTTTCTACTGTGGCACCATATTTAAACAGCACGCTAGAGACAAGAGAAAAAAGAAAGCGTTTTCACCATTGCCACCCACTATACCAGACTATGTACCAACCAACGCATCTTTTTTTTCTCAAGAAAATCCTCCAAGTTGTCGTCAACCAAATGAAACTCTAACGGCCTTTCTGTTTAACGAGCACGCATTATTATACGTTTCTTTCTCTACTTTTTCTTCTCAAAATGAATAAGAAAGTCCTTTCATTTAAACTTTCTCCAAGTTTTTTTTCCACAAAAAGAGAAATATAAGTGTGTGCAATAATAATACTACTATCAACTATATATTTTTTTACTTTCTCTGCTTTTACCTTGCTGACATCCTGATGAACATCCTGAAGCTGGCGAAGCTGGGAGAGAGTGTGATGACGCAAAGCCTCATGGAGTGGGGTATCTCCATCCTTGTCAGCCAAATTGAGATTTGCACCCGCCCGGACCAACAGCTGCAACAAATGATAGCAATATTAGCAAACTTAAGTAAAAAATAGTATTACCAGAAAAAAATCCAGATTTTCTTTACTACTTTCTTTCCACACTTTCACTATGTGCCTGGTCATAAAACCATATATATTTTAAAGCCCTTGTAATAACCCACGCCATCATAAAAACAGCCAGAAAAAAGAAAGTATTTTCTTCTCCTTGTAATAATAGAAGTAATAATGACAACACCAACTTTAAGAAGATGGCCAAGATATTACTACTTTCTCTCTTTTGCGTTCTCCGCCTACATTCTCCTTTTCTTCTAAAAAGAGTGATATGTGCTGCTTAACTTTTTGTCATGTTTTCTCTCCCTGTCTTATCACCACCAGAACTAACTAAGACCACCGACTACCACCAACGCCTATTTATTTTCTTTTACTTTCACTAGACAACCAGCCCAACAACAACAAAACAAACAAGGTTGACTAAAAGTAAGAGAAAGCTCAGACAAGACAAAAGACAAACCAACTGCTTGACGGCAGCGGCAGCATCCCTGGTCGTTAAAAAGTTAAACATACCATTTTCCATCCACTTTCTCCCGGAGAAAGTCAACACATTCTTGATTGCTTAAAAAGCCCAATAATTATTGCCAACTAAATTGTCTCTCCATTTTCTTCAAACTTACAAATCAATCCGCCCACTTTCTGTCGCTTTCCTTTTCTTTCTATTGAGCAAACCTTGTCCCTAAAAATAAACTCAAAAGTTTCTCCATAGAAAATCAGCTTTCTTTTCTTTAAAAACCCCATGTCCGTAGGTGTGTCTCCATTTTTTAAGTCGCTAACTTTGTTACAAGCCATGTTTCTTTCGCGGTGCTTTCATTTTCCCCTTTTCCATTTTTCCAGCTACTTATGCATGTAAACCACAAAGAAAAACAACAACTTCCTTCCAACAACAAGCCAAGTCGGTCTTTTTTTATTCTAAAGAAAACTCCTGGCTAAACTATAAAATGAGCTTATTATATTCCTGTGTCTTGGCCTGGTGTACAAAAGCTTACATTATTTTTTTCCCTTCTTTACAATTTTCTTCTTGTTTCTTGCACAAGAAAAAAACCACACAACAAGATTATGAGACACACAAGTCTACACAAAAGACTTTTCTTTTTTACTTTCTCCGCGTTATGCACTGTTATACAACCATCGTGGGAAAATAGAGTGAACAACAACGGAAAAAGTTTTAAAATTGGAAAGAGTTGCTGCAGCAAGAGAAAAAGCTCATAACACACAAGATAAAGTTAAGTTGTCACTTTTTTATGGCACTGCTGCTCTTCTGGTGTGTTGCGCGGTGGTGTTGTAGTGACAAGGTTGAAAATTACTTTATCAGTAGAGAAAGCTAGTACAAGAACTTCATTTTCTCTCCTTTCTCTTCTCACAGAGAATTATTATTATCAGAAAAAAATGTAATAATAACAAGCCAGTAGTATACTTCAGTTACGCGGTAGATTAAACAAACGCCAGGGTATAAAAAACCTGAAACTTTCCCTTTTTTCTATTCTTGTTCAAGATAACAAGACAGGTAGGTAGATATATTTATAGCTTGTATTACTACCTGTCAGTCATAAACAGAAAACAGGGAAATTTGCATTTATGACAACAAAAAAACTTTGGCGAGATTTTTTGGGCTAAAAACCCGCACAAAACTTACTTTTTCGGTTATTGCTTTGCGCACACCTTCCAAACTGCATGTTTAGCTTGCAAAAATATATTAATAGTTTTGCCTTGAACCACGCAGAGATTCCTTTCATTTTCCCAACCAAAAAATTATTCCCCTTCAGTTATTCCCACCAGAGAGTTCCACCAGCCATTGATCCGCAACACTCACACAAACCAATTTACTAGCCAAGCTATAAAATAAATACAGGTAAAGTTGCTTTATGCAAACCACCGTGTTCACGGAGGTAGCAGAGATGCAATCAAGCATTACAATTCTGCCAACCGGAAACAGCTTTCACTCTCTGGCATAGACAGCAAAATATATAAACCTACAAACTTTTTTGCCAATATTCCATTTTATTCTCAACATTGAAGGTAAACTGCCAAAAATTATAATATTAGATGGCAATATGCAAAGTAAACAAGCCTGTTAAGTTAAGCCATCTCATTTAACTTTCCCCATCAGTAAATCTCCCTCTTTATGAAAATGCGCACATCTATCAAAAACTTTCACTTGGTTAAACACACACACACTTTCTCTCTCTCATTTTAGCTAAAAAGCCTTGTCATTATGCCCATTTTGTAGCTTCTGGCCAATAATTTTCCCCGAAAAAATACTTTTACATGCGTGCCTATTCATTCATTTCCCGCATAAGTTTGCCTTTAAAAAAGTCCATTTACTTCTAGTCAAGTGGAATCACGTATTTTTGAGTTGACAAGCGCATCATCATTATCATCAAGAGCATTAGCATTAGCTCAGCATTAACTTCATTATACTTTCTCCCTTATATAAAATGACAAACTTTTTTCCCTGACATTCGCACAAATGCATTCATCCCTTTTTGTTTCCATTTCACTCAAAGTCATTTGTGAGTTTCCTGAGCTTTTTACACATTTCTACACTTTCATCGCACGCATTTTTTTGTTTGTGCTCAACCAGCAAAACCATATTCTTCCTTTCTCTCTTTCCCATAAAATATCAGTTTACATCATTGATTCTTCTGAATTCTACATCAACCAAATACAATTGTTTAAAAAACGTGACTAGCTATCTAGAACTCCCAATCAGTAAAACAAAAGAATAAAACAGACCGACACATTTCATCAGAAAGAAAGGCGGTTTTAAAACAAAAGAGCCTCAAGCCTACATGCCAACGGCAGCTTTTCATTTTTTCAATAAAAAAGAACAAAAAAATCGCTTCTAATTGCATTTTATTCTACCAGCCTATATCAAATCATCAAATACTTGTTCCGCACCGAAATATGATAAAAACTAAACTAATAACTTTTCCGGCTTTCTCTTTTCTCCTTTTCAAGAGCATCAAAAAACAAAAGAAACACGCCCATCTTTTTATTTCCATCTTTCATTTTTTACCTTTCTCCACCCGCCCAGCCTTCTATGAAAAAAAAACTCAACAAGCCTTGTGTGCAATTTTCACCACCGCCAAACAAACATCTACACTGGTCAAATTCTCTGTCTGATTTCTTGCCTGTTTTTCTCTCTTTTGAAAAATATCCCAAAAAATCTCTACTCAATCTCTCCCTATTTTTTTCACTGGTTCCAACTCCCGAGTCCCGGATCTAATCTAATACTGCCTGTTTGCTCCTCCATTCTACTGACTAACTAGACCAGCACAAAAACTCTCTACCCAAAAGTCCCAAATAAATAAATCGAATGTGTAATAAATCAAAAGAAAATACCTACTATACTCACTCCTCGCCATACAAAAAAAGTGAAAGCACACACAGTAGAATAGATATTTGTGTACACATCAGATCTACATCTTTTTTGTTCTAAACGAGTTACTAGACTTTTAGCCATACTTACCCGCACTATCTGTGCATGCTGCCGTTCCACAGCCAAATGGAGAGCCGTCTGCAAATTAATGTTTTGTAGATCCAAGTTGGCTGACCCCTCCCGAACCAACAGCTCAGCAACCTGTAAAAAAGAGAAAAAAAATCAGTATAACCGCCATATATTCTTCTCCAGTATAAAAAATCAAAGAGAAAAAAGTGAAAGTGTAAGTAATATGAACAAACATCAATATCAAGTTAACTTGATGAAAACCTAGACAGCTTGTTCGTTAAACACAAGGCTCCTGGTTTCCAATAAAACAGAAATCTGTCTATACCACCAACCCATAGCTTTCTCTTTTGCCCCTATTGACTTTCGTTTACACTTCAATATATATTTACACTATCAACTGTGTGGTGGGAACAAAGCTAACAAAAAAACCAGCAGCACCAGAGTTTTTTTTCCTCTTTTTCTATTACTACCTATTACCCAGAGAAAAAAAGCTAGATAAATGAAAACACAAACTCATTGGCAGAACGGAAGGAGGCTATTTTTACACACACAAATACACGCACCCTTCCTACTAGCTATTGTTTCGCCCCATCTATCTTTAAAACATGGAGAAAATCATCCTTTATTATTATTATCAGTGGTGGTCCTTTCCTATCCACAAAACAGACAAAGAGAAAGCATTCATTCATTTACTCATTTATTGAAACAGAACTACCCAACTCTACTTCTGGTTAATACAGATATATAGCTCAGCTATCCATTTCCTGTCACTTTTCCTACTAAGCATGTATGCTCATGTCCAACCCAAAAAATAATAAATTGGTGGAGAGAAACAAAAACGATAAAACATAATATCCCACACGTCACGTGCTCTTGTGTGCCTTAAGCATATCAAAAGAAAGTTCTCTGGTAGTCACTCATTTTGAAAAAATCCAAAGCTAGAAGGCAAAAGGCGTACAGCAGCAGTTCACAGTACAAAAAAGGGTGAGCGTTTTCCCCGCGTTCTAGAAGCAACTTGATCGTTTTGTCACGAACTGTACAGCAGCCCGTGTATGTCATGACACTAGTACGCTGCTGCTGCAGACAAAATCCATATTTATTTTCCCTTTTGATTCATTAATTTCCTGACACTACTTCATATCAACAAAATTATGAAAATGACAGAGGGTTTTCAATCACTCGGAGAGCTGGAGAGGGAGAGAGGGAGATTACAACAGAAAATTAGACGTACATGGGTACATAGTACAGTAAAACTTGAGTAGAGAAGAGAGAGAGCACATAACAGATTGAGATTTTGTTAGATAGACAAGCCATCATAGAAACCCGTGTACAGGAACAAGGAACAAAGTAGAGCTATAATAATTCTAATTCTTGTAGCCAAATAGCTCAAAGGCACACTTTTACAGAGCAGACCAGAGACTCAACCAGAGAGAGGATGATGGATCAGGGGATAACATTTTTATTACTGGAAAAGCATAGCATAGAAAATATATCAGAAGAGTACTTGACTAACTTCATGTTATACCCGTTTTCCAAAAAGGAAACGTAAACCACCACCGCCGCCATCATCCTCTATCCTGTTCTCATCATCACAGCATACTTTTTAATTGTCTTTCCTTTCTCTTCATAGTCTCCATAATAAAAAACAACAGCAGTAAAAAAAGAGAAAGCACAGGATAATTATTATGCATGCTCACAAGCACAGGCCATATATGGCTAAAACGCTAATCATTATTATTTTATCAGCACAAAATTGTATACCATCCTTCTATAGTTTTTTTTTGCTTTGGTGTCTAGAGAGCCATATCCCATTTAGAAAAAATGGTTGTGCAATAGCTTATCTTTATCTTTTTATTTCTAGCCAGCTTTCACTTTTTCTCCCGTAATATTTTTTTATTGTTATCTTTCGGCTAAAATAAATATTCAGTATTGTACAATGTACATGCTTTTCCTTGTTAAAAAAATAGTTGTGCAAAGCAAGCTTACAAGCAAAATAGTACAAAAGACCAACCAATTCTTTCGATTTTGTTGGCATTTTTTCTCTCCTCTTCTTGTTCTGAAATTTCAGAACAGACAGATAGAGAACACAGAGAGAGCTGAGGAGAAAGTAGAATCAGCAAGAAGTAAAAGGAAAACCACAAAAGCTTGAATCCATTTTACTTTCCAAGCACATCCGCCTAAAAACACAAGCCATTTTGCTGCTTCTGCTTCTATTCTTTCTCTGCTTCTCTCTATTCCAATTGCATGCATTTGCCCCAGAGAAAAACAAAAAGGGGAAAATGTGTGCAGCAGTAGTAGTCTAGAGTGTGCGGTATAGTGGTAATAATAACAATAATACCAATTCTCCATTCTCCTTTTCAACTCTAATGGAATGTTATAGCTAAGCAGTGAGAGAGAGAAAAGTTTTTTAGGCTAGAAAACCAACGACCGATAATACCACACACAAGCACACCAAAGCCAACAGTTATTTTCTCTCTTTGGAATAAAGTACAGAGCAGCTTTTCTCTCTTGTGAAATTGTGATCACGATCAGATCTCATAGAGACAGAGAAAGACACGAAGAGTGAGTGACTGGAGTGTAGAGTCAGCAGACACATGAAGGCTGAGAGAGAGAGAAACGATGAGCGACAATAATAATATGATTCCCTTTAGCTTTTTGTCTCCTCCATTCATCCTCCAAAAACTAGAAGCCTCCAACTCTAACCTCCATTGACATTTAACATTTATTCAATTTTCGTTTAATTCATCGATTACAAATTATCCTGCTTGCTGTACGTACTACCTACACACATAACACATCTCGCTACTGTGCAACCACCACCCATCCAATCAATTTATTTTCTCCTTCACGCACATTTGCGGCCAAAACCCAGCCCAGAAATTTGAGAGCAAGCCACGTACACAAAGCAGCAGCAGAATTATTTTCCAAGAGAGACCTGTACACTGTTCAGCGCACAGCCTCTATACCTAATATCATTAGTGATCTCCACACACACACAAAATATCAGACAGAAAGACAGACAAAAAATGGAAACGGAAATGTTTCACAATCACATAACAATGCTCAAGCCTTGTATAGATTCTCTTTTTGTCCAAGTCAGTCATCCAGTCATCTATTATCAAATATCTATCCGCCCACGCGTAACCCCACAAAAGCTTCTAATCCCAAATGAAAAACCCGCAACATAACAGTTCGTTATAACAATTGATAATAATCCGCTTTATTCTTTTTTTTAAAGAGAGCAAACCCACACAATTGACAATACAAAACTTCTAATTACTATTTTAATAATTATGCTCTTTCTGCAACAGAGAGCCAAGTTATCTTTCCCATAATTCTGATCCAAAAATCAACTCTTTATCCATTCCGACTTCAAACCCACTCAATTTTTCCTCTTTAAAAAAACTCCACATCTTCTTCACTTCCTCTTTCGAATCATACCCGCACTTGTTCCAACTTCATATTTCCCTTTTCCCCTTTCATTTTTTCCCTTTAGACTTCCTCTAACTTTTTAAAATATCCTTCTATCCACTCCTCCATGTACTCCATTTTATTAACACTTTTATGCATACTTACTTACTTATGTCTACATATTACACTACCTACTATTCTATCTACACCCCACACGTGTGTGTGTCCATGTCCCAAAAAAATCTCCCTACTACCATTTCCACTATATATACTCTCTCTACTTATTTTTTTATATCCCCGTGCCGTCTCCCCGTAATATCTCACAGGGATACATGCCAGCAGCCACTAAAACCGACGTGAGCCATAAATTATCGCATAAATTGTACCAACAAATAAATTTGGTTACTCGACTTCTTCCTCCTCTCCTGCTCAAACTTTGCGTACTTTTGTGCTTCTCCGTTTCTCTCCTCTCTTGAAAAACTTTCCATTTTCTCTCTCCCTCTCTCTCTCTTGTGACCATATACTTCTACTTCTTCCCAAGAATAAAACTTCTTCTTATTCTCTTCCTTTCAACATTGTAAATATTATAGCGTGTGCTTTCCATGTCCTCCTAGTAATATGACTCTTCTCTCCTGTTTTTAAAGGGGCACCTATAAATTTCCCGCTAATGTTGGCACATAAGAAGAGAGAGGGAGGACCAGTTCCACAGTTCCAGAACAACAGCAAAAGAATAAGAACGCGAAAGACGACATAGAACGCACTACTGCACTGTTCTGTGCTCTGGAATATTTTTTGAAACAATTCAACCTCTTCTCTTAAAATCCCATAGAGTTTCCCGTTTCCTCTTCCCTCTCAAGAGTCTCCCTCTTTCCAAAAAACAATAATAATACATTATGCTCCGCTTTAAAAATACTAATAGCCATAATAACAGGAGCACATATGCCCACCATAATTTATCCAAACTGATAAGCATTATCCCCTTCCTTCTTCCAGCTCAAAATATTTTCATCAAGCTGTAAATTACCTTTAGATTCAACGTTTGACATATTTTTAAAATAAAATCCACACTAGCTCACTACCGAGCATATTGCTTTAGAAAAAGTGCTCACCTTTTCAATCACAAATCATTTTCTTCTTCTAAAAGCCCATGAACCCACCAAATAGGTAGGTTCCTCTGCTTCTGCACAGAAAAAATGTCATCTTTGTCGCTTTTACCATCCCATCACATTGTCAGCTCACCAAGAACAAAAAAAGCTCTGAAAGTGCTGAGTACGGGAAACAAGAGAAAAAAGTGCCCCGTAGGAATAACTTTTGGACCATTAACAGTCAAGTAGCATGTAGCAGCAGTTGTCTTTTTTTGTCTATTGCCAACGTCCAAAAAAAAAGAAAAAATATCTCTCTGAATTTTTTCTACCTACCTATCTAAAATATCTACCATCTACCTTGTCTTTGTCATATTCTCTCTAACAATCTTGATGTCTCAGCAGCAATAGCAGAGCAGTACCCAGGAATATATTATCTATCAAGTACCGAACCAAGCTCATTTGTTGCCATCATTCCAAACCCCGCATCTGATGCCATTCTAACAAAATGAATGGCAAACTTTACGCTGGCTGAGTACTGAGTACACACTAGATCCAGTTCCCTGTGTGTTCATTCTGCCATACTATTTTTATCTCTTTGTTATCCACATCCCATATATCCAGAGTCAATATCTCCATATATTTTTTTCACTTTCCAAACGGGAAATTGAGATGGTTGATGGTTTAGTACGCAGATGCACAGACAAGGAGCACACACGCAATTTTATTTTTTATTACACATTTTAAAACTAAATATAAAATAAAAACGGAAGGGAAAAAAGTGTGCCTTTCTGTCTGTTTTTCCAGAGGCAGTGGGAAAAAAGGCAAGCTAAAAAAACTCCAGGATAAAAAAAGCACATAAAAAGCCGCTTAAAACACAAGAAATAAAGTAAAATAAAATGCTTTTGACTTTCTCTCTTTATGCTACTGATACTCTACGCTTTATACATTTTTTTTCTTCCAAAAATAAAACACGAGGTATTTTTCTTGGAAAAATGTGTAGTAAGTAGATCTAAGGAAGAAAGGCAGGTGGATAAATGATTTTTTCTAAAGTCGCAAGTCTGACGACTGAACTGCTTCTGTTGCTGCAACTTTCTTCTTAGAACTTAGAACAAGTCTGCAGTAGACTTAAGAACCAACAAGACACAAAGACGTTTTTAAGCCACCAGCTTTCCAACACATTTTTAAAAAAGAAGAAGACAGAAAGAACGCGTGTAGTTTGAAAGAGAATCGGATAAAATTCCGTAATTCCGCAGAGAAAGAAAGAAAAAGAGAGCATAGAGTACGGAGAGATGAGATAATGCAGTTTTTCCCCGGAAGTATATCAATCCGATTATTTTTAGAATTTTCTAGGGTTTTAAAATAGATATTTTGGGAAAATCATGTAAAAAATGTAAAAGGACAAGACAAGAGTTTTCTTATGGATAATATTATGAAGGAGAGAAACGTCGTTTATTGCACTAGATTGTACTTCGACGCTTTATTATACCGCAGGTCATCCATTACCCATAATACTCCTATTTTGAGATACAAATGAATAGAAAATTCTTGATAAATAATTTTGTTTTAGAATTATTCTGCAGAGCAGAAGCAGAAGAAAAACGTCATTAATTGAACTAGATTATACTTCGACATTTTGATTCCATATCAGATCAGTAACCTCTATGGCAACTTTAATTGAAATCATTCCAAAGCACAAATGCACCGACCTTTATTTTAAATGCTTTTTCTTAAATTAAAAAAAAAATTTCCTTACCTCCACATGATTGTTCAACGCGGCAAGATGAAGCGCCGTATAGCCATCATCCTTCTTTTCGTCCACCATCCAAGCCCGAGGCAGTTTCTGCAACAGGATCCGCATCGCACTGAAAAATTCACAAAATAAATTATTCATTTATTCCACACATCTCCTCTTTCCCTCTCTCTCTCTCCCAACCTTTTTTACATTTTACAACAAAACGCAACTTATACATAATCTAGTCAACCACATAAATTTCATCATCATCATCATCATCCACCCATTCTCCATTTTTTATTTCAACTCTGCCAAAATATACATAACTTTCTTTTTTATTTCATACTCCACTCTAAACTCTAATAACACGTCCATCAGTCACTCCGTTTATGATTATCATGCTTACATCTTCTTTTCCCTCCAAAAAAAAAGTTTCCACTTCCTGTTTCATTTCCTAGCCACTGCACACAGCCAAGCCATATCCACTTTCTCTTGGAGAAAGTCTTTGAAAACTCACCACCATTTAAATAAATTAGACTTTAGAACTGCTCTTTGATGCTTTCCAGCCGTTACTGTTGTTGTTATTATGTGCTCTCTTATATTTTTTCCGTTCCAGGAAAAAAAAACCCGAAGAAAGTCTCCAGTCTCCAAAAAACTTTCTTTTTAACATGCATATTACCCTAAATCATCCTTCTACAAAATATTTTTTTCTATCTTCGTGTTGTTCTCTGTGCGCACATGTGGTCCTTTTCTTCATATATTTTTTTCTCTTTTTTAAGAGAGCTTGTTTTTCTCTTTACTGTGACGAGGACAAGAAGAGGACACAAGCCAGCTTTCATAATTTATTATAGGCAGTCAACCCAAGGTCCTAAACGGCCTTTTATTGCCTGTGCTCTCCTTCCCTTCTCTCTCATCTTTAATATGGCAAAATTTCCTCTGATTTATTTAGCAGTTTCGGCTTCTCCTTCAACAAACTCAACAACAGAACAGCAGAGGAGCAGCATGTGCGCCTTCTTTTTCCGGGCATTCTTGTTACAAAAACACATTACATATTTATGCAGCCACGTACTCCACTCTTTCTACTCCCTATGGCTGCACAGAAAACTCTCTCTGAGAAAATATCTATTTTTTTCTTCTAGAAACAGATTTTCCTTCAGCATCCGCTCTCCCTTCCATTCTACATCCCACATTATAGAGCTTCTTAAAAAGGCACAAGTAAATCTTGAGAAATCATCGCTTGTCCTCGCGTCTTCTCCATATCATAATCATCATCCCACTTTATTCCGCTTTTCTTATGAAAAAATAATAACAACCGGATATATTCCATGCGCACACCGCAACAGATTCCTTCCAAAAATAAAAAAACTCCAACATTTTCCGATTTTCATTATTATCATTGTAAAAATGCATTTAATACAGTAGTTGAGTATTCCCCTTGTAAAAAGTGCTTTCTTATCGCCCATTTTATGAAGCCGTTAGCCATTTAATTTTCCAATTTCCACCAAAGACCAAAAAATACCCGCACCCTCATCCAACCAATAATCCCAGTTAAAAGCCTACCTATTCTCCAAAGAGACAACAGCTGAACTACTCATTTTCCTTCCAAATTGCTTGCCATTTAATATCCCATCTCTGCTCAAAAGCAGAGCCTTTTCTCCCAGGAATCAAGATTATTATTGGATATCAAACAAAAAGGATGGCCATTATTAGTCCTCTCGCTTTTCAAAGTGTCCCTAAAAACTGTTTGCTTTTCTACCTGTTTTATAATCTTCTGCTATCTCTCTAGTTTCATCATCTCGACTAATAACCCAAGCCGGAATATTAAAAGCCCAGCAATTTCCACAGCCCTGAAATCGGATCCGGATGACACTTGTTCCCATTATCATTTTTATGATCATTCCTTTTTCCAAAAAACTCTCATCCTTTTCATTTCTCTCTTCTTAAGAAAACCTTAAGCTAAAAAGAAGGAAAAAATGACTACCAGACTGAATTAAACTTTTGCTCCTTTCATTTTCTTTTCTTGTGTGCGATAAAAATAGGCACTTAGAAAAAGATGCGCCTCCATCATCCATTTTAACTTTCTGGTTTAACTTGTGCTGCGTCTACTGCTGCAGATTACTAGACTGGACCAAACTACATATTTTTTCTACTGCGGATAAAAACCCTGCCTTGCTTTCTCTTTTTTCACTACTGGACTAAGCTACACACATATATAAACTAGCTAGTAGACTAAAGAGAGCAGTGCATTTTATACATGTTTCCCACGGGACTACTACCAAAAAATAAAGAGCCGAAAATACTTGTACAAAAAAGAAAGAAAGAAATGAACAGAACCAACCAGCTTCTTAAAGAAACACCCTCCAAAACAACAAACCTTTTTCTCTTTTTTTCGTTTCATAATTAAAACGAGTGCTCATTAGTGGGCCGTAATTTAGAAAAGAAAGCAGAAAGAAAAGAAAGTGGCAACAGAACATAGAAAAGAAGAAAGCAATTTGAGCCACTTCGAAGAAAATACCCCCACATATCTCTCCATACACTCATTCCAAAAAGACTAATGGTCCTTTTTTCCACGAGCAGAATGGGAATTAGTAAATTAATGAGCAAAAACGTGTGCACAGCACAGTACTGTCTTGGAAAAACCTACGAAAATGCAAAGTTTGCACAAAAAACAGAAGAAATACTATCAGTGCGTCAATTTTTGCATAGATTTAACAAAAAAACATTCACCTAAAGAAAAAATACACGTTTCCTGCGTTCTATAGGTTCTAGTAAAACGGTGACAATCCATGTAAGCTTTCACACAATCAGAGTCAGAATAAAAACGGTGCATTTTCACATTTCTGCGTTCTCTGCCCTGTCAGTAATGAGACAAGGCTCCCATAACAAAAGGAAAAAGGCAGGAAATCACTTTCTTCCTATGTGCATGTAAAATTGGTAGACAAGCGACGTTCGCGTTCAGAGAGTGTGCCCAGCTATCACGTTGTCGTCGTCGTTGCAAAGGAAAAGGGCATCAGCCACGGAGGAAAGAGAAAGAACGACATAACAACAGCAACTCCACGACACGCGTTTCATTTTCTTTTCTCTTTTCTAGCTTCTGCAGTCTACTGGCTTGTCTATTTACTTACAGCTTAGAATTTGCTGCATGAAATGCATAAAGAGCATAAAGTTCTCTCTGAGAGAAGAGGAAAATAATTCGTTATATTTTCTCTCTGTTATGTTGTCCGCGTTTTTGTTCGTACTGTTTGCAGACTGGTACGGCTACCGGGAACTGGGAACCGGGAAGGAGAACGCAAATGCGACGAGAAAAATATTTAAGTAGTTGGTTTATGTACGTACGTTCAGAGTTCAGACGAGAAAAGCAGGAAGGAAACAAGACGGGGAAAGAGAGGATAGAATGCGAACATGATAACGCTGATTTTTTCTTGTGCATTTTTTACACGTCAGAGGGAAGGAGACATGCATGCAAAATCTGCAGCCGATACATTTTTTAAAGATTATTAAATTTTTTTTGTATAATTCTGATCGAACGAATATACAGACAAGGAGTATAAAGGACCTACAAACACGCGCAAGTGCTCGCTGATGCATTACTCTGAAAATGGACGTTCTAATTTTACAAAATCCAAAAATGCACCTACAATTTTTTTAACATTTCATGTTCCCTTAAAGCAAAACCAACTACCTATTTATTCAATTTACTTGCTGCACTTACCACAATAATACATTTTGCCTGGAAAATTGCTATATACACAAACGCAACAACATTTCCAACACAAAAACATGCTTTTCCAATTTTTCTCAAAAACTTGTCTCTTGCCTCTAGTTCCTATCTATCCATATCCATGCTATCCATCTTGTTCATTAAATTCCTTACGGGATTCCCATCCCCATCCAGATTCTTTGTATGACTAATCTTTTATGTAAAGCCTACACACATGAATGAGCATTACAAACCTCTATGAATGGTACGCATACCTAGAAACTGTGACGACTGCACTAGTACTACTCTTTTCCATTCCAACTTGTTTTTCTAACCTTTTCTTCTTATTTTTCAACTACTGTGATGCGATTCCTTTTTTAAAAAAGCGGAGTAATGAGGTCTAGTACTACACTCAGTTTTTTTCTTAAAGCCTTTCCATTTCCCATTTTGTCTATTCATCCTAAAAAGCAGACAGACAGAGAGAAAAATACCAAGAAGGAATAAAAAAGTTTGTTACAAAAATAGAGTCTGGATGTACTTCATTCAGCACTACTCAATTCTCAAGCAAGCCTACTTGATCATGATCTCACTCTTCTACAAGCTTGTTTTTTATTCAAGAAGTAGTTTTTTTTCTTTAAAATCCTTTCCAGTTTTCTAGGTACTAGAGAGAGTTTTCATCTTTTTAAAAGATGAGAGTTTTTTAAAACCGAGAGCTAGAGCTTGTGGGGGATGTAGAATGTAGACTGTGGAATTTTACAAAAATAAAAAGTCAACCCGGAATAATAACGCAAGTGCTCGCGTACTCTACATGGCCATCTCTACATACCTTCTCATTTACTGCCGTGTTAAAAACCCTCGACATATCTAACAAACTACTGGAAATGATGAAAAATGAAAGAAAAATGGTAGACAGGCGCAAGGCCCAACAGACAAGAAAAGGAAGGAAGTTGTGTTGTGTCTTATGACAGCCTAGGAAAAATCTCAGAGAGACAAAACCCTTCCATCTAATTTGAATTGGAACAAAAAGCAACCATTTTGGAAGTACTGCCATTTTCCATTTCCTTCTTGCATTGGAAATAATGTCAACAAAACGGGAATACTAAAACCGTCACAAAACAAAAATAACAGTTTGTCTTGTCGCGTTTGTTTAAAAAACAAAAATTGTGTGTTTCCTTCATCCTTCTCCAAAAATTGTTTCAAAGGAAAACAAACTTTAAGAAAAAGTGTATTTTATGCAGTTTTGGTTAGAAAAAAACCTAACTGAAATCTATGCAGCTGCTGCACATATATTTACAGAATAAAACCTGTCCAAAAACATTTCGGTTTTCAAAATCCAAAACCCCGAAAACACATCAACCTTAAAAGCCAAAGAGCAACAGAGCCAAGCTCCAAAAAATTATTATTATTTTTCGGTACAGTTCAAAGCACACATGCAAAGTTGAAAGGACAATTCTCTAGTTGCCTCTCTGTCTATCTCAACCAAATTGCTTAAGCTTGTTGTGCTTTGCAAGATTGCAACTTTTGCTTTTTTTCTCCACTAATTCCCAAATTCATCCAAAGAAGCCATTACACATTACCCAGCCATCCAACCATTTCCACACTTTTCCTCCGCAGACAAGCAAACAAACATGAGCAAAAGCAAAAAGTCAACTACCCAAAAAAATAATATCAAGCTAGTCCACACTCTAAGGTCTACTGACAAATGTGACTCTAAGGTGCAATTCCAGACGTTACCAAAATTGGACTAAAAAGCTGAACACCATACACTACTGTGTAGACTATACTGCCAACTTCTCCCTTTCTTGAACAACAAGGCTTCAGTTGGGAAATGAATGAATGGGTCGCTGATGCCTCATCCAGTCTTATGGGCTCTGCGTTTTACTTACTTATTGCTCAACACTTCCAGACCAACAAAAACAACTTGAACAAGTCTAGACCAACCATACTTTGTATTTTCTTAAGATTTTTTCTCTCGTCGACAAATGACGAAAACTACTTTTCTCTGCACTACCACTCAACTTGTTAGGCATTTTCCCTGAAGACGTTCCATCTTTTCTCAAAATATTGAGCATTATTGCCGCTTCTGTTGCTTTTGTTGTTGCTGTTGCAAAGAATGAAAGCTGAAGAATCATCTTGCACTTCTGTTCATTTTTCTCCATTTTCAATTTTGTATCTTATTCTGCTTTTCCCAAAAAAGTGGCATATTTTTTTCTAAACTCTATCAAAAATCCTCAATTCTACCTTTTATACATTTTCTGGTGACAATTTACTTTTTTATTCTCCAAAATATTTATAAGGCTAAAACTGTCCGCTTTACAGAAAAAACTCGTGTTCTTATTTACTCCACAAGCCCAGCTATAAATATTATTCCTTCAAAATCTCCAAAAACTCAAGCCTTTTTTACAGCTTGAATCATAAATATACTTGCAACCTAGCAGAAAACCCAACAAAACACACAATTTCTATTTTTCCCTTTAAAAAACTCTCCAGCCAGCAAAGCCAGCAATCAAAATCCTGAATTATTACATTCCCCAAAAAATCTTCTTTTTTCTTCGGTCGTTCATACATTCCCGTCAATACACAACCATTGCCATAGCTCAACCTCAAGATAGCACCGAGAAAGAAATAGAGTGTCACTCTGCCGTGATTTAAACCATTTTTTCTCCTCTATCTCCACACATCCTACCTAGTACCTACCTATAACCTTCTTCACCACAAAAAATATTCTACAGGCAAACAGGCAACATCGTCATCATTTTATTCCCCTAGACAAACGTCACCGTTACCATTTTCCCACCAACTTACACAATATTTTTTCACTGATAACATCTCTTTCCAAATTCAACAGAGAAAAACCCGCAAGCTCTTTTTTATCATTGGTAACGTCCATAGTCCATATTCCATATACCTACCACACACATCGTCATCGTCAATTCTGATCATCATCATCCTTTCCTGCTGCTGCTTGTAAAATATACAGGCAGCAAACTGACTGCGACAGCAACAGAACAAGCAATCTGTTACCATTACACAAAATTCTCGCTTTTGTATATTCTCAGATTGTGCGGATTGCCTACTAGGCTTTCACTTCACAAGAGTGAGTGCTGAGTGACATGCAAAATTCAGTTCATTTCATTGGAAATTTGCATATTATTACTCAAACAGACAGATGCTCCATGATGGCATAGGTGGAATTACACACACAGAACTCCAGTTCGCTCGATATTTCTACCAGTTGAAAGGAGAAACGCAGTTTTAGTTTATCACTGGTGCTTGGAATATATTTATTCTGGTTCTCAGAGAGAGAAAATTTTATGCTGGTATGCTGGTTAAAACTGTCGTTTTCCATATGTTGAGTATTTTAAGCTGGGGTGTGTGTACATGTGGAAACTTGCTTTCCAGAGGAAATTACCGGAAAAGCTCTAAAGCAAAACCAAAACTTTCCCAGTTAAATTATAAATATGCATATTATGTAAGTTGAGTGTGTGTGGTAAAATGCATTTTGGGATTAGCACACAGAGAAACGACACACGACATTCCATTCTAGAGAGAGAGGGAAAGCAAACACCCACACGTTTAAGCAGAGCAAGTAAATTGGTTTATTTATTATGCGCTGTGTTTTCCCAATAAAAGGCAAGCAATTTAGAGGAATTCATTTTCAGCATCTGAACAGCTCTCTCTCTAGTTTATACAACTTGTTACATATGCCAATGCCATATTTTTACAGCCCATTTCAAAAAATAAATTCCGAGTCTTCACTCTTCACTCCCCCCGCATCTCTGAATGAAAAAAAATTTCCAATCTATTTTTTTCTCGGCTTTCTCTTTCTCGGTAGCTTAGCAGGCTCACGTACTTTCAGGAAGTACATAGATGGATGGACATGGACACGCGCTTTTATCAATCCAAATCATGCCCAATCATCAGAACCAACATTTGGACTGACATTGTGGAGACGTGCTCCCTGTCAAGCGTTAATTCTCTTTCTGATCCCCGTCTATTTTCACTTCCTACTAGAGTTACGACTACGAAAACAATGTAGCTAGCAAAATAATCTATTTCTATTCCATACACATAACTCTACTGTCTGTCTCTACTCTCCGGTCAAATGTACCAAAAATGGTGATGATGACAAGCCATGTCATAGTATGAAGTCAACACTTTTAAAAATCCTACCAGAATCAAAATTATTAAGCGCAGATCATAGCCATGGTTAATGTCCTAGATATGTGCAAATTGAGTACAAATTGCAAAAAGTATAATGGAAAAATCTAAAACGCAGCATTGTAATAATTAATGCTCCTTCTTACAGCGAAAATGAATACCTCTACACTTTCAAATAGAAACGGAAATTGGTCTAAAAAAGTCACTCCGCTATAGCTTGATTGAAAAATGACTCAGGTATTTCCACTCCTCTCTCTCTCTCTCTGATTCCTGATCAAAAGATTCAGGAAATGAAAGGAACAACAGGGAACAAGCAGCAGAGCACTTGACTATCTCAAGAAATCTCAAATCTCTGAAGAAAAAAATCCATTTTCTACGCAACTTTCTTTAACAGCATATGCTTCCTGTTTATTCTAAAAATATATTCTTCTGTATTTATATCCCACTTCTTCCAAAAATACCTATCTATCTAAAAGGGAAAGTGAGCTACCCGGGTAATAACCGTAATGGCAATAAGCTGTGTGTGTTTGTGTCTACTTGCCTTTTTCCCTGTCAATAAAAGCGAGAGGATGAAAGTGAATAGGAAAATCTATCAATTGCCGCCTCATGCCTGGAAAAATATGCCTAAGCACTTGCTTTCTTTTTTTGCTGCTTATTATCTCCTATTTTCACAGCTTTTCTCCTTACACCGAGTATGCAGATATATTTTTTATTACTTGAAGTAAGAAGCTTGCTTCTCAGCTTTTTTAGTCACCGAGAAAGCAGAGAGGTTTTGAAAACAGAGTAAAAGCCCTATAAATCAAAGTCGAACAAACAATACAGTCCAAAAAAGTTACGCTAGTGCTGCTTCTTATAGCTTTAAAAAAGAGAAATAAGGGAGCATTATTATTACTCAAGTTGAAGTGGAGCTATGGAAAGGTTAAAAGTATTTTGCATGAGAATCTCGTCTTCTATTTTCTTGGAGAACCCAAATATGCTATCAACAGAGCAGAATAGTAGAGCTTGAGTCATGATTATTATTTTGGGTTTGCATACATTTAGGTATACATGTAATATTATCAACTCGAGAGTGTTGAGAGAGAGAAGGAAGGAGAAAGCCGATCAATTTTCACTGTCGCTTGCCATATTTTTTACGCCAAACAAAGCTGTCCATGAGGACCGGCTGGCGACAACTACATCTACAAAAGAAGAGATAAACGCGTGTAACGAGAGAGAAAGTGCTGCAGAGTGTAGTACACATTTTCACATTAGGATGATAAAAATGAGAAAAAGTGTTAACGGAACAATAAAGCACATGTTCCAAAAATATGCTAGACACACGTCATCCTACCAGACAGTGAAAGTCTGCAAAGCTATAAAACAATTTTAAGCCAAACATTCCGGCTTATTACTTCGATTGATCCAAACATCGAAATTTTTTGGTGTCACGCATGCAATTATACTTATACATGATAGCTGGTTCAAAAGTAATTGTGATTTTGCAAAATCAATAGCAACGTGAACGTATTTGTTTAAAAAATCATTTGGATAGTGCCACGCGCGAGACATGTACTTGTAGCTCATTTCCTCTTTAGATACCGTCTAATGCTCATCCATTATAATAAGTATGCATACTCAGCAATTAAAAAGTATATTCTTTACTATTGCTCTTACGGTTATGTGGATTTGTAAAGCCCAACCGAAAGAATACAGCACCATCGAGAGTCTCATTAACATTGACCCGGTCAAGCACAAATTTTGCACATTTGTAATAGCTAAAAATTACGCATACGATCTAAAGGCCAATGCTGCGCTTGACTGGCTATTAACGTTTAAATCAACTGAACCTCATGTCAAGAAAAGAACCACAATTTGGTTGATATTTAACTCAGAAAGTGGAATCTCTCAAACCAACGAGTCCCCAATTAGAAAATATATCAGTTCATCTAAGAACTATTCCTCCTGTCAGCTACTAATCTGTGTAGCGACCGAATTTCGATTGCAAACCGGATTATACTTTAGAGAAACTTCATGGAATTACAGGTTCATTATAAACTATTTAATTTCAAATATCTTACAAAATCTCGACCCCAGAAGTAGCGCAGTGTTTTACGTGACTTCCAATTTAAATTGGAGAGAGTTCATGGGAGAGAGACTGATAACTACCACCATTACATTAACATTTGTGCTGGAAATCTTCCATAAAACTCAAATTAAAAAGGTAACATGGATTTGCTACCCATGCCAACTGGAAGCGACCATGTTCCTAAAAGCAAACCCCTTTTCTAGACCGGCAATCAATTTCATAAAATCTGCGGTGACCTTCAAGGATCAACCAAGTTTTGTGGAAATTACTGGGTTAATGGAAAGTAGCAAATTCTTTCATTGCCCTCACTATTTGTCCAAGCACAAACATTTGATCTATGCAATCGACAAAGAATGTTTCAACAAATACTTCATGCTAGTTTACGAACTCTCCCATATTCAAAATTTTACGCCCATCGCTGAACCACGAGACCCTCCGCCATTGCAACTAAAAGGGTCCATGATAACTACATCTTTAGTACCTGAAACGGATCGATTTGCATTAATGGTACAACAAGAGGTACATGAAACGTTTTATACCGGTGTATCAGTCAACTTAATTCCAAAATATTGTGAAAGCAATCCCAACTTCAAATTTGAATCCATTTCGAAAACACTTATGAGTCCCTTTTCAGGACAAGTCTGGTTCTGTTGCCTTCTTAGTATAATTTCCTTCGCATTTTACGCTACATACGACGGTCGAAAAAGATCATTCGTAGATAATTTGCTCAATTCTTTCAAACTTTTTATGCAACAGGGCCAATCATCCTATGCCACTCCCATGCAAGTTTTGTTTCTCACATGCTGCTTTCTTCTTACGTTTTCATACGAATGTTTCATGACAGAAAGACTTATCGTACCTCCACAGGAGCAAGTGCACCAGTTGTTAAGCACACTTTTGTCGCTTGGCTATAAACTGAAGGACATGGAGGTTCAGGCCGATGTCAGAAATCCGTTCTACAACCAGGATCAACAATCATTGTTTCGTGAGTTAATTGGCTCAATGTACCTGTGGCAGCTGCAGAATGAGGGATTCAGAAAAAACATTTACGAAGAAAAATTCTGGGCCGAAGAAAATGGCACCAATTCTGCAAATATTATTTATCATACAAGAAGCAGCATTACAGCCAACAAAAGAAAATTTGTAAGCCACACAAACTGGCAAGGTCTTAGATGTCATTTTCTACGAAAACCGTACGGCTCACAAAATAGCTATATTACATCAGTGGGCATACTGAGGAAAGAATTGCAAGAAAAATTTAGTCGAATGACTTATGAATCTGGTTTAAGGCAATACTGGACTGGTAGGGTTTGGCACTTGGACGATATGTCTGCTGAGAAGTACAATCATTTTCAGTCTGTTCGAAGTCTTAAAATGGATGAAAGAATGACGTCCCTGTTTGCGCTATCGGGAGCATTGTTATTGTTACCCGCTTGCATTTTTCTCTTAGAAATTTGCTTCTTAAAATTTATCTCTTGTTCACATTATTCGCAAAAGATTCTTTTATTGAATATCCCAATCTTATTTTCCAGTGCAAATTATATATGCGCCAAGAAACTACAAGGTGCATGTAAGATATACGCCCGCGTGATTAGCAAAATTTGTAAAACAACCAAAAAGCCTACTAAAGTAACTATTATTACTGTAAAAAGTAATCACTAATCATTATCCAAACTTGACAAAATACCATCTCAAAATAAAATTCTTTCTCTGACATTCAGTGCCTGCTAACTTATTGACGTTCGTGCTTTCTCCTTTTCAGTCGCATGTTTCCCATAGCTACACACACAAGCTCCCTTTCCCTTTCAAAACGACTCTTGAACGCACTCGACTTTTCAAGATATTTTCTTGCCTATAGCTCTCTTCATGTCATGGCATCTCTCTCCTCATCACACTTGAAGCTCGTGTGCAGCCATTTCCCTTGGCTGGAACTTGAAGTTTACCTTCTATACACAATTGTAAAATAGGCTGTTATATAAACTCTATAATATATTATATAGCCAAGGATTATGCAAGCTCGTTCTACAACAACAAAAGCAAATCCCAAAGGGAAGTAAAAGCTAAAGTGAAAGTACGTAGCTAAAATTCCAAACTAAACACTAAGAATATATACTCTACTCTCTAGCTGGAGATACTTATCTTTCGCTTTCTCATTTTTTTCTCTCTCTCTTTCTGTATATCTTTCCAACAACATAATAATATCCCATGCAACCCATTTACGTAAGCACCTCCAAAGATTTTCTCCAACAGAAGCCCAAGCATCAGAGTAAACTCTCTCTACACAACAAAATGGCAAAAGTAAATAGACGCACACGAACTAGGAAGGAAACAGGAACAACAACCACCTCCACCACCACGCCACCATATCCACACAGTTTTTGAGTTTTTTTTTCAGAGAGAGAAAGCAAAAGCCCAGATTTTGATGCGTAATCCCTTGCCTAATAAAGATAGAAGAGGCTCATTAGCTCAACTTTCCCTCTGTAAAAACTAACAACTCTGATGCTGCTGCTCACCCACTCCTCTTCTCAGTCAGAGACTTTCTCCCCGTGTCTCTCTGTCTTTCCCACTCACACTGTTTGACAATGCTTTCTCTCCCACATTCAGAGAGAGAGAAACACGCGGACAGACACTAGACTTTAGACACACATCAGAGATCAACCAGGATTTTTAGAAAATGTTAGCATCATCAGAGCACAAGAAAAAAAGACTGTGTGTAAGGAATAAAATGAGAAGGGAGAAAGCAGGAGACAGAAAAGCCCAAATTGTATAATATTTTAGGTAGCTACCTGTTTACACGCAATTACTACACAAGCCTTACAATTTTTGATTACATCTTCTCTACAAACCTTACAAACATTTTCAACTTTCTCTCTAAAAAAATGGCAATAAATAAATAGAAATAAATTGTATGCTCTTTTGATGTTCCAACCACAAAACGCTCAACTTCTCCTAGTTTTCACACTTCACTTTTGACTCTCATCATCAATTAAAAAATTTGGATAAAAAAGCCGCTAAACTTTTCCTAAACATTAACAACTTCCCTTCTAACAAACTACTTCTCATCAATTCAACTTTCTACCAAATAAAAAACCTCTACTTTTCAACTTGAAAATATAAGAGATAATGAGTGTGTAGTGCTGGGGAAAATACTCTGTACTAATGATAATAGCCCAAGTGAAAAATTGTAAGAGAAAAACACAACCTTTTTCTCTTCTCCTCTCACCTTTCACTCATTTTTCTTCATGCTTGCTGTATTCTGTTGCTCATTTCTTTCCAAAAACTTTGTTCCTTCTGTACTACTCACTCCCTCCAAATTACCACTACAAACAAGAAGATGATTGTGACCATGACGATGATGATGAAAAAAGCACACACAGAGAAAAAAGAGAAGCAAAATGGTCTGACAAGCTAGCGACTAATCACTTCCTCTTTACCACCTCATGAAAATGTATGTCTGTGCCAGACCACTGCAATAACAACCCAAAAAGATAATGGGAACAAATCGAATACAAACACACATCCATTTCCTAGCTTCCTATATATAAAAATATATATAAACAAAAAAGTGGTGTGGGGAAAGCAGAGAGCTAAAGTGAAAATGACTGACATATGAGAAAGGTAGCACCATATTATTATCAGCCTAACCCCGTGTGTGTGTGAGAGGGAGAGAGCCGCAGGAAAAAGGTTGAACGAACACAACTTTCTCTTGTGAAAACGCACAATAAATATGGTGCGAGAAAAAGGGTGGCGATGATCATCATGATCATCACGGAACAACGTGGAGCAAGAAAAAGCGAGCAAGATTGATGAACAGGTCGAGTCAATTAATACAACGACGAGAAGAGCGAGACACCACCACGGTGGTATATATTTTTTCTACGTGTGTGGTATATCAAAAGATAAAAGAGAAAGTATTTTGAGAAGAGAAAAAAGTAATAACAATGCTTTCTATTTTTCCTACTGCTGGGCCAAGAGACAGAGAGACTATAGCTACTCATTATCATAAAAAAGTGATTTTCATCAAGGTTGATGTTGATCATCAGAGTATGATATCACAAGGGAAAGCGTTTGGTGTTCACAAGGAGAAGAAAAAAGATGAGTTTTTTTTTGTTAGAGGTGTGCTGCTGCTCCTCTAGATATTTTTGTAGGATGATTAGAAATAAAGGCAAAACGCGCGTGTAATAATGGATATGACAGACATCAAAAAGGAAAGGGGCTTTACTCCTGTGCTCATCATCATCATCATGATCACAGCTTCGCTTATATTTCCTCCGTGAGTTTTCTTTTGAAAATTGGAAAGGGGAAAAAACGGAGTAAAAGGTGGGAAGTGGGAAAAGGGGGATTTTGTCTAGAAATAGGAGAAAGCAGTGCTGAGCATCGTCGTCATCGTCAAAAAATATATATTATTTTTCTTCAGAGACCAATAGCAGATAAGTTTAATGAATTAGTTTTTTGCTAGAGTTTTCCTTTCCCTTTATCAACTTAAATAGTATTACTTTCTTCCAGTCTCACCTTTTCCAATAACGGAGTAAATGAAATTGCGTAATCAAAAGTGAAATGGGCAGTGGCATCAAATGAAAAGAAGTTTGTTAAGTGATCATGATCATCATGCAAAATGTAAACTATATTCAAACTTTCTCCAACCAACAACATTATTTTTTCAGTTCATTTTGCATTTTGCTTTCACCCAACCACTTTAAAACAGAGTTCTCTGCTCTTGTCTAATGACTTGTCTTGCTTTTGTTTTCATAAAATTGCTTCCTGTTTTTCTAATGACAAAAGAAACAAAAGACCAAAGCACACAATGCAAGGGATACTTTCTCTTTTCTAAGAAACAGCAAAAAACATCAATAAAATGCCCTTGCATATTAGTTTCCGGTGTAAACCCACCCAAAACAATTCAGCACACTAATAAATATACACCCAAAAATAAAAAATACAGAACAAGCATATACAACTTTCTCCATTGCCTATATTTTTACCACACATCTTCATCTGTTTCTTCTTCTCGGCTTGTCATAATACTTGAGTGTGTACGTAAGTATATTCAAAAAACGCATTATTTTCTCCACATAGAAAAAGGATGCTTTCCTTTTTCCCCATAACAACTTTTATACTTCCTTTCTACTGTGCTTTCCCTTTTTCTCTCTCTCCAAGGCATTCTCTTCAGCCATCCATTTTAGTTACAAACTGTAATTTGGCAAGGGACAATATACCTTTTCCTGCTTTTTCATCTCTTTTACTGCCTCTCTTCCCCTTTTACAACCTACTCAAAAGCCTCTACACACTACATTCTCATTCCTGCTTTTCTTTCTCTCTCTCCCCGGAAAAGTATAAATGTGGCCATAAAAATATAAGTGTGTGTACTAAGCAGGCTAGAACTACGTACTACACACGTAAATATATATTTACTGTTTACAAACTCGTCATTATTATCATCTCTTCTACTTTGCAGAATACATAAAAAGCTTCCCTTTTCTTCTAAACAAAACTTGTACTTCTCTTTTTGCTTTGCAAAAACACACACGGCCAGACTACCAACTACTTTAACAAAATATCTGCGTATTTTGTGTGTGTCCGCGCTATAGTAGGTACTTCCTGCTTTTTGTCCCTTTGCAATTCCTTTCACTACACTGCTGCGCATAAAGAGCCACTCGACCTTTCTTCCTGTTTCCACTTTCTTCTTTTTCTTCAAGCTAATTAGGGATTCACACAGGTTGCTACTTGAATTCTGAATTTAATTAAAAAATCAAAAGCCCTCTTATCCTAATTCCTCTCAATATACCCATCATTCTCTATTCCACTTTTTCTTATCACAAATGATAAGCTAAATTCAAAAGTAATTTAATTTCTCCAAAAATTTTGCAATTTTTTCCCCAATTTATCCTGAGAAACCGAACACTAGCTCCCAAAAGCATTAGCTCATTTCCCCCTGTGCAGCAGCATTTATACCTTTTTTCCCACTCCAAAAAATATTTCTGCCTGCTTGCCTCTTGCTTACATCATCATCATTTTCATGTCTCTATATGTACTAGCTCCCTAAAACATCGCAGCATCGCAACACCAACCGCCCAAAGAGCTCACCAAGCTTCTCTCTCTCTGAAAATCCTCCCCTTTCCAACTTCCCATTTGCATATAAATTTACAACAGTAGTGTGCCATCATAACTTGAGGCTATCTCTTCTATCATGGTTATTACTGTACACTCTACAGACTACTGCTTTTTATTCCCCACACTTGTTTCCAAAACGGAAATAGAAGCCGGCAAGCCTTCTCTACACTCTAGTTCAAAACCCAGAACTTAAAAAAGGGTGAATAGACACCAAGCCACACACTACACAGCGCTTCACCTTCCCCACCACATAAAATATTTCTTTTTTAGCCCGCATCTCCCTTTTCTCTACCTACCGCTGTTGCTCCTTGTTCCCTGTGCAAACTTTGTTACACGACGATAGAAATGAAAAGGCATTGTTAAAACCTTCCTTTTGTACACTTTACATTCACAACTCACAATAACAGCTCAGCACACCTTACTTGCATCCAAGAGACATGATCATTTTCCCCAAAGCTCAGAAGAAAAAATATCTACATGCCTTTTTCTCTGTAATAAGCTTATTCATTCTATAATATTCATACATTCTGCTTTTATATCAATTTTCCCAGTGCGGTCCACAAAATGAAACCGTCATCATGATCATGATCATCGTCATCACATATTTTACAATAATAACAAGCCAGCACACACCATCATCACAGTCAAGTGGATTGGATCCGATCTGCCTGCCAACTTTCACATCACATTTCCATCTCTCGATTGTGCACACATGAGTGGTGACTGAGTACACTGGTCCATCAAGCTGAAGTGGAATATATTTCAGGAAAATATATATATCATAATAATAAAAATAATAATAACCAGTTGAGAATATCGTCGTGTCTCTCCACTCTCCAGAGAGAGAGACGAAAGCGACACCGAAAAAATAGGCAACCAGATAGTTATTACGCTATTTACCTAAAGCTAAAGTCTATATTTTTATGCCGGGCCGACTCTTCTGTGAAAAATGGAAACGGACAGAAGAGCGAGAGATGTAACGTAACATGTCATAATAATATCCTTTAACTCAACAACTTATATACATAATGATCATATTATCAAACGCGGGGGAGGAATAATAGAAAAAAATACCGAGATAGATGAAGACTCTTCCATTCCGTTGTCCTTCTATCTACATAACTTGTTGTATAACCAATTTTTATATATTTTTCCACCGAAAAAAAACTCCTGGAGGTATTTTGGATGCGCGGTGGTATTTTACTGACGACAACTGGCAACAGCAGAAGCAGCAGCGTACGTATTTTATATTCAAATCTGTGGGGATGCTCGCCGTTCTCCCTATTCCTATAATCATCATCTTATGCAAAAGCAGCAGCAGCAACAGCCACCACTCACATAACGAATAAGGGAGTACAAGATCTCCCGGAGATTTCCATATGGCACACTCACTTTTTTCTTACCTCTTTGCCATCATCTCCGTCTTCACATACATATTTCAACACTTTTCTCAGTCTAAGCAACAGTCGGCAGTCTAACAATCTACAGAAAAAAATGTCGATTTTCATAACAACGGAAGGAAACTAGACCTCAAGAGAGATAAACAGGCAGGGAGGAAGGTACAAGGTAAAATGTAAAATGAAAAAGCAACAAAACCAAAACGACAGCACACACACCAGTCACTATAGTATATTCCCCTGCAAAGCACATTAAATATAACGTCGGTGTGGACAACAATTTTTGTGTACTTGCATTTGAATACATTTTGAAAATTTTTGTCTGGGCTTTGCCAGTTTTTTAATATATTTTTAAGCGTAAAGCATACAATGTGTGGTAGCTATGAACAAAGTGGATTTTTGAATTACATTCCAGCAGCGACGACTAGAGAATCATGTAAAGCCTAATAATAATACGCTGCTGTGTGTGGTGTGCTACGGTGTAAAAATATGTTATTAGGAAACACAAGGTGGCTAATACACTGTTTGTGCAATGCTACAATCCAAAACCACAAGTTTATTTTAGTCTCTCTCTCTTTTCGCGTTCTACATTTTTTTCCATAAAAATATCAGTTTTCTCTCTGCACGCGGATATTTAGAAAGATGACGGAACTAATGGAACACATGCAGAGAGCCTAGACGGCCGGGCTAATAGAAAGCGACAAGACACACACACACACACGGGCTGAAAAAAATTGGAGCTTACAAAATTGTACACACGTTATATATTTTTTCCTTTACTCTTCTGCCAAAAAATATGTTGCATATGGTGAGCATTGCATATTTATATTTATTATTTTCATACCAAAGACAACTGCTGGCTGTGTGGAGAGAGATGATGATTATGAGAGACACTTTGTCTGCCTTTATGAAAACATTATGCCAAGCTAATAATAACATTACCCGCTTTCCTTCTTCCACGAAAAAGGGCTATGTACCTTCATGTCGCCTAAGTAAAAACAGGAAATACACACACTTGCCATTATTGCCCTCCGAACAACGAACAAGAGAAAGGACATGCACACACACGAAACCCAAGAGCTAATCGAAAAATGCAATATTCTACAGCAGCCCATAACACCCTTAGTTACCGTTACCAGTTACCGTTACTCTGTGTAACGGGGAGAAAGTTTCTTCAATATTAAATCCCAGACAGGCAAGCTACTTTCATACAAACTTTCACACAATTTTTTTCTTTAGCTTTATGGGTTGCGTTTTGCATTGCCAGAACAAAAACCTTTCACTTTTTTTCTCTCTTTCTGTGTTGATAGCACACGATATTATAGCTTCTTGGGTTTGATTGCGTTTCCACTTTTTTCACACGTTTAATTTTTCCAGGAAAAGGAAAACGGAAAAGTCAAGTCGGACCATTTAGATATTCTGCATTTTCTTTCAGGCTTCAGGTTTTTTTGCTGCGAACAAGTGTAATATCCTATTTTTCCCGTTTAATCGAACCTCCTACACATATATACCTAGCTTTAATGCCAAAACTGCTGCAAGGCTGAACCGTCACATTGTACTATGAAACAGTGCACACCAGAAATATATTTTTTATCCCGTGCCAAACACCGGTTGTTTTTCTCACACGAGTTTACTTTGATTTCCTATTTTTTCCCTGTCTATTTCTCTGAGAAAAAAATAAAGCCATTAGTATTATCACCATAAAATGCACACGCGTTACATAACCTTCCATTTTGTCTGTAAAAAAAGTAATTCCTTTTCTTCCTGTTGATATACCTGTGAGCTTAGAGCGCAGAATATTAGCACAGGAACCAAATAAATTGTAACTTATCTTCAAACACCGAACACGGCTTGCATACAAAATATCTAATAAAGTGCCTAAAAAATCTGCATAAAAAACTATTGAACTTCTACATTCTCTCTATATATTTTATCTTCATCATTATTATTACCCAGCGATCCACTTAAGATAAATCATAGCCCAAAAAAATTGTACCTTCTACAAAATCAACTCTGCAACCTTACTAATAAATTGAAAAAAATGAAAATAATACACAGAAATCCAAGTCCCTGAATGCAAGTCACGTCTGTTGTCTTTTTTTCTGGGAAATTCTACCAAACCATTTATTTACTCCACATATCCATCTATCTCTCTATTTCTTCCCCGAAAAAAAATCAAATCATAAACCACCAGAAAAAATACATCTTTCCATTTCCGCATGCAAATGATCCATCATCCAACACTACTTCCCTAGCTTGTAAGTATTTCCCTAGACCACACACACAGAAAAATATATCCACTTCTTCATTTTTTAAAATCCCTTAACATTTCTCCGGTGTACCCAGCATGATTATTATTATGATTACAAATCCACCACAAGAAAAGAAATCTATGCACATGTCGATATCTTTAAAAAATGAATAGCTACTTTTTAAGAAAAAGATGAAAATGAACTCTAGTTTTTTTCTTTAGCCTCAAGATAGATTACATTGCCAAAGAAAAACTCATGCCTTCAGCTTAGAAGTAAGATGCACACACACCGCCTTCTCATCTTTTTTCTACTTTCTCCATATAATAAATAAAATGAATCTAGAGAGAAAGCATCCAGTATCCATCTTTCTTGGCAGAACAGCTCCATTTTCCATATTCACGCTTTTTACTTTCTCTCTCTCTCTCTTTCTGCTGTTTTTACAGTTTCCATAAACTCTCCAGTCTCCAGAAGCAGTTTGCTTTCTTCTTGTTCATGCCTAACCCAAAAATTGTAGCACATCAAAGAGGAAAATCCGCGTGAAATATTCATCTCTTCAACACTTTTTGCATACACTAGTATCTCTTCTCTCTGTCTGAAGAAAAACATAATATCTTTTTTTACTCCGTTTTCTTCACGTAATATTGCCATTTTACACTCCTCCTTTTCTTTTCCCCACTTCATCTTCATCTCATCTTTTTTCGATCCGCTCCACCTCCCAGCTTCCAGCATAGCAGCACAAGAAAATATAATATACTTTTTTACTTTCCTGCACTTCTAGTAGCAACTTGTGTACTTCTTTGAACATTGAACAGAGAAAAACATTATAATATGTAATAACACATTTTTATAAGAAAAAATGCCATTTTTTCTCCTTTCTGCTATGCTGCTGAAGAGATGAAGACCCTTCAAACTTGCCCAAAAAGTTCATATATTAAAGCTGCACGCGTGTGTGCGGAAAATAAGTTTCCCTTCAGAAAAGGCGGATCCTCTGGTGCTTCTCTGCTGACATAACAAGGAGAATGCTGAGCCAAAGTGAAAGAAGATGTTGATCTTGAGAAACGTGCGTTCAACTTTTTTATTTTTTATTGCAGTGTCTGCTAGCTACTACTACTGTAGAGCTTCTACTAGAAAGTCATTCAAAATGTGTACAGATGAGAAACACAAGACGAGATGAACGAGAGTGTTTAAAAGAAACGCATAAAACGCCAGTCTTTCTAGTCTATAATCTGCTCATATGCGAGCGGTGGTGCGTTTTGCTGCAGTAGAACACACTGCACCAGTTGGGCTATTTATTTTTTAAGAAGGAAGGAGTAAAAGATGGAAGAACAAGATGATGATCTGCTGCTGCTAGGCTGCATGCTGGTGTTCGGGTACACAAATTTTTATTAGCAGACGAGTCCACTGGTTTCATCATCTTGTCATCTACAACTCAGAGAACTCACACCTTTCCTTTGAATTAATACGCATCCCAACTAAGATGATGCTCAAGGAAGAAGTGATCTACACGGTAAGCATGATCCTTTGCCATGTACCTTGTACTAGTGTCGTTAAAATGAAGAAAGGGGAGCTCACCAGACATCACCGAAGACGCCTTGTATCTAGCTTGATTGCAACAGGGAACAACTTCAGGTTGGTTTTAGGGGCTTTTTACCATTTTTCAGGGAAGATAATGAACTCCACAGCTAAAAATTATGATGATGAACATGCGTCAAGTAACACTTCGATAATGAAATATGTATACTCTGCGACCCTTAACAGACTCATAGATGATTCGACCCTATTAGTATTGGATTCTAAATACGTGTAGTAAATGGACAACTGGAAAACAAATCCCTTTCGTTTTATTATTTAAATCCCCAATTTTGGTATTTCATGTTTACCTCTAAACCATTTTCAATGCATATTTTTTTCAAAAGTAAATCAAAATGCAAAAATTTGTACAAAAAATCTATACAAATCCATTTCAATTGTAACCGGCATGCGGTGTTCCTAGATTGACAGGCTTATTGCATTTCCCATTTTATTTCCACACCAGCATGTACAATCACAGTGGGCAATACACACACAAATTCACATTCCTCTCCCATAAAAAATATGATGACTATGCCGTGCCAATATGATAACGGAATAAGAAATGCGTTTATGTTCAATACATCTCATCATCAACAAAACACACACAGACACTCAACTCAACCCTCCTGAAAAAATGCTGTCAGCCTTTTGTCATCATGCTCATCATAAAACACACACAAACAAACTCCACTTTTTTGTCTGATTTGCAGAAAAAAGGGAAACATTTTTTTGTTTATGCTAGCAAATAGGTTTGAACATCAACATCACAGAACAAAGTTGTATGATTGCTCAAAGGAATTCCACATCTTTCTAGTAAAAGAAAAAAGAGAAAGCTCTTCAACAAAACAACAAAAAAGAAAGTGCACTACACTTTTTCCAGAGAAAAAAAAAATACTTTCTTTTCATTTTTATGTCATCTCCTCCTTCTTCTTACATTACAATACATAAAGCAAGAATGGAATAAATAAAAATGCTAGAGAGATTTTAGTATCATCAAAATAGTTACAAAAAATAGTAGATCCCAAGCACGTCTTTTCTTTTTCTCGGGTAAAGTAAAGTTTCCAAACATAAAAAACTCACTTGTTTTTTTTCTCTGGCCTTCTTACATTTCTTCGGGATTGGCATCTATTTCGTTTCGACATGCTTCATTCCCTACCAATGCAATGGCAATTATTAGTGATCCGGAAAATAAGCATTTAATGTTACCACCACCACCAAACACGCTTTCCTCTTTGCTAGTAAACGTGTCAACTATTCCACATTACTTTCTTTCCCTTTTTCTTTTACACGCTGTGATTCCACCACCAAGAAATTGCGGAATGACATTCCATTCTCTATCTCAGCCACACGATAAGATATTCGATCGGGCTTTTTTTCCTTAGCTCAATTTTCAGTCACCACCACACACTCTCTCCTTTACGCCAACCATACATATATATTTTTCCTTTGATCTGTTGGTTTGCTAGTAATCTTACACCCAACCAATTGTCATTCTCTCTCAGCTTGTCAAGCCAAAGCCAAGAAGAAAAGTGATCCAAGCGCAATAATAATTGCACAAGGAGAAAAAGAGAAGAAAAGAAGATGATCATAACACCAACACCACCAGCTTCCAAGATGATGTTGACAGGCATACAAAAAATATAAGCAGACAAACTAAAAGAAAATACATAATCCTCAGGAACAGCAGCAGTAACAACGTCACCAAAGCCAGAAATATTTTTTTAACGTGCCTGGAATCAGCATGATCATCAATGCATAATCTACCATGCACCTAGAATAAAACAGCTTCTTTCTTTCCTCTGAAGAAAATCCCCATAAAAAGGATTTCCATCTTTGTAACGATCTGGTTGAGAAAAAACTCTCAGGAAATAAAACGCAGAGAGGTATTTTAATTGATTTCCGCTAAATGTAACTTGTCCCGAAAGAAAAAGGGCTATACGCAACAAACATTGAACACGCGGCCATTATCCACAAATCCAAAAGGACATTAAAGGAGTAAAAAAACGTACAGCAAAAGTTGCAAGCTAAACTAGTACAAACCAGAATGTTCATCTTCTATCTACCTATCTATTCATAGTCTTCTTCTTGAAATAAAACTTGCACAAGATAAATTTGTGTACACGGTAGGAAGTGTAGGAAATTTGTGTGGTACAGCTTGCTAGACCCACACACATAGCCCGTGTATTTCTTGTAACTTTTTTTCCTTGAAAAAAAAAACGAAAACCCTGTCTGTACATTATTTTTAGAGAGAAGGAATATGATTTTATTTTCCAACTTTTTTTCTTGCCAATTGCACTCTACATCTACACACTAGTGACAGCCGGCACGAGACAAGAAACGACTTTTTAAACAGTTTGTGTGTGTGTGCAGGGCTTAAATAGAGAAAAATGTTGGGTGTACAACAACCAAAAGCACATTATTTCCCCTGCCCGAAAAAAAAACTCTACTGCTTTTGCTTGTACATCGGGTTATTTTCCTGATGTTGCTGCTGCTTCCAAGCTTCACATTTTCATCGCTTTTACAATCATCATCCTTCTTATTCTTTTCTTGGCATCTTAAGATACAACCAGAAAGACCGAAAGATGTGCTTAGAAAAAAAAACTCACAGAGAGAAAAAGCTTTTCTATCTGTCCGTGTCTTTTCCCCCACATATTTTTTCCTGCTTGTTTTCTTCCAAGCCATTTTCATCCCAAGAATCAATACCCGCACGTATTATTCAACACATAGAGCGTGTACACCATTCACCGTATCGGTTCTTTCTGAATACTTCTTTGGAAAAACTTACGTAACATTTTCTTAAGACTTGTACATCCCACGGTTCCACATCCCCCGCCGTATTCCATTTTTACATTCGGAAAAACAAAATGGTAATGATGACACGCTGTAATCATAATGCTTTTTGTGTCCGTTGTGCATATACCTATCTGTGACTTTTGCATTTTGCACGCACACGTAATACACAAGCTACACTTTACACTGAGAAGATACACTTAAACGAGCAAATAATGCTAAATTTTCCTGTGCAAAAAAACGCCAATTGTAAGTACAGTGCTCTTACAGAAAAAAATGGAGAGTGCACACGCAAACATTTTAAGAGAAAAAAAAGTTGGTTCTGTCATCATCATCATCCCAGCAATGTACATTCTAAGCATTATATTCCCACACACAAAGTCTCAAAAGTAATTTAGCCCACATTAACCAAACTTATCTGTAATTTCCAGAAAAAAAGAAAGTCAAGTCTATACACTTTCAAGTATATTTTTTCATTCTCAGGATGGCAATGACAATGATGAGCACCATTATAAACCTCGCCCGCGCTACTGATGATTCTGTAAATGTTCCTTTTTTTATCCCAACCAAACATTAGAGTTCCCTCTCTTTCAACTTAACAGACAGCCAGTGTATACAGATAAATTGCAAAGCTCTTTTTCTCAAAATAAAGCCGTTATATCATCATTTACTCTGGTGCTGTGTTGGTGTTGGTATGTTGTGTGCTCTGTGTACAAAAATAACCTTGTGTGCTTTTCTTGATGATCATGATGTGCTCTCTTTGAAGAAGCTCGTTTTTCGTTTAAAAAAGCAAATAAGTCAACTCAGCACCATCCCACACACACACAAATATAAAAAATGCTTCAATTCTACACGCTTCTACAAGCTTATTTTATTATAACAGGCAATTAAGGCGTATCTTAAACACACGCGTAAAAATTTACCCGAGAAAAAATGCAATATGATTTGAAATGGATTCCCAATTGTACTTGGAAAGGCTTCTCTCTCTACTCATTTCATTTTCTCCAGCCAATAATAATAGGTTCAAAAAAATAAGTAATGGGAATTGTAACGGAAACCCAAACAGAATTAGTGTCAACTTTATACTCTACTCCAAACGCCACACCATATTCCAATTCCACCCAACCAAACCGTTACAGATCATTTTCCCAAGCGCACAAGCCTAGACACACCAAAGATTATCATTAGATATTATTATGTGCTTCAGCCTTCAGAGCTTCTGTGTGCAATTTTACACAAGCATAATGTTCTACATTTTCCTTTCAAATTTTCCATTTCTGCCTTACACACACACTCAAGCCATTACTCCGCTCTAAAATGAGCGTTGTTACAACATGAGCACATAAAAGCAATAAAAATGTGCCAACATGACATGCAAGAGTGAGGAAGAGAAACCATTAAATGGAAATTATCATAACTAACTGCTGTGCTACTGCTACCACCATATAATAATGTTATGCAGCAGCAGTCTAGTCTAGAAATTCGAAATTGTTTCAAATATTATACAGCCATATAGTGTGCTTCTGTGCTGCTGCCCTTGAACAACACCAAAATTCCTGGAGAAACATTAACTTTCATAGTATTGCTTTAGAAGCTCAAATGAGAAAAGCCGCTTCGGCGGTGGAAAATATGTAACTTATTCTCTCAAGAACGCCTTAACGCTCAGCGGATTTAATACAAGCTGGGTATATTTTTTGGAACAAAAAAAGCGTCACCATATTCCATATTACGCTGCTACCTCCATCCACCACCAAAGGCTTCTGTTTTCCTTACTTAATAATCCTAATCATATATCACTCAGGAAAATCACTAATCTATGCGCGTGGCTTATGGCTCTAGAGAGAACTGTACAGTGTACACCAGTCCATAAGAAAATATTTTAAGATAAAATCCCAGATAAAAACGGCTACAGAAACTTGCACAGGCGGAGACACTAAAGTGTTATGCTGGTACATATAAAGCACACTTGAAAGGAAGGATGTATTAGTATAAGGAATGCAATGCAATTTTGGAGATATTTTATGCCTGCACGTACCATCATAATAGATACCTACCACAAATGGCTCTAATAGCTTGTGATAAAACATGAAATCAAGAACATCTGCATTTTCCCCCGGAAAGATATAAAGCCAGGGAGATACTGTGCTGGGTTGCGTTGTTCGTTGGTGTCCTTTTAACAGAGAGATGGAAAATCGCCTGAAAGCATAACCGTCTGAAAAGTAAAATCTGGACAAGCTTTTCATTTCTTCGTCATCATTCTAACCATTTCAGAACTGTCTGGACTCGGGTATCTACACAATAAAATGTGTATCCTCAACAAATAAAATTCTCACTGGCCACTACATTCCCCAATTTCCTTTATTTTCTAAAAAAATCCCGTTTTCAGTTGCATCTTCTTGCGCAACAGCTTTGTATTTTGTTTTATAAAACACAGCTTTTATTTCTATTCCCTATTCTTCGTCCCCTTATCCAACCCAAACATGCCTGGAAGCAAAAAGAAAACTTTCTGTCTTGGATGGACAGGCCATTTACTTTTCTCTGTCTGACCCTTTTCTGTATTCCTTACACACTCTGCAAGCTTCACTTAAAAGTAAGATATATGAGTTTTTAAAGAAAAGAAAGTGAAGACACGCGTACAAAAAAGAAATATATAACAAGATTACAAACAAGTTGGTTTAAAATGGCATTTTTTCATAGAAAAATTTGTTCATCGTGTTCAGTGTCTAGGCTATCAGTTAAAACATGGCTATTATCATCATTTATCGATGCTGACCAGTCGCTTTTCAATTCTAAAAATTTGAAAATAGAAGTTTCTGCAAAAATTCTATTTATTTAAAAATATTGTGTAGCGCAAGATTTTTAGCATTAAACGAAATGCTGGTGGACAATCTTCAATCCATCTGATCCACGATTGCATCAATGCAATTGTCAACCGGAAGATAATACTTACACTAAAAATAAAATTTTATCTCTTTTTATTTTATTTTTCATACCGTCCATATTACAACAACCTACGCCTTCATTTCCATTTCTCCATCCAGAAAAGAATAACAAATAACTTGTCTATTGTCTATATTACTTCCCAAAAAAGTTTCATCTTTTCCAATTCTCGCCTTTTCCCATTTCTCAGTCTAAATACCTATTCAATATTCAATCGTCGACCAGCCACTTTGTCCAAATAAAACAGAAACAATTTAAAACAGCGCATCTTTCCTTCACGCCTCGTCTTTCGCTTATTTCCAAACTTTTACTTTCCACTTTTCTTTCCTGTCTCAATTCTTCCATAAAAATCTATACGTGTTCTTTCCATCCACGCAGTCAGCTAAACAAAATTGCACTTTTCGATGCGCTCTCTAGCTCAGGGATCAGCCAAGAAAAACTAACACTACAAGACCTGTAAACTATAAACTCTCATGTAAAACAAAAATTCAAGTCATTTCCAAGTGTTATTCCTTCAAAACTTTTCTACTTCGCGTGAACCAACCTAAAAAATAAAAAGTTTGTCGAGTCAATCGCTTCGAAAAAAGCACTCGTTCGTTCCTTTCCAAACTTCTCCCAATTTGCTTTACAATTTCAAGCAATTTATTAATGTCTTGTCATCATAGGAATTATCCCAGGGCAGAAAATTCATCTTTAAAAAGTTCGACATCGACACATCCTGTATTCTGCATGCTGTCGTGTCTTTCTTCTAGCCCGGCATCTGTGCGCAACGCCATACGCTTGCATATTAATTTTGTTTTCTTATGACAGCTTCCTTTTCGGAGCTCTCTCGGAAAATAAATTTCTTGACAAATGTCCCCAGTCACCGTATTCAAAAGCGCACACATATGTTCATGATACAAAAGCACATAGTTTCATCGCATCAAAAAATGTACTGAAAACTGAGACGTTTTTCTAGAGTCCCCTCCGGAAACTCAGGGCCACCACCACTACCAATTTTTACGTGTCTCTAATTTCTTCAGAATAAAATATTCCATGATCATCTTAACTTAATGAGTAGATACCCAAACAAAAACCTTCAACTATTTTCTGTTGAGTGAAGTGACCAACAAGAGTGTAGTAAAAGCTGAAGAAAATAAGCTCAATGCAGAAGATACAACGACAACGACCCCAGAGTGCAGACAGAGACGTAAAAATGGATAAACTTTTTTCTTCTCAATTCTCGTTTCTCTTTTCCGAGTGCAGTAGTAAATGCGGCATTTAGTGGCATGGATGAAATGGCGTGACCATGGACTTGTTCTGACCCCTCTGCTTCCATTTCTTGCCGAGTATATTCACACTACACCGCATTCTTCTTATTCGCTTCAAAATAACCCAGCTCTTGGATTTTCTTCTTCTGACTTTTTGCTCTCTTTTTTAAGCCAGTCTGCCTGTCTGTGTCTGTTAAGCTTTACCATATATAATGATACACGGTTCGTTGGCTGTAGCTATGAAGCTGGGTTTCATTTTCAAGATCGTCTCATGTCTCATGTGTCTTTTCCTTCCAGAAGAAAATCATTGCATTGCACGTAAAATGGTAATTGAACAGCGAGACTAGCAACAAAATCAAACACCGAAAAGGTCCAGATGGAGAAATAGAAAAATGTCTTAACTTGGAAATGGAATGACCAATAGCAGCAGTAAGATTTACAACGATAAATTAAAGTGCGCACGTAGCTATGTCTCTATTTATCTTTTTAACTTTATTTTCTGACGTGCTCTTTTTTGGGGACGGAAATCTGTGTGCTATGTGGTAATAAGGTGAAAATGTCAAACTGGGCTGATTCCTATCAGCACCTTTTTAAAGACGGCCAACAACGTAACAAGTTAAATAAGCAACATAATATTACATAATAGCTTAGTAATTAATGTGCATTTTTTCAAGGTGAAAATAGAATTACGCTGTAAAACCAGATAGGATCAGTTTAGAAGATAACGGCTTATCTGGGAAAGTGCAAAATAGCTAGTTTTGGAAAACAGATTTTGTTGGGGTGATGTACATGACCTAAGAATTCATGACGATCTTAGCGCCGAATATTGTTCGATTTCTGCAAAATGGGATTTCTAGAGTAATAGGTGCTATAAGACTTTGCAAATGAAACAGCGTCAATCCCTTTTCCGTTTCTTTCCAACTCAAGTCATATTACAGCAGTGCCTTTTTCTTCCAAAAAACTGACTCCACACTCCAGAGTCAATGAAGCAATACACAATTTTTAGGTCATGTTATTATAATAACTTTTTTATGATCATCGTCATCATCATCATCACCACCTCCCAGTTTCATGGTGAAACATGCATGTAATGGATCATCCATCCATCCAAACTCACACATTCCTTTTTTCTTTTTTATCCTATTCCATATGTCATGGTCATTGCGCCATTAGTTTTGTAACGGCAATGTTGACTTCGCTTGACTACAAGTCAGTAGTCAGCTCCATTAACATTTACAACAGCGCATTTACATACTCCTGTGTGTACACACGCAGCTTAACTCAACACGCATCATGATCATCTTCAGTTTAACATCAATGCACAAAAAAATCATCATGTCCATGTTTTTCGCTTTCGCCCTTTTTTCTCTCTGTATCCATCCATCCCGTCCATTCATCCATCTGCCATAAAGTGGCAAGCCTGCTTGCACAACAAAGATGTCTAATGTTCCTCGAACGAACGTTGAAAAAAACGTCCAAAGAGATGAAAAGATAAATACACCGACGAAGCAAGCTACTACCTATTCTACAGATCTACATCATGAAAAAAGTGAATATATCGGACCACACGACACACACAACACACTACTGGATGTATTCATAATTTCCATAAAAAATTGATCTTCGTCATCATCTTTTTTCCAGTTGGATTGGTTCGTGGCATGCATGTTCATTGTACAAGCTTGTTGTAATAGGTTTCATCAGGTTTTTTTCATTCCACACAAAGCTTGAGCGGCAACTAGTGTGTGTGAAGTGATCGTCGTCGTGTGGTCATCATCATCTTTATGCATCTTTATGCATCTTCCCAGTGCAAAATAATAAAATAACCCAACAATTCTCAACCTTTCTTCGAAGAAATTGACTTTTTCCAATTATATTTCTTTTTGCCGGTGACAGCCACTCGACAGAAGAAAACCACACATTTTTTTCCATCTTTCAATCTTACGCAAACAAATAAATCCATTTCTTCTTTTCTTATAAAAAAGTCCAACTCCAAACTCATCTTTACTATTTTCTCCACACAAAATCAATACAACCGCCACATATTACTTTTTTCTTGGAACCAAACCCCAGTTTTTTGCGTGCTAGCTAGACACACACTCTGACTTTCTCTCTATTACATTATTATTACACATACAGTGTGTATAGCGCCAGTGGCAGTGTTGGCGGTGGTGATACCGACTTTGGAATTATCACTAGTCTTGTCATAATCCAACTGTGAGCCCAGCATGCCTTTCTATCCTTCTTTCCAGCCTTTTTTGTTCAAAAATAAACAAGCTTAAGAAGGAAAGCAGCGACGAAGAAGCTTTAAGAAAAAAATATATATCCAGAGACTGTCCAGCTTTTTTATAAGCCAACAGCCCAAGTCAAGTCAAAAGACCACCTTCGGATTTTCTCCTTTTAACGTGACATGGTGAATGTGTGTACCCGTGAAAAAATAAGTGAATGGCCACACTGTACAAGTTCTTATACCTACACACGCGCGTAAATAAATCTTCCTTGTTTTCTCTCATGATTTTCTTTTTTTTACTTTAGCAGCTAGGTAAGCATTTTTACTTTCCTTTTTTTACCTGCCTTCTACTTCTTGTCGTACATGCAACCAGCAATCTACTTGATCTTGTTGAAAATAAGGACAAACAACATGGAAAAAATTGTTGTAAGCCGACAAAATAACTAGCTTTTTTGCTTATATAACTTTACTTGCCAAAAAATGTGAAGCACAGAGAACAAGGCAAGCACACACCTTTCCTATTTAGCTTTTTCCTGTTTACTCAAGGACATTTTTATGGCACTGGCTGCCAAGCCAAGAAAAAAAACTTAAGAGTTGTGCTCTACCTTAAAAATAAGCGGATATAAATCTTACAACAAGCAGGTAAAAAAATGAAGCAATAACAAGATAGACACTCTGGCTATTGTACAATATTTTTAAGCGCATTGAAAGAAGGCGAGAGCGGATGACGAATGGCTAGAAAAATATATACTTGGCTTGAAGAAAATAGAGACACCTTCTTTCATTCTTTAAGAAAAACACCGGATTTTCTTCTTCTTATTTTGAGCTGTCTTCTTTTCTACCTTTTAATCCGGTCACTTTCTAAAGTGAAGAATTTCCCATCAACTACAATAAATCTTACACACAAGCAAAAGCAAACACTCAGAGAGAGATGAAGATGAAATGAAAAGAGCCAATTTTGTTGGTCAATTGTCTACCTATTTTGTGTGCTACAAACACTGTCCATTTTAAACCGAAAAAATATCATGTACATCCAACCTCTAAGATCTTAGCTGTTCGACTTTGTTTTTAACAGAACAAGCCACACAGAGTACTTTAAGACTATGTCGAATGTCGAGCCATCTACTCTACTTGATATAATCACTATGTATGTAAAATGCCTTAAGAGCATGTACCTACTACATATTTTTCAGAGTTTGAAATGTTTACGTACATTTCATCTGTATCCCACTCTGTACAAGTTTTCTACAACTTCTCATTTTGCATTTTCAAGTGGAATAACTTTTGAGTGTGTGCACCCTAACCAAAAAAGAAACCACACAAACCTAAAAACCCTGCGTGTATTCAAATTTGCATACATATGTGCTCCTTCTACTCCATTTTCAGTATAGTACACTATACTTACCGCATATTTTTTTGCTTGTCTTGAAGAAACTCAAACTTGTATTTTTTAACCGTTTGCATAATATCTACATATCTTGCATCACACGTACCAATGCATACATAAGCTTGCAAGAAAAACAGGTCAAAAAAATGTTCAGCAACTTATTACATCTTTCCTTTCATTCTATCTGGCAACTGTACAAACAATCTTGAATAAAAACTGGGCTAGTAGTGAAGCAAAAATTACACATTTTTCTAAACCAATTATATTCCCAGTCATTTTGAAACCTTGTCAGTTCACACATTATATCCCTTCCCACACAGACAACCAACCAATAAAAAATTCTGTTCTTTTCATTTTCCTTCTAATTTTCTCAAATAAATCAATTTCTTCTCCCAAACTTATTACCACTCTGCCTATTTCCCAAAAATATATTATATTCCCTTTTGCCCTCAAAAGCCCCTGAACAAAGTTCGCATATTTTTCTGACCATTTTCAACTTCAGCTGAGTAACCACTTCCCAAAAATATTTTCCACTCTAATAATAATAATTACAAACACTGTAACATTCTCTCCATCTCTTTCTGCTAGATCAACAGTCAACATTTTCCACCAACTTTCCATCCATTTTCTCCCTCTCTCTTTCCGTAATGGATTGCCTCATGAGAGCAAAATTCCTTCCTACTTTGCCTACTGTACACTTTAGAATCACCAAGAGCCTCGACCAGAGAGTCTCTTCCCAAAACAGCAAACGCCATTAACGTCACTATCCATCCATACCCTCCTTCAAGCCATGCTGACAAAATACCTACTACTTTCAAGTAAAAATCATCAGCACATTCACCACCATCCCACCATCCTCTACATTCTACAGAATGCCTACTTTACTTACACAACCTTAATTTATACGATATTCAGATATCCCCATTCCTCTCTCTTCAAATAATCAAAGGCATTTTCCTAAAAAAAATACTCCAACTAGCAACTTGCTAATCACAAAAACTACTACTACTACTTTGTGTACTGTTAACTACTCTAAATAGCCGTGTTGGTCGCCTGTGTACAAAAAGCCAGTTAGTGTCTTTTCCACATTATCCCCATTTTGTGCAAAGAGAGATAGAACTCTACTCTGAAAAACAACACAAACAGCCATTTTCCATTTCACTTTTAATTGAGTTAGCGTGGAAAACTCGGCAAAATAAAAGTTCTCTCTGTAGCTCTCTCTTCCTTTCCTCTGCACATTTATTTCAACTGTCTGCACTCTAGAACAGCTAGACAAACAAACCAGTTTGGACTCTGTGAGTTTTCCCCTTTTCTACATCTACTTTACACTCAACTCGCATACATCTACATCTATCTATCCACCTTACATTTTAAAACTGTAGAGGATTTTTTTCCTCTGGTTGCTGGTGCCCTGTAATCTATCCAACTTTTGCCGATCATCGTCTTTTCTCCTCTCAGCATAATTAGACCTTTTCTACTTTGTTCTCCATTTTCAAAGGACTTTCTTTCTCATTTGTCCCGCTTTACACACAGCATTGATCCAAAAAATCTAGAAAAGGGATCCTCCTTCTCTGCACAAAATCTTCATTTCACACAATTTTCCCTTTTCCCCCAATGATTTCTTAAAATGCTTACACCTTATTCCTGTTTTTTCTCAGGGAAAAACTTGAAAGAGAGCTATAATAAGAGCATAGTTATTATTATTACTAGTTTGCCGCGTGTGCATACATGTGAGCTTTTAAAACTCTGAAAAAGAAGATGAGCTCATGAGGATGATGTTCATGGTGGCACTTAAAAAGGAAACTTTATTCCTTTTAATGGGTTTCTGTAATATGAGCATCATATATCCACATACCTACCTGTGAGCGTCTTTTTCTTTGTTGCAATTTGAAAGATAAGCATATAGAAAAAACTCTGGGGACATTCTGCGAAGAAAGTGAAAGCGCTTTACCCTTTTTATTGACACATTTCCCTTTTCCCTGCAGACATAAGCCTGAAGCAAAAGGTTTCTTCTTTAAAAAACTAAATTTGATTCCCTTTCCCCTGCCTGCCTGCGAAAATGGCAACGCAATTTCGTTCACCTTCCCTTCGTTCGCGCAATTACACCTTGATGATAATCATAATCATCCTGGTCTTCATTTTCATCTTTGGGCACAAGCTTGAATCTCCACAGGGCAAATATTACCCACACCTTTTTCTCCAGCCAAAAAAGAGATTTTCTTTTGCGCGACGGATGATGACAATATCTTCTGAAGAAGATGGTTATCCTCCGAAAAATGACCAAAGCCATAAGAAAATCTCATTCCATAATTTTTCCTTGGGACAGTCACAAGTACAATCTTTCGGGCACAAGTGGCAGTAGCAAACTTGTTTGAATGGCGTACTAAACCAAAAAAACTACCCATTTTTCTTGGACATTGCGCTCTCTACAAGATTATCATACAAAATGCCCGACGTTATCAAAAGCCGTAAAAACGTGAGGGTAGAAAATTTAAGGACACTTTCAAAAACAAATATTTGATCGTATCTTTTTTATGGACAACTGCGGAAGATCATCATCTTAGCAGTGAAGAATGATATGCGGTCTTGAACCAAAAGAGCTCTCCACTTTCCAGAATATCAAAAAAACTTACAATTCTGAGCTTGTTACATGTTTTCTTACACAAGCACGTCATCCATTGCAAGCTTAATTTCTTCTCCGAAAATACTTCAAAAGATCTTTTTAAGAAATCAGCAATGATCATCTAAAAAAAACTTGAAGAATATCTAATGACACAGTTGAAAATTGCTCAAAGAATACAGCCCATTATAATTTTTTGTGATGCTTCTTCTTCTGCTGAGCTATCAACATTATTACATGATTATACTCTGAGAAGAATCATAATACTCAGCAAATCTGTTCACGTGATCGGAGCTCAACTCTCTGTCGCTCAAGTGTGTATTCTACTTTCAACTCCCTGTCACTTTTTCTTCCTGTTTCCTCCTTTTAAAGTCATTCAACTCGTTTTACTCAGAAGAAAAAAATACGACAAAGCTGATGATCATCACCTATCAACAGCATTTACTGTCAAATATCGACCCACACACAGAAGCTCGGATCTCGGCATCTTTTCAAAATTCCACCCACATATCTTATCCAACTTGAACATCTCTCTAGGCACACAGAGAAAAATAAAATTGTTTGGAGAATACGTACCTGAACCTGTCTCCTTTTTCAGAGAGAGAGAGAGACGTGGATTTACTTTCTAAAATATCAAAAGCAGAGCAAAAAAGAGAAAGTTCTCTCTGTTCCTTCTATAAACTCAAACCAATAAAGCCAAGCAAACTAACAAGAAGGTAGACCCTGAGTAAATATGCATTAAAGCTATAGAACGGGAGAAAGCCGGTAATAATAAAAAGCAAAAGCATACAAGCACATCATTCTAAGAAATCAAGAGTATTTTCTCTGTGTGTGCTTTCCCTTTGCTGCTTTTTTTTCTTGGTGAAAGCATCACACAGAAGAAAGCTTGGAGTTTTCTCCAGAGAAAAGGGTATTGATGACAGACTCAACAACATACAAGCCTGAAAATATAACAAGCCGGAATATGACTTGACTTTCTCTCAGTCTACACTTTCTCCAAGGCTTTTTGGGTGATGTGAAATGTGTTGTATAAGTCTCTACTCAACTCAACACACATGCCACTTGACTTGACTTATATCCACGATTATGTAACAAGCCGCCATTGCTGCCATAACAGAACACAGAGCATAAGAAAGAATCCATTAAGATCGTTAGCTCAAATGCAGACAAGTGCAGAAAAAAATATTAGAGGAAAAGAAGAAGAAAGCAAGAGGGAGAGAGCGAGTGTCAACAACACAAGATCATCTTGCGATGAACGTTTCACAATATCTCAACACTCAACCAATCCAACAAAACATTTTATTCCTTTTGGGTTTCCGTTCTAATAAAACTGCTGTACAAATGGTGGTTGGTGGTTGTAAGCGGGTGAAAATGAAGGAAAATCAAAAATATAGTACTAAACATCATCTTAAATCTGACTAATAACAGTACTGTGCATATTTGAATGAGAAACTTAACTATTTTACAAATTGTTTTGCGGGCATTATACAAAAGAAATGATTGAGTTGGCTAAAGGTAGACGCCAATTTTTACAAGTATTCTTGAAAAACCGATACTATCAGCTGAAGATCAACCTTGTCAGTGTCTCGTAATGAAGAATGACAAATAAAATCTTTCCATAAACTTGAGAAGTTATATTTTTCATTCAAACAAAAACCCCAAAAAAACTAATTCGTAATGTCCATGTGCGTCTTGTCATTGTCAACTTCTTGTTACTGTTCCACTTTTTATATTATGCTTTTTCATAAAAACATATTTCTCCTTCTTTTCTGTGCTGTGTCCTGTTCTACTGGTCAGACATAACACAACCATCTCTCTCTAAATCGTTACTAGAGCAGAACCCCAATGAAGAAAAAGTAGCTCAAAACCCCCAAAAATGAAAATACATGACACGGTCAAACATCTTCCAAGTTCCAAAGCAAGAGCAACAAAAAATGGAGAATTTCTACTTTTTCCTTATTTCCTCCAAAAAAAACCTATATAAATCGTGACTTTAAGAAAACAGCCCATCTGAGAGTTGCAGATAGAGCGCAGGCAGACCACCACCAAAACATTAGAACAAAAAACCTCATATTTCTTCCTTTCTTCTCATGAAATAATGTTTCGTTTTGGGTGGGGTTATTTCATTAGTGCTCCTTCTCTCTACTTCAGTCTCTGCTATGATGATGATGCAATATACAGCCAAAAAGTCCAGAGCATTATCATCATCATTGTCTGCTATTCTTTGAAAAAATAAACTACTTTTTCTGCACATACAGACACGCGGACACAAACATTCATGTGCTGATCATCACGACTATGTTCACAAGAAGATGATACAAGCTCTCTAGTCTTCCTTTCCATTTTTTCATCTACGTGCATTTTCCACCAAAATAGACCCAATTTTTTTCAAGTAGGTTGAACAATGCCCCCGAAAAATAGATAAATATGTGCCTTACACATGAACACCAGCCTAAACATTTCGTGATGGCCAAACATGATGATCATGATGATGGCCGCAGGTCTTATTTCTTGAACTTTTTTTTCGCCAGGCCAGAATAGATATACAATCGGTTGGAAACTGCACGCAGACTACTAATACGTACTTTTTGTGTTGGACGAGTGGCTGGGCAAAACAGCCAGAGAGAAAGAGAGAAAAAGAGAAAGCTGGAGAGAGAAACTGTGTGTGTGCCACCCAATTTATGACCATGACGGCAAGTAATTCTCTGGAGGTGGCTCTTTCTTCTTGGGAAACACAATAGCCATATAAATAGAGAAAGCAGTATAGTAGCCATGCACAAAAAAACTTATTACAATTTACACACACAGACACACCGAATGCCCGCCCGCCCATGTTCAACTTGAAACAGAGAGAGAGAAATAATTCGGCTAAAACCTGTGTCTCTCTCTCTGTCCGCGTGTGTTTCGACCTTTTTCCCTTTGGATATATTTTAAAAGCGTTAGCTCTTCCAACCGTAAAATGATTAGTTCTGCTGAATGTGTGATCAAATGCGAGAAAACTTGTGTAACAGCAGCACAGAGTCCAGTGTGTGGTCTCTTGGTCTTGGTCTGCCTTTGGGAAAGGGGGTCGGTTCTTCTGTTCCAACTTGGAATATCAAACGCAGAGAGGAAAATTATTCGCTTCTCTGTTCTTATCATGGTAATCACCCTGATCAGCAGCCTGTACTACTCTCGAGTCTAGAAATCTTCATCGAAAATAAACTTTTCTCCTTGTTTCCATATTCCTCCCCTTTGCTTCTCTCTGTTCTCTATAAATTCCCATGTTTTTCCCGTTTCCCCGCGTGTGTGTGTGACCAAACCGTTTTCCCATTTTGTCCAAGAGGATTAACCGTGTAATCGGTAGATCAAAACTTACATCATGTGTGTGTGCATTATAAATACTCAACTCTCAAGTTTGTCCCTATCTTACCAATTTATCTAGCACTATATATACCTACCCATTTCCAAACAAAACAGATAATTCATTCATTTGCCCAAAAATAAAACTTTTGCTACTATTCCACACTACCTATTCCATAATCTTCCAACTTCCAAGTTTTTGCCACAAACAAAAATATTTTCTGTTTGTCTGAGCCCAGCTTTTCCTCTTTTCCTCCTACAAGCCCATGTTTAACCCTTCACCGTAGTTGCTCATCAACTTCCCTCCCGGCATCCTCTAAAATTTCACACGGTTTCCTCCAACATTTCCCTGTCTATCTTCAAGCTACATAGCTGCGTAACGCTATATGCTCTACTGGACAAAAACCAACGCGCCTTTTCACACACAACAAAAAATATATGATATCCCATCATCATCCTGTGTGCTGTCCATGTGTCCTTTTGCTTCCTTCCTTACACTTTTGTGTCATCATCCTCTTTCCTTCCCCGCCTGTCTGTATACCACCACCGCAGCTTCGGCAACAACGACAAACCAACCAAGAAATAATGCAATATAAATACAAAAATGCTTCTATGATCAAAACCGATACAGAAACACACTCTAACAGTCCATGTGTCTCTATCTATCTTTCTGTTTGCATTATTTCCACTCACAAAAAATATATAAGAAGACCATCTTATTTTTTTTCTTCAAGAAAAGCCAACAGTCTTTTTCTGTGTATGTCTGCCTTTAAAACTATATCTCCCAGTGGGGGCATTCCCTCTAATATTCTTACAGACAAAAAGATGAAAAAGCTTCTTCTTTTAAGCTTTCTTTTGAAGCTTAAAAAACTAGAATCCATATCTGCACTGAAAAAGGTACCTTTGCATGTGTTCCTATTCCAACAAACTTGCTGACTTCAAGCCCTACTCTGATTTATCATGATCATAATATGTATACATCTATACAAGCCCGCATGTTTGTCTTTAGCTTCTTCTTTTTTTCCAAAACTTCTTCTTGTGTCCGTGTGGCACGTAAACTCAAACTCTCTCTGAGTTCCATGGCCCAGCTACTTTTTTTATCTGACAATCCTCTTCTTAAAATGACATGTGTTTTTCCTCCATACACAAACTTATTTCTCTGTGAGATGCTCATGCTCAAGTCCAACTCAAGTCAACAATCTTTTTTCTCAAGTCTAGTCCTCTTTATTTCTCAAAAAAAGTGAACAAGCCATATAATATCTACCTATATCTCTTTTTCCATCCAGCTTATTTTATTCTGTACTTCACACCCAACCAAAAAAACATGTGTGTGTAGATATTTCCCTATGCACAGCGTATAAAATGGGATTCTGTCTGTTTTTTATTTCTTTGCCAAATGCCAACTACACTTCAGCTCTTCAGTCAGCATAAAAAGCGGAAAGCACCACGGACAGCTTCTGACTTAACTGATCACCTCCACTTATCGCTATATGCTCTCTACTCTACACTCTTAAAACAGATTCTACTTCTCTAGTAGCTAGCCCATTATATTAATAATACTACAAAACACACTCCATCTTTTATACCGGCTTCCCTATTCTCTGCTAGATTTAGATTTATCAATAAAAACCCATTGTACAGAGTTGAAACATGATCCAAAAAAACTCCTACAGTGCACACATCTATCTCCTGCCAATAGCAGTCATTTTCAACTCTTTAATTAACTTCACCTTCTGACACGAACCGATTCCTCTTGTGCTTGCATGTGCACTGCACTCTCATAAATTTCAGCATTGCCAACTAGACTTCAAGAAGCTGAAAAGTGCATAAATCCAAAAAATGTATAAAAATGCTAGCAAAAAATCTGTTTCGTTTTTGTTGCCATTTTTGTAGTCTTGCAACCCTGTTCACTATTTCTTTCAGGGTTTCCACACATCACTCCTAACTCAGATTCCTCCCCACCTCTCTCCTTACTGTATTATAAATTTTGAATCCGAAAATTTTGAGCATCACACGACAACAACCACACTTCCATCTTCCATTTCCTCTCTTCGCCATTCCTTTCCTTTAAAAAACCTAAACTCAAACCCAACAACGGACTTTACTCCAACGTCAACTCTGGGACGGATGTTCTTTTTATATTTTTTATTTTAAAAAGAAACTCTCTCTTTCCCCCGCTAAACCTCAATTTGCATACTCCTCTGCCTTTTTTTCTCTACTTTCTATACCAGCCAAAGAGAGAGTCAGTGAGAAAGTGCTGCTGGTATTATGAATGCACGTGCTTGGAAAGACAATCAACTAAATCCGCTTATGCTAACGACCCTACAGAAACTCCATCCTTCCTTTTTCCTACACACATTCCTTTATTCCTTCATTTCTAAAGGCTAAAATATTCCAGTTTTTCTTTTTTTGAAGAAAAGCAGGTACATATACAAAACGCGCAAACTACGTTTTCTCCCTTTCTCCAATAATAAGTCTCCTTCAAACAAAACAGACAAACTTCTTAGTTTTCTCTTGAAAATCGTATTTTTTGTTCTGTTGATCTAGCCCGTTTGTCTCACTTTTGTTAAACCTTTTGTCTCTCTTCATCGCATCCCCGTTCCCCTTTCCAGTAGCACCAAAGAAAATGCCATCACTACTGGAGTCTTCTTCTTTTCTCCCTGTCTCTCTTAATATATTAAATTTCCTTCACAGTTCAGTTCAGAAAAACCCCAGCATACACAGAGCCTTCTTCCAGATCCATAATTAGCAATGAAGCTGCAAATTTCCCAAAGTGCTTTTCCATTTCATCAACTCAGCCTATAGCCCTCTACTCTACACCGCACACTCTGCATTTTGGCAACACCAAAAAGAAAATCCTCTTTTCTTCAAAACCCAATACAAAATCTTCAAAAGGCAAAAACATACTTAAAAGTAATAAAATATTAGAAGAATGGAAGAAAATGGTTAAGAATTTCCATTTTCCCAACACAAAATAGCATAGCAGCAGCCGTGCCTCGGAGAGGAAGTAGTTTATTGAATGGTGATGATGGTGGTAAATAACGCAGTTCCATTTTCCACTTCCCCACAAAACAAAACGCGCAATATCATATAGAACCACCGATTATGTGAGAAAATTTCATTGTTCCACTTACTTTTGACTTGCTATTATACTCATTATTATTATTATTACCCGCAAAGTTTAATGTCAACAAGAACAAGCTTTGCTCCACACAAACAAAATATAATATGAAAGTGCTGTACTGGCCCTACTATAATTCAAAGCCCGCAAATTAAAAGCTTTAACTTTAATCCTACTTTTTACTGCATTGTCATAATGGCCATGTTCTTTATATAATAATCATAAAAAACCCAAAATGTACCAAATGAACAGCAACAACTTGCTCATAACTTTCTCCGCCAAAAGAAGAAGAAAAATTATATCACTGCCTTTGTGTTTGTTTTGCTGGCAGCAATTTCCCTTTTTGAAACAGATCAATAATAACTGATTACAAGAGAGACTTGGCTACAAATATTCTTTTCATAATCATCATCATGATCATCAGAGAACATTGGAGTCTTTTGACTAGTTGTAACATCATCAGCATCAAGCAGCTATACAAAAAAGGAAACTTTTTCTTTTGCCATATCGCATCCTCTTCATTCTCATCATCATCATAGCCAATCCATAGAACAAGAACAAGCCAAGAAAATGTACACACATTCAGAACTTGCCATTATTATTATAAAAAGGATGAATTGTCTCGGTTTTCTTTGGGCAAACAAGTTCTTGTTCTTTAACAAGTTCTTCCACTGAACAATTTTATTGGCATGCTGTACACCAGTAGCTATGAACAAGGAAATACCGATAATCCCAAAGCATAATATAACAGTGAACAGTGGTGGAAAGACAGGCAGAAAGGCCAAAGAAAAACACTGCGTCAAGCTGATTGCCAGCTAAACTAGAAACTAGAAGAAGGGAAAAAGGCGAACAATGAAATCTAAACAGAGAAAGAGCAGCGAGCAGCAAGACGAGAGCAGTGAGCAAGCCCATAAGAAAATTTTTCTAAGCTTGATTTTCTTTCTGCTTTGCTTATGCTACTTGTGTGCATGTTATGTTTGTCAGCATTCAACGGAAATCTATATGGCAGTCTGACTTGTTCTCTTAAGAAACATACAGAATGTTAGAATACTTCAGTTTTTCAGAAGGGGAAAAGAACAACACTTTTGCTTTAACTTGGAAGATTCCCAAACCTGCTCCAAAAAAGTTCCCGAAACATGACCTGAACCCATAAATAGACTCAAACTCAAGCCATTCCTCTATGCCTTTCCTTCACAGTGTTCTTTTCAAGTTGTACAGTTTTCTGAGTAGAAACAACAACAAGCCATCATGTCACTATACATTATTACCCAAGCAAGCATACAAGCAGGCAGATTTTTTTATACAGGTTTAGAATATATATACCCAACAAGCTTATAGAAATATGTATTACTTTTCGGTGACTCTTTTTTAACAAGCCCAAGTCAAAACCCATGAACATGAATGTACACACAGAGAACATGATGCAGATGCACCCAAAACCTTTTTTCTTTACACAATTTTAAAACTTTTGCATAAAATGAAAAAAATTGGTGGTGCTGTTGAAAAGCTTGTTTGTTTTTCCTGTTTTTGTGTGCTTACTACAGGAAAATCCGGCGACACAAGCAAACTTATTTTATATTTTTTGGCTATAAAATATGCAATGCCAACTTTATTCCCTCTTCTGCCAAGTGTATTTCCAATACTTTATGAATAAATGGGTAAAATGTGAGAAGAAAAGGGCGTGGCCTGCCACACAGTTTCCTTTTTTCCAAGCAGAAACAAAGTCTAATCCGTTTATGAGCCAATTACGTATAAAAACCAGCTTAATAACCCCACGCACAACATAATCATCAGCATGATCAACCGCCACCACCGCTTCTTTCTGACCTGACTAGTGACTACCACCACCGCCAACATGAATGATCATGATGATCATCACAGATAGATAGTTAGATAGTGTGGTATTTATGGTATGAATAGAGCTCATCAGCACGCAAAGACACCATACACCACCACCACCATGATCATCAAAGGCTTATATAATAAATAAGAAGTGTAAAAAGGCAAAGGAGCGTAACCTCCACTTCCAACTTCTCGTCGATATCCACCAGACCAAAAGAATTTTTTCTATAGAGAGCTTTGGCTATACCCACGCTTTCCTAATAATAATCATAATGGCAAATAGGTTCATGTTCATAGTTCATCATATCAAAATGATCATCGATCCAATTTCTCTGTCTCTGTCCAAATTATTGATACATTGTACACGCTTTTTTTAGCATTTCCACAGAAAAAAATTCAGACAGCAGACAAGACACAAAAACCTGGTAATATTATCAGCACTCAGCACATCATTCATATAATCATCAGAAAAAGAAAATGTATATCTATCTATCTTAAGCCCAGTTCATTAAATATGCTCATAATAATCTTCTGTGTGCGCTCTCCTTTTTCAGAATGGGCTCAGAGTGCTAGTCTCAACATGGCAGTAGTATAAAAACGGCCTTTCAACGGATTATTATTATGCTCAGGCGATATACCTAAAGCTAAAAGCGTGTGCTGTGCTGTACATAAAAATATATAACCGGTCATGTCTCTTCTTTTCAAAAAATATACTATACCAAGTCAGTGATATAGTGTGCGCACATGTGCTTACTGCATCAACAAGGTACCGAAAAGTTCATTTCCTGTATACATTTTTATGTAAACTACTTAAAAATTTAAATATTTCAAAATGACTCATTATTAATCAACTTTTTCAAAGAAATCGCATTTGAACAGTTCAAGGGACACACACACCATCATCAGCTTAATTTAACTAATTAAGTTATATCATTCTCATCCAAAATCCAGTCCTTTTATCATTTTGTGTGCTCCAGACTCTAGACTCATTATATTTATCGTTAGCCTCATCAATCCTCATTTTAATTCCGCAAAGGCCATTTGTGTATCATTGTGTGATTCATGCTGACTACTCTGACAACCGGCTTTTCTCCCTTTCCTTCAGTCTGTCTCCTTTTCTAAATTTTATTTTTTTGCATCCCGGTTTCAATTTATTATTCTATCTAGAAGCAAATCCCATACAAAATGGACACCCTATAATTGCATGCATAAGACAATGACAAACAACAGAACAGAGACTTGTACAGTAGTTCAGCATTGAACTTCTAAAAAGCGAAAACACACACACAAGCCATTTCTCTATTTTATATTCCGTTAAGCCATATAACTATTTTTTCAAGGCTTTTCCTATTCCTTTTAACCCTCTAGCCTAGTAGCAGCCGGGCTGAAGCAAAAGACAAGGAAAAGCATTCATGCCCAATGAGCTGATCTTGTGATTATTGAGCTTCTCATTAGAATCCCATCCCGTTTCAAACTGCTCTACAGTCTGCAGTAGCAATATATCTTGTTGCCTAACAAACCTTCTCTCCTGCCTTGTCTGTGATCCCACTACAACTTATGCATTCAAATGCACTTTAATTGTGTGAACTGGGCAAGGAAAATAATAGATTTTCTTGTTTCCTCTCTCCTCTGCTCTCTCTCCCACAAAATCCTCTCATTTCCAAATCCAACTTAAAGAAACATGAGCATTGTTTTACTCTCGAGAAAACATTTTCTTCTAAGAAGAAGAACATGTCATGAAACTCTGTGCTATATTCTCTATTCTTCAATATGCATGGGTCAACTTTTTGTTTCTTCAACAGCTGCAAGTGTACATTCAAGCATAGCAAAATCCAACAAGACGAACGAGAATCCTCTCTTCTCAGTAATATCCGATCCTCATTTCTACCCTTAAAATTATTATTATGTCGCGCGTTTTCCAACTTCTTCTTGCTTTAACGGATAATGATCACCATCGTCTCATCGTCACATAGAACAGAGAACTACTCTCCGAGTACAAAATGGAATTGAGATAATTCATCCGTTTTCCCTTGCCAGAGCGTCTTCTCGTCGTCTAATCATCATCATCTTGATCCTTCTCACTTTTCTCACTTCCTACACTCACGTTGCTATAATCCAATCCACTTGCTTTCTACATTCAACATCCTGCTGCTTCTTGCGCTGTTGATATTATTACAACAGCAGAAGAAGCAAACGCCTTTCCAAAATGCAAACGACCATCTTGAAAAAGCCCGAGAAAAGGGGAAACGCCAAAAACACGTACGTAGCTACACGCCGTGTGTGTGACGCTCAAGTTCTTTAAGGAAGCTCCAAAAAACACCGATGACGATAATAATGATAATGATGACGATGACGCTACATGGAAGCTACAAAGTACACTATTTCCAAGATGCCAAGCAGTGTACGTGCCTTTCCTTAACCTTCTAATTCTAAGCCTGGCAAAAAATACATTCTAGAATTCATTTTAAATTTTGCATGTAGCTACATTATATAACTTTTTACATAACTGAAAACCTGATAATGATGATGATCATCATGAAGACAGACACAAGTATATACAGGAATGTCTGCTTCTTCCTTTTTTTCCTGTACTACCACCAACTTCCTTCCAATTTTCTCTGCCTTTTCGTGACTCATAATTTTCCTGCTTACATATTTTTAAACAATATTTTAAACTTTTGCTATATCTTCTCCATTTTCAACTGAATATATTTTAAGTGTTTTTCTGTTGGTTGTAATAGGAGCACAGCATGCATTCATAAATATCTATGTACATGTGTGTTTTCTCATATTCTCCACCTAATAATATTACATGACACATCCGTTTCTCTCCTTCTTCATCTTCATTTTACCCATTCAGTTTGCCCACAAATTTTGCTTATTACCAAAGGACCTTCTCAAGTTTATACCGGTCTCATCTCTGTACATTCCCGTTTTTCTTTACTCACTTAGCACATTATATTCTCAAGTAAAAACGTTAGCCTGGCTTTTTTTCTTCCACTTTCAACTTTACTCTCCTTCTTCTTCTTGTTCTATTTTCGTTCGGTACAAATTTGGAATGGCATGAACCACACTTGGCCAATCATCTCTAGCTGCTGTGATTGGCTGTTTGTCCCTGATGTATAGCATCATGGACCATCTTTTCGGAAAGTGTATCTCTCTGTTTCTTAATTTTTAACCAGACAACAGACACAACTTCTTACTTCTGTCCTTTATGCATATTATTATTACGTACCTAGACACATGTGTGTACTTGTAACTTATTTTATGTATTTCCTATATCCCATCCTCAAAAGCCCAACAAAACCGTTCATTTTCTCGTCATCATGATCATCAATACATATATCCCCACACACAAGTCACAACCGCCGCCGCCGCCATGATCATATCTTTTTTCTCTTTTCTGTGTGTATAATGTCGTCATTTTACTCTTCTTCTTTAGTTTCTCTAAAACCAAAAAATTCTAATGTATTCCTTCTACACACAGCTCATTGTACAATAATTTTTATCCTTGAGACTAAGACATCCTTTGGAAAAAGGTACAAAACTGCAGCTCATTTGCATCAGTTCTCCGGACCGGACGTGATGTTTCTTGTCCTTACGTCTTGCCTCTTCAGCCTCAGAAAAACTCTTCAACTTTCAAATAGTTTCAGAAAAAAAGGATAAAAGTTTTGCCTTTTGTTATTCAAAAATATCAGAGAAGCTTCTCCTTCAACTTCATTTTATACTCATTCATACGCAAATCAATTTTTATTCAATTTAATCAGAAAGCTGAACCAGCACACACGTACAAAAACCCACACGCAATTTATTTTATATTTTTGAGTGAGTTTTTTCTCCCAATCTTTTCTTACGTCAGCCTAGAAAAAAATGTGTCCTCTTCTGCCTTCTATCTAGTGCGGATGAATAATTTTCCACAGATAATATAGAAAAATGGATTCTTCAAAATAATTTGCATATTTGAGTTATCATTTCATTTCCTTATCAAATCACAGAGAACCGCAATCAGTGCTCACAGTTTCATTTCCAGTTCGTCAGAGACTCGGTCTCTCTTTCTAAATTGCTTGCAAATCAGCCTATCACTCATTTAATATTTTCAAATTTCAAATCAAACTTCTATCTTCATTCATTCATTATCTCTCTCAAAGTTAAACTTTTTTCCTTAATTCCTTTTCTTCTTTTAAAACTTTCTGTCCATTTTCCATATCATCACGTTACAAAATAAAACTAGCCAGTTTAATTCTTCTCTCCGTAGAGAGACCCACCGCCACTAAATCACACACAGATAATTTCCTTCTCTCTCTATCCTCAACTTAATTTCTTGTTCAAACTCAAACGTCATTTAGAATCCCCTAGAATATAATTCCCAGTGGTGGGGAACTAGTGGCTTATCCTATTATTCTCCACTGCACTAGCTCATCATCAAACTTTTTTTCGTCAGACTCCACTAGATTTTCATCCTCTCTAAGAAGCCCGTCCATCCTCCACAAATTTTTTTTCTTGTTCAACCAACCAGAAAAAAATTATACTTTCTTTTTTCTCTTGTCCGTTGGGACACTAGTCTTAAAACTTACCACATTTCCACCTTCTCATTTCCACCCCTATCCCCCCACCAAGTTTTTCTTTAGTGCGCTAGGCTTTTCTTAAGAAAACTTTTCTACGTGTGGTGGCCGACCAAAAATTGTATCGATTATATTTTCCTCCAGAATAAAAAAAATACTCTGTAGTGTGTGTCCAACCATTTTACTATGTGCTTCTATTAAAGAAAAAATCCTAACCAACGGAGCAAATCATCATGTTCCAAAAATAAATTCCCACACACGCCCGCACCGAAACCAGACCAAGTTTCAAGAAGAGCGACAAGGAAGGACTTTTTTTCTTCAAAAATACTTTAAGCTTGGTGCATTACCTACTACATAGCCCACACAGCAACTCGACATCATCTTCTTCAAGCTTTCCATCCCCCGAATATATCTACCTAGTCAACCAACTCAAGTTCCCTTCTTCTCTTGTCCCGCTTGTAGTTTCAATGGGAAAAAAGAGTTGAAGCCGAAATCTAAAAGTTTCTGTTGAACTTGGACATTTTCACCGGTAGTGAATATCTCAAAGAAAAAACGGATTTTCTTCTGTTGCCGGGGATGATCATCATTTTCTTTTGCTCAAGACAATGAAACCTAGTCACTTGGAAAAGAGGATGATGGGCACATGGACTATTATCTTGATGATCATCATACAAAATGGTTTGAACGGACAATGCCAACAAGAAACTTTCTTCTTTTTTGTTTTTAAGTGGTTTTCCCTTTTAAAACTATCAGGGAAATAAATAGACAAAAACAAGTATCATCTCTCTCTGCTCAAGTTTTTAACTCAATCTATTGTCCAGCCCATAAAAACCCAAGAAAATCTTTCCACTACGGGACAAACAACAACAGCAACATTGGTGGTGGTACAAAAGGGATAAAAAGGATGACAAAAAAATTGCTCCATTTTGATGATCATTCCACTTGCTTCTCTATTCGCAAACAATTGTACACAAAGTCGTTTGGCAATCAGTGAACAGTGTCACACAACAAGAACGAAAAAAAACTCCACAAAAGTTTATATTTTTTTCTTCCACATCATCCGCAACCAGAAAGGCTTTAGAACAAGAGAAAGGATCACACAAACAAGGATGAAGACTACACACACATTTCCAAATAAATATAATAATTCCCGGGCAATAACCATGAAAGGCTTTGGAACAACCAAGTTTTTTTCTTTTCTTTTAAGAAAAGCCTTCATCCTTTTTTTGCATCATGGCCTGTTTATATGGCCGTCAAACAAGTGCCCAACTATCAACTTTTACTTTTTTTGGAAGGAAATCAAAACGCAGAAGAAAGAAAAGCAGGACTTTTTTTGCTGCTGCTGGAACCACCGGAACTGGCGGAAATGGCAAAGATGGGGAAACTCTCAAGGAGAGGAAAAAAATCAAGCCAGCCTCACAGTCGAACTCCATGCTTCTTTACTTCCCATATTGCTGTTATATTTTATGGAATGTAATGAAGTATGGAGAACTTGTGGGGCAATTTCAACCGATTTTTTTCTCTCGAGACCCCAACCGATCCAAACCCCCAAAAATATTAATTGCTTTGCTTTGGAAAAACAAGGTGAACTTGGTAATTGGTAAGTATCTTTATTTTTTTAACTCAATCAAAAAATTTATCTGTCTATTTATTCTAAAGTCTTCCCACAAGCCCAAATATTTCCCCAAAGTAATGAAAACCTCTGGCGGGGGCAAATTGTTCAATTGTCTAAATGGCTGGTGGTGGTAGGCTTTTGCTGGTTGGTATATTTCATGTAGTTTGCGGTCATCCCATTTACTTTTCATTTCCATTCCATCTCATTCTCTTTTTAGCTCCCACTCTTTCCACTTTACAATGAAATGCCAACACAAGCCAATGTCAATAAACAGTAAAGAGTAAAGTACTACAAGGCAACAGAAGAACAGAAACGGAACCTCCAGTCTCTTGTTTAATTTTCCATTGTACACACTTATTCTATTCCATAGCATTTTGCCATTAACCTTTTTAGACGCTGTGTGATCATCATCAGTAGAATCATGAGTTGATTAAATGAACAAACTTGCACACTATAAAACAGCAAAGAACAAGCCAAAATACCAAAATATATATTTTCGCCGGCCACAAAACGACTAGAGAAAATTTTCACCCAGAAATATTTTCAGAAGGCGGGCAGCCCAGCAACAAGGAAGACAGTATTACAACCGTAATTTAACCAGCCACCAAAGCCATTAGTATTGTCTGCAGCTCTCATTTCATACCCTTTTCCCTAACTTTTCTCTCACCTTTTCTCATTTTCAACTAAAACGCTGCACATGATCATGGCATATTATATTTCCTCCCACTTTAAACAATAACTCATCAACTTTTTGAATGTACTACACAGGCCAATTGCTTCCTAAAACTGTTTTTTTTTTCTATTTTCAAGGGCCCTCTCTTTTATTCCTCCAACGTCCATTCCTCCAAAAACCGCCAAACCAACAAACAATTCATTCTACACTGAGTACTGTTCAGCTGATGATGCCACGGCCACAGACGGCCCAAACCAGAAACGCTTAATTATACTTTTCCCTTTTTCGCTTAGCGCCTTAGTCAGCGGAAAATGTGCCACCAAACCCATTTCACCATTAGATTTCCTGCCTCTCTTTCTCAGTGTGCAAATTACAGAAAAAGGAGATGGAGGATGATCATCGCATTTCTCTCTTTTCTCACAGGGTTGCATACCAGCGGGGATGGGAAGTAATATTTCCACTTTGTTTGCTGTGCTGCACCGCACCCGCCAACATCATCACCAGCAAAAAAACTCGGATTATCTCAAACCGGTAATGGAAATGGTAAGAAATAACGCCAGCACCTTGTACAAACATTCCAACGCACAGGAAAGGAGAAAGCAGCATTTTCTCCTTGTGAATACTCGATAACTTCCTTATAGCCTTATACATAAATTTCCCTGCTGAAAATGTGGAAAATGAAACTTTCTTCTATTTTTCCAGCAGCAGTCATAAAAGCCAACGCCAAAGAAGAAATACACAGAAGCTTACACAAATTTTGTGTGTGTTCGCCCACAAAATATATAATGGGCCTTTTCTTACTGACGTGCTAAAATTTATTGTACATTTTGCTTTTGAATTGCATACCATACCAGCAGAGCACACACCCGCAAATACTCGCCTTTCATCTCTGATTTATAGACTTCGCCAGTGTCATTTGCTTTTGTTTATTCGGCACGTTATTAAGCAGCAAGCGGGATAGAAGGTGCCACCCAGGCTCTTTGGAAAAAGCCTTAGAACCAAAAACCAACTCATCATGATCAACATCAAGAGCAGCAGGCCGGCTTTTTACCTTATTTTCTCTTTCAAGTCATCTAAAATTTCAAATTAAGCAGCAGCTTCACACAAGCCACTGAATAAAGCTACTAAACAAATTTATTTACACTTTCCAGACCAAAAATGCATTTTATTTACATTTTTCAGCAAAACAGCCATTCATTCTTATCAGCATCAAAATCTCCCTTCTAATTTTCTTTTTTTAAATCCACAAAATATAATAAGCCCAGAGATGATTATATTTTTCAGAAAAAGATGCTTGCTTTTTTCCAAGCCCAGCATATACTGCCTACCTAGTAAACCTATCTATTTTTGTCCCCGGTTTATTCCCTACCATACACGATTACATAATCTATGTGCATTTTTTTCCTCTGTCATCTCTCCACATTTTCCCCTTTTGTCACACACCACAGCAACTTTTACATTCTACAGCCTTGCCGTTACGTTGTTGTAACCGTTACAAAACTTGGTAACAACCAACTCAACACACCACCACACCGAGAGGCACGTACTGTATTAGTTTGTGAAACGCCAAATGCCATCAGCACCGTTATCATCATCGTCGCCATTTGCCATCATCATTTTCATTGGAACGTGTGGTGCTGTTCTAGCTCCTACGACATAATACGCTGGGCTAGTACACACTGACGCTACAACATATCGACATTTTTTGGCAAAAACGCCATCATCACAGAAAAAGAGATGCTGTTCTGCTACTGCTGCTGCTACTGATGATCACCATCATTTTCATCATCCTTCTCGTTCGCTCATTGTCGTCGTTGTCGTCAACACACAGAAAAAATAAATTTCTATCCCTAAACCATGTGTACTTTTATTCTTTACAAGCTTTTATACAGAATGTACTTGGAATTCACAACTCATTTCCTACATATTTTGTTCGACACACAGACAGAGAGAAAATAGCCTGCACAATTGGAAACGTCTCTGGGTATTCAATCAATGTCAACAGTTAACATAAATGTTTATCCGTTCTATTACTTCTCTTTTCTCTAAAAAGTATTCGGGGTCCAAAGCACCAGCATCATACACACAAGTATGAAAACTAGATTAGATTTTTTTCGGGATCATGACCATGATCATCAGCAAAATCATCAGAGTATTATTTTTTGTGAGTGTGTAGACAGCTATTTATTTTACTGGATGGATACACATATTTTTTAGCAAAAAGGGACTACTGCTGAAAATGTACATCAAACAGAAATTGATTTTTTCAAAGAGAACCAACCAGCAAGGAAATGGCGTAATGTTTTCATACAGATATTATGTGCTGGCAGGCACATAAATAAATACATTGACAATGAGCACCAGAATAAAAAAAATAAGTGAAAACGGCATATCTTTTTTAGTATATTATTATTGTAATGGAGTACGGACTACATAGTATTGATTTGACACTGGTTCATGGATGGTGCTGTCGTCATTGTACGTACATGCAGCAAGAGAAAATGTTAAAATCAACAGCAGTAGCAGTATTTTTTGTACCCTTATATATTTTTTGGCAGTCCTCAGGGAAACTTTCAATTCTATTCATACAGATGCGATGAAAGAGAGAAAAGAGTTGGGTAAAAATATGGAAATGTGTTTCCGTGTAGAACGGAAAATGGAGTATTGTTTTCAGTGAAAATAAACGTGATCATCTGGATTGGGTCGGAAGTTTTTTGAAGGAACTGAATCAAAAGAGAGAGAGATAGAGGCAGACAGACAGAGAGTTGTAGAGTTTTTGTCATGGCTTGTCATTTCTCTTCTGCTGTTTCCGCCCTGCCTGGCTATTGTGATAGAACTTGTTTCTTGATAAAAAAACTGTTTAGCATTAAATTATGTTGAGAATTTGTTTGAATGCGTACTTGTTCGTTAATTCTAATTCTATTTTTTAAAGTTAGCCAATGAGTTTTATTGTAGCTATGACACTTGGACATGTAAAACGCCATTAAAATTGAATGCTTTATAAGCAGGGCATTATCAATTCTAGATATGCTGTTTTCATTATCCACTTGTTCTACGACTACTTATCTCAGATCAATCTACTGAACTTGAATCTAAATATTTAAACAAAATCGCCAAGACCTTTATTAACTTAGCAAAAATATTAATGAACTTTAAACTTAGTTTTTTTAATGTTGTGCCTGCCCGTTTTTCACTGAACTCTTTATTTTCATGTTTTTCATTCTTCCAAATCAAAACTACTCTCCACCAAATCTAAACTAACAGCCGCAATTTCAAACTACTTTATTGTCTTTTTTCCTGTCCTCTACTAGCTCCAATATCCAGGCTCACATCCCCATTTTCCTTTTTCTTCCGCTCACTCTACTTTCATTTTCACAACAATTCATTTCATCCCCAAAAGAAACCCAAAAACCAATAGCTTTCTATCAATACACATTTTCTCTCTTTTTCACTTTTACCCTCCAACCTTTAAAAAACCTAAATCTATAAAAACATTTCTTTCTCCTTCTTCTTCAGCACCAGCAACAATAATAAAAAGGAAAAACTTACTAAAATTTTACAACAACCGTTTCCCATATTTATCCAATTCCATTCAATACTCTAGCTATTTATCAGAGAGAGAGAAAAAAGGGCGACCACCTACACACAAGTGCAAGTACCTTTTTTCAATCCTTTCACTTTACTTTCACTCTTCTTTCAATTTAAACTCCTTCAATTGGTTTCATCTTCCGAGAGTCAACCCACCACATACAACACAAGACAAGACTATTTGATTTCTCTACTTTTTTGCTCTCTCAAGCTGTATCCATTTTTTTCTGCCTTCCCGCTACATTTACCTTTCTTTCCCACTCCGGAAAACCATATAACACCAAACACATTTCACTTTCTCTCTCTCGTTATTATTTTCACAGGCTCTTCTATTCCATTTTACCTGCTGCCGCATGAATGAATACACCCGTTTTTTCCCTTATCAGATCAATAATAATACTTTCTTTTTCCTACTTGTTTCACTGCTCCCTTCTCAAAGATGAGAACGCAGAGAATAATAAAAACTCAAAGAAGAAAAAAATGCCAACAAGACGGTGGCGGTGGTATAAGGTCCACAATATATCCTGCTTGGCTTATCCCTTATCTTTAAATTGAATTTTTTAGGTGCAGGAAAGCATGATCCATAAAGCTTCACAACCCAATAAAAGAAAACAATGTGATGGCAAAGATGGCATAAGCACACACACGCGGCAATAGCAATAAGAAAATGGATAAAAAACGGATACGTATTTACTTTCTCCTTATGCCTTTTTTATTATAGGTGCATGTACAAATACAAAAGAAAACGAGGAAAAGGATTTAAACGAAAAAATGAAAGTGCGAGATAAGCAAGTGGATAATATTATGAGCAGTGTATTTTGTATGATTATTGGTATCATTTAAAAGTGCATTGAAAACGCAATAGAAAAACTATTAGTACGCTTAATATGATAAAGATTTTGATCAGAAAAGGGTAGCAGCGATAAAAACAGCAGCAAATTTATCTCGGATTTGGGATTAAGTTCAGTGCAAACTTTTTCATAAGATTGAAGACAAATGGATCAAACGATGATATTTTTCGAAAAAGTTTTTATCTTGTTTGACACAGACCAACACGTTATATACTTGAAACAATATGCACGCTTATTTCATAAATGCTTTTAATTGACTTTACAATATTACAATCCCCCAGTTTTTAAAACAAAACTTTCCATTCCACAATCCCATATTATCGTACCCCAATATATTATTGCACGTTGCACTGACGTTATTTATTTCACCCAACCCAACACAATTGTCTAGTTCCCCGTGTCACAAACATCTTATCAGAAGCACAATTTATAACCCATTTTGAATTGTGAGTGCAAGCCATACACAGAATACAGAGACAACAGAACCAGCCTGGATCTGCCCAGAACCATCAGAGACCACACATTTCCAGCTTTAGTCCCAGAACACCAGGAAAAAGCGCAAGGCTGGCAAAACCGCTATTGTAATTTCTCTGTGGACTAAAAGCATCAGGATCTCGAGATGGACCATACAACAGCTGAACAATTGTGTGCAGCATCCCATATTTCCCTTTAAAATCTACATAATAATAACAACCCATTCTTGTATCTATTTTGCTTTCTCTTTCTATTTTCACCTTTTAACTTAAGCTTTTTAAACCCTTTTTGTATTGCTGTTTTGTTGTTCACGCGCCAACAAAAACTCTCAACTTTTTTTGCAAGTTGTTCTGTTGTTGTCGATTCTGCTTCTGAAAAAAATTCCACTCTGAATGGCGGAATATCTCTCTATCTCACTCACTCGCCTTTTCTCCTTCCTCTTTTCTGGCCGGAGGGGAACCTTTAATACAAGTGATGTAAATACGTGTGAATTATGATCGGAAGTTTTTTTCCTTTTTTCGTTCATGAAGCATCACTCCCTTGGGCACTTGACTACACACACACAAGCCCAACACAACTAAAGTGAAGCAAAACCACCACCTCTCCTATGTAAAAGCCACCTTTACTCCTATAAAAATTGTTAGCGGTTTTGTGTTCGTGTGTGTAGTACGCACGTGTATCTATCTCCCAAAAACCACACCATTCATTGGAAAGTTTTTTAGACACCGAAAAAAAGTAAATAGGGCAACGACTTTCTCCATTCAATTTTCCCCCATAAATATTATGTGCCTGTTTTCATTCACCTACAGATAGACTCTTGTGCTCTCTGTGCTACTGCTATCCCCCAAAAGTCCGCTCTTTTATAACCTGAATGCTTTCCGGAGTCTCCGGATACAATTGGTTTTGATATGACACACAGAACAAAAAAAAACTTCAACTTTCTAAAAACTCAAGCTATCTTTCTGTATAAGTTTCTCCTGAGAAAAAAATATGTAAACGTGAGCTTCTTCATCTTTCCTTTCCGTCACATTTCTCCTACACACAAGCAGGAAAAACACAATTTTTTCTCTTTTCAAAAAATTTTCTACATGCATTGCATATAATACTTTGTCCGCTTAACATTTTTACAATCCTTATACTTTTATAGTGCCCAGAATAGCTATTTTTTTAAAAAAGGGCAATAAAAAGAGAAAGCACGCATAGACTCTGTGCTTTGGCTACTGTGCTTTCTCTCATCACGATCTCCCAGCCTCCACATAAAAATCCAACTTCCAACTTTCACTCCGTTTTTTTCTACACAAGAAGACAACGGGCTAGAGAAAAAAGAGAAAGTGTCTTGGTCTCTTCTTTCTTATATTTTTGCAGAAGGCAACATTGAAGCATTTGTACAATGTACATACATTTTCTCCATTACAAACTTTCTCCTTTTTTGCCCTGTCTGTCCGCGTGCTTACTCTAGCATATAGACAATTCCTCTTTTTTTCCTCTCTTCCCATTTTTCCTTCTTCTTGTCCCATTCCCCAAACCATATACCATTTCCCTTCGACATTTTCTCTCTTTTTCTTCGTACAGAGTAGAGTGTGCAGTGCAGTAGTAGTGAATGGTGCCGAAACGGGGCTGCCAGTTTTGATCATGCACACATACACATTGGCACGTGTTTGGAAATACAAAAATGAAACCATCTCTTTTTTCTCTCGTAGAGCTGCCTGCAGAGAGATCTCCCCGTCAAAATCACCCGTTCCATTCCGGGGGTTATGAGCAGGAAAAAAACCAAAAGAAAGGCAAACTCTGTAACTTTCTTTTTTTCTGTGTCTGTCTATGCCTTGTACACATGTTCAATATAACAAAGTAGTAGTTTGAAGAGAGAAAACCACCAGAATAATATATTTTTTCTCAGTTTCTGCCTATTATTCCCATACAACCCCACTTTCACCAGCCACACTACAGTAGCAGGAAGGCACGAAGGAAATGAGTGGAGAAAAGGGAACGAGAAAGAAAGCTAATATAAAACTCAATAATAAACGCACCACCATGCACTTTTCCTTTCCTTTCACTGACTGTTCCATACCTACTTGGTGAAGAAGAAAGACTTGGCGTTATGTGTAGAAAACTTAAAGAGAAAGTACAAAAATACGTATAAAATAGCCATATATTCCACACTTTCCACCTTTTTTATCCTTTCCTATCGCCACTATAAAAAATGTAAAGACAGCACTCTACTTTCTCAGAGATCTTCTCAGTTTTATTTCGCGTAGGGAAAACAAATGAGTTGTGTCATTTCATTTTTACGCGGCCATATTATACAGCCACACGCAATACTATGCACTTTCCTTTATTTCCCTGTAAAAATTCATCAACACCCCCAAAAGAAAAAAAATAAGAAAAAGGGCCATAAATAGCCACCTTAACACAAGCAATATCGACAAAAAAAGTAACAAAAAAACTTTCTCTTGTGCTTGTTTTCCAACAACTGTTTCTATTCACAGTCATTTATGATCTGTCAGTCAAACGTCAGCCAATTCATTTCTTTCTCGTTAACTTTCTCTTTTTCATTTAGATATACTAAACGCGTGCCTAGCCATCTCATCTTCATGGCATGGCGGCTGCTGCATATTACCCGTTTCCTGTTCCTGTTCAAATCTTTCCTTTTTCTTTAATTAATTTTTATGTCTGCACTTTCTACTCCTTTCTCCTAGCGTGTAAATTGAAACCTGGGCTATTATTTTCCTGTTTTGTTTCTTTTTTCTTATTCTCTTCAAGGTTAGAAAACCACTCAAACTTTCTCTCTATCCATTTTGTTTTCTCTCTTCTGGTGTCTTCCTTTTTCTCAATGTTTTTTATAGTAATTCATTTCCTTTTTCAAATTTATACGCCCAGTTTTCTCTTTATTCCTTAAAACGGAGAGAAAATAGACGGGGATTTTATGCAAAACTTTTACTCGTCTTCATTTCATTTTCCTATTTTCCACCCGCATTATACCTTCAACTTTCTATCTTAGCATTTAGAGCATTTTGTGCCCACCTTTCTCTCTTCTCCTCAAATAAACTTTTAGTTGCAGAAGACGCTGTTTTCTTCAGAGAAATTCAACAAGAGGGAGAAAGATCATCTTGCACATCAGCCAGCAACCCAAGCCTCTATTTGATTTTCTCGCGCTCTTCAACCATTTCCTTAGAAGTGCACACAAGCACACAAGAGAAATATCAACATCGTATATTATTTGCCTTGTCTTTTTCTCCACATTAGATTATACGCCATAAAACGCGTTATATATCAAACAGACAGACTAAACTCAACTCTCAAAAACATTTGTTCCTATATACTGTAGAACCATATTATATACCAGCACCATCATCACTTTCACCACACACCATCATCTTTCTCCTTCCCTTTTTCTCTATTTCTCCTCTCACTAGTGTAGTCTTAATGTTCCAAAAGAGGATAAATGGGAAATCGAAGACTCGACAAAATTTGGCAATCTTATATCCTCCAACTCCAACTTTCTCTCTTGTGGAGATAAACGTCTTTCGATTACCATTTCTGATATTCAGCCCAGCCAAAGACCCCAACCAAATGTGTGTGTGTACTACTACACATCGCAAGCACCACTTCTTCCACACTTTCTCCCCAGCAGCAGTGTTACAGAAGAGGATAGCTTATTTCAAGCACCAAAACATTTCAGCCTCTTATGAAACGCAACCCAAAAGAATAATGTACTTTCTTTTTTTGGTACTTTCCCCATTTTCTCTTTTCTCTCTCTCTGGTAAAGCCATTTACGCCAAAATAAAACTATGCTTTATAGGAAATGCATGCAAGTTATTTCCTTATATATCCGTTTCTCATGCTAAATTTCCCGGAGAAAGTTGTGCAGGGAACAACACACACCCAGAAAAAAAGTAGCACTAACTTTAGTGTCTATATGTGTGCTCATGTTTAAGCCTAATAATCTTTTTTTCTCCTGTCCGCTCCCTTTTTCCTTTCGAGTCTTCTTAAAATATATACCACACAATACACAATGACTTTCACTTGCAGACACTTGAGTGCTTTAACAAAAGCACCTTGTTCAACCCAGGAAAACCAATGAAGAGAGAAAGTTAACAGGGCTAATATATTCTTGTGCAGTGTGTACACCAAGGTGTATATCAAAAGGCATCAACGTCAATGACTTCTTAATAAAAACAAAATGAGCACACCTTTCACTCTATCTCTCTTGGAGAAAGGTCAGAAGACAAGAAAAGGTTTGCCCCGGTGCTTTTTATTATCCGGAAACGGGCACTAGAACTGCACTAGCTAAAAAATAATATAAAAACGGGCAATAAACCACTGCCATTACTTTTTTTATCCAAAATGAAATTTGTCTCGTTAAAACTAGAAAGCTAATTGGTTGCATTAATGCGCATCATTTTTTGTTCAAAAATCACAAAAAATTTTTGTTGTTCTGGGAAACTTTTCAGTTTACTCAAAATACTTTCTCCCCCAAACAAAAATGCTTTCCATTTTGTATCATTTTTTCCGCAAGACACATCATTCTCCTTGTCTGAATGACTTTCTCCTTTTCCACTAAACTTTCATCATAATCATAATAATAGCGTCTAATGCAATATATATCTTTATACATTTATACAGCACAATTTAACTTGCGTGCGCTTTTCTTTTCAAGAAAAAACACAGCTATTATCATCATCATCATCCTGATCATAAAACTTGGTTAGCTTTTTTTCTTGTACAATATGCACTTTCTCTATACATTTTTCTTTCCAAAGCCTATACTATACCAAACCATAAGAGATCATCCTCTCAAAAATAAAAAGAGGCTAAAGACATCGAAAATATTTCATAAAAAGCGTATTATCTTAATGCAACTTCAACTTTCTTTTTCCTATACTCGTTTTTTTGGCTGACTCAATCCTTTTCTCTCTTTCAACCCAAAAAAAGAAAGCGGAGAAAGCACACAATATTCTATACAGAATTTAAGCAGAACAAACCAAAAGCAAAAAAATGCCAAGGGTTTTCCCTTTCCTGTTCTTATTCTCTCTGTTGTACATTTCACTTCAAGCAGATTATGCAAGTGGCTTTGCCTTTTTTTCTGCGGTTTTTTCTACCATTCACTTGAAAATATCCTACATAGAGCGTAGCAGCTTGGATTTCTCTCTTTTTCCCAACAAAATATATTAAATCCTTTTTAAACTCCATTCCCCACACACACACACATCCGTATCAAAAAGGGATGCAGTTCAGACCACATGGCTCCATAAGTCCAATACATTGGAACAAGAGGAGAATCAAGTCAAAATCCATTGGAAAACCATACAAACCCCAACATTAACAGCCGTGCTTTCTCTCTCGTTCTCTCTGTCTCATTCCTTATTTCTATTAATTTCCCCTTTTCTTTCCAAAAATTATTCCTGTGACCTGGCATCACTCCCACACACACCGAAGTAAGCGTATTACAAGTCTGAAAACCACATTGACTGTCATGCTTTTCATGCCTTTTAGATTTTCTCCATTTTCTCATATTCTCTCCTTTCATTACCATTATTATTATCATTCCCACTTTCTCTTTTGAAATACCAAACCAACCAAAGAGAGAAAGCAAAAGAGAGAGAAGAAATACGACAACGCTCATTTAGCGGAAGAATTTAACATTTTCTCTCTCTTTCTCTACTTTCCAGACCCATAATAATTATATAGTGGAAAGTGAGGATAATCCACAAAATTTCCTATTATGCCATAAGCCATTACATCCTTACAAGTTTTAAGCTTCTTGCCTGCAAATGCATGCATACAGCCAGGGCCGTAAAAGTCGTCTAAAAATACTACTGACTTTTCAACAGCGACACAACTTCAAATTGGAATATTACATTAGGTTATTACGTAAGAACACACACAGCAGCTCTACACTTCAGTAATTCCGGAAGGATATGAGCTCTTTCTCTCTTGGTATAATAACACAAGCTGCAAAAAAGAAAATGCAGAGTTTAACTTTTTTTATATGCACAAAAAAATTTCAGACTGAGAGAAAAGCTACCTTTTCTCCGTTACTATTTTACTTTCACTTTGTTCATACATATGGACTCATCCTGCGCTCGTATGAGAGCGTTTGAAGAAATGACAGTAAAAGAATTTTTATAGCTTTTAAAACTATCCACCTTAAAAACATTTTTTGCTACTGCTTTCTCCTACTTTCTCCATTTTATCCTTTTTCTCTAGCCTTTCCACTTGCTATTTATGTGTATGCATATAATATGCAAAAAAATCTTTCTGATTTCACGGTTCCTTCAACCCAGTCATATATTTTCCCCGGCTTTCTCTCTTTCTCCTTTTCCCATTTTAATCCTCTTCATTTAAATTCCAAATTGAAAATGCTGCGAGCGAAACGTGTTTCATTGGCATTTTATGTGCTTCTTCCTATATATTTTTTTTGCTTCTTTAGACACAAACCCGGGCTACAAGTGTATCCATTCCAAACTTTCACTGGCAACTGTGCGCCATGCACACATTCCTTTCCCCACTTTCTCCATACATAAGCCATTTTCTTCCTTTAAACATTATCTTTTAATTCTACTATGCTAAACTGCAAGCTGGTCCTTTATTCCATTTCACTTTCTCCCAAAACCGATTTTACTAGCAAATAGCCTAGCTTTCTACTTTCTATGTCCATGTAAGCCCTACTAAACGCAATTTCCTTCTGTTTCTTCCTACACATAGCTTAAATATTTACTCTATTTTCCATTCCACTGTCTATCTATCTCTCTTTCTATTTATTAATCATGTGTGCCTCATCACCAAAAAACAAACAAGTTTACACGTTTTCCCGTCTACGCATTTCTATTTCCGTTTCGAAATAAAATTCCAAATCCTGTCCAAATTTTTAAAACTATAAACCCATTAAACCAACTCATCATAATACCCCAGTTCAAAATCAAACGTAATTACAATTTTTTCCAAATTTCTTCTACATGGCTGCCCCTATTCCTCTGTATTCTATCCACCTACCTATCTCTAGCTTACATATCATCACGATGATCACATAACAAGCCCTAATCCACTTTATGAATGAGAATGCTCCTGCTTCTATGCTGCTGCTACGGGAGTAATGGCCTTTTTTACTACCCAAAACTCCCTATGTCCCTATAAGCCTTTGCCAAACTCCATTCCCTTCCTTTCCCTTTACCAGAGAAAAAAAGTACCCTTCTACTTCCACCGCCATCCACCACCACACCAGAATATTTATTTCGTTATGAGATCCAGCGCACAAGATAATAATAAAAAAGTGTATTCTCTAAATCCTACTTTGTCTGCTGGTCTATGAAGATAGCAGCATCACCAGAGCTCGTGTTGCTGATTCCAGTGTGGTTTTCGCTCGGCAAACATCACCAGCAGCACCAGAATATACCCAACTCGCCCTTTTTTTCCTCTTAAAAAATCTTACAAGCAGGTGAACATTTCTCTGTATATACAAGCTTTGCCATAGGATCAAACTTGCATTTGACTCTGTTTAAAAAAAGATATGCTTGTGCATATATTCCTGTATTTCCAAAAAAAAACTTTTACTTTTTTATACAAAATCTCTATATATTTAGTAGGAGTAGCATCTAAAGCATCTAGAGCATATACCTACCTTGTTGTGTAACGTAACGTAACGTTTCATAACGGAATACACATATTCCTGTGTGTATGATAGCGACATGCGCTATGAATTGGTTTTTGTGGGCGAGATGCAAACTGTGCGTTTTGTGATCATCTCTCTCCGTCTCTCTTTGCGAGTTTCCTCCGACGAGAGCGATGCAGGAATATTATTTCTATACGCTCAATACTTTGCAAACTTCCCCTTCTCTTTACCATTTTATATGTAAAATGTACGTACATTCCCGCATCGCAGGGAAAACGACTAAGCAGCCGACAGTTGCCGACGAGGGTTTTGCTATTTCTTCACTTTACTTCACTTTCTGTGTGTTCTGTACATTAGCAATAATGTATATTGGTAGTATGGTGGCGGTGGTGGTGGCTTGGTCTGAGAAAGGGAAAACGAGCCAGTTTGCCCAGAGTACAGTGACACTCTCTTCTTGCAAGCTCAACTGATACGCGGAAGGCAGAGAAAAAGTGTCGAGTCTTCTGTACAAAGCTCTGAGAAAGAGAGTACACCCGCACTAAAAATAGCTGCGTTCCGTATGTTCCTCCCGTACTTTTCATTTTACCCACCGTCCAACAACCCGTGTCTGGACTTTTGTTCCTCCGCCGATCCAACCAAATAATAAAATTATTTTCCTTCACAACACACAAACAAGCATACATAGACATACCGACAAAAATTTAGATTTTATAGAGAAAATACCGGTGAATATTATTATTTCAAGTAAATCAACCGTTTTTGATGCAAATATTACATTCTTTTTTAAAAATATGCAAAAATCTCGGTACTTTTTCAGTCCAAGTTCATCTCTGGCTTGTTTTCTTTTGAAAACAGCTTTTGAAAAATACACAAGACTCCCAGAGCTCATGTCTGCGCGTTTTGTACATAAATACTCGCTCTCTGCTGCTTTCTGTCCATCTGTCAAGTTCTTCTGTATCTTTATCTCTACTGCTGCTACTACCACACAGATCTCCATTTTGCATTTGTGAGTTCAGTGAAGTGAAAATTTTAAACACAGAAACACAACAACTTAATTTATTCCCTTTCTTTTATATTCTCTTATAATTTTACCAAAACAACTTTTCTTTATCTTTTCTTGCTTAATTTCCGTTTCTATTTTGCTTTCTGTAAATGTTGTATTTCTGTCTGTTATTTCTTTCAATCTGGATAATAATTACCTATTATGCTTTCATTTTTCTGTTTTGAATGGAGTGTGTCCTTGTAACCGTTTTTGTGTTGATTGTTGCGTGAATCAGGAAATAGCCTTGAACATCCTCCACCCACTCATGCTAATGCTTTACACACGCGGACGTATACACACCTACATCTCACCTTACAAAAATAATTACCACCACATCATCAAAATACATCTACTTTACACTTTTTTACGTGAAAAGTGATCTTTCACCAAAAAAAAATGTATACAAATCAGTGCTAACTTCTCAACAAATTCTCTGTGTTTCGTGTACCCGGATGTTACTCTTTCAACCAAATTGGATCTTTCCACAACTTTACAAACTAACATTTTTTATCTTCTTCTTTTCTGTCTATTCTCGTCATTATCATCATCATCCTCACTTCACCATCATCACCAAAAACCGGATTAAATATTGTACTAAAAGTGGAGCGTACAGTAACACTCTCTCTCTCTTCTCGCTTTTTCTCTCTCTGTCTAAAAATATGGAAGTGAGAAAATATGGAAATGCCAAATTCTGACTTTTACTGGTAACATTTTCCTTCTTCTCTCTCTATCTTTTCATTGTTCTCTTCAGGAAAAAGGTTCGTGGTTTTATTTCATACCAAAATAAATGATCATCGTTATCTACTCCTTTCATCTATACACGCGCTTGTCCCAAAAATTTTCCACTTCCAAAAAAAATATTTCCAAACTTTTTCTTTTTTCAAAAGAAATAATTTCCCAACTTTCACAGATGTTCATTTGAACTATATGCACACACGCAAAATTTGAATTGATGATTAGCTAAATTTAGACCCGGTCACGTTTTCCTCTTCTTTCCTTTTTCCCTTGCCATCAAACATCTATTCTCTATGTATGCACACCATTATCATGATCATCATTTCATCATGCTCATTTTTTTCTTGCTCTCTTGTTAATTTCCTTTTTCTATTCATGATTCATGCAACTGCTCCACTAGCAGCCACACCGAGAGTCCTGTAGTCGTGTGCACCCCACTAATGATAATAAAATAAGGCATAAAACTCTCGTGAAAATGTGCCGCATTCTCATTCTCTATCTATCTATAATGTAATAACAAATGATAGCACACGAGCGGAGCAAATAACGGACTTATTATGTCAAGTCATGCCATCATTCAAGCTAACGTGTGCCGATATTACATACAAAGCCCAGTACACACAGAAGAAGAGCTAGATGCAGCCAACATCATGACAAATGTCAGAGGCATGCACTTGCTCATCTCATCTCTTCTTGCCAAACTTATTCACTCTCTGGGTTCAAAGACAGCCGCATATACAAATATAAACCAAAGTGCATCTTTTTCATTCTATTAATTCTCCGCTAAAATTATTTGGTGCGTGTCCTCCGTACCACAAACCAAACTGCATATTATGCAACTTTCAAAAATTATTTCAAACCTCTATTTTCAAGATGGAGTCTCTTCTTCCCATTTCCCATATCATAAAAGTAATTCTCAACCATGCCATTTTTATCCATTTTCTCTCTGCCATAAACCAAAAGCCATATTATTCCCAGCCAAACTGCTGCTCATCTTTTATCCTACCCAAAAATATAAAAACTTTTTTCCCTTATTCCCCTCGCCTTTCCACTTTTACTCTCCCAAGCTGTACCACCACCGCACACTATACAAAGTGGAAAGAATATCCAAAAAAACTTTCCAAATTCCACCACAGAATCCCTTTTCTCTACCAAAAAGCTCCAAAACAGGAGCAGCAGCAGCAGTAGCAAAATCTCAAAAAAATATTCTCTGTTTAAGGCTGTGGTTCTCTATGGTGCAGCACACCAAAAACTTTATACTTTGCTTTTCACGGTGCTTCTATACAGCTCAGCTTACACAGTAGCAGCAGCAGAACCCAAAAGCCAGAGCAAAATGGGGGAACATTTCCTGCTGAAAATCAATACTGTGTCGGTGTATGCACACTCTGTGGGCAAGTTTTTGGCCAGAAAAGAAACACACAAGATTCTCTCCGGCCTTCTCTGAAATGGAAAACTTTTTTCCTGCTTTTATACTTAGCTTGTGCTCTGTATTTTATTCTCCGTCTGCTGGAGAAAATTGTAAGAGATATTTTACACAGAGAGAGAAAAGAAAAAGAAAACTTGTTTCACTTTCTGGTCTGTGTCTGGCCATCATCATCATATCATGTAGCAACAGCAGAGCAGCATCCCCCTAAACCATTCCAAAATATATATCTCTCTCCCTTTTCATAATATTTCAAGCCAGGAAGTAGATGAGCTTTTGCTCTTCTTTGGAAATATTTTATGGCAAGCTATGGAGAAATGGAGCAGTCTACTTTTCCAGAGCTGAGAGCTCTGTACATGCTATCATTTTTTCCGATGAATATTACATTCCATAAGAACACCAGATGAAAATGCTAACGCCCGACACACAAGCTCACTAGTTCACACTGTTAGTTTTCTCCCCAAAAAAATATATTTTCAATTACCTTGTTTTCTTCTCTTGACTTTCCATTACATTTTCACACAAGACTGGACATACATTTTCTAACCTCTGCACTATTTCTCCTATTTTCCCCATAATTTCTTTTTCTCCCTAAACTTTCACCGTTTTGTAATGATCATCATGTTCATCATCATAGTTTGTCGTATCACTTGTTTTCTTCTTTTTTTTCTGGGGAAAAACTTCATATATATTCATACTACTTGCTTTTTTACTTACAAGAAAATTTCCTCCGCTATAAATTCACTAATAATTAGGACATTTGCATTAAATCACTCTATTTTTCCCTGTCCAACAAACTTAACTTCCATGCCTTTTTCGATTACAGTAGAAAATACTCTGCAGAACTTTTTTTCCAACTTTCATCACCCTTGCCATCATCATCGAGAAAGTTTTCCACTAAAAAGGAAACTCATTTTGATATTTTCCCCACACATTCTCCCATTCCCCATAAAATATCCAACCTTGTATGCTTTCTCTTTGAATGGGTGCTTAAACGTGTGTGTGTGTAGATACAGAAAGGGAAAGAAATCACACAAGCGATTGGTGATCACCAGAGAAACTTTCTCCGAAAACCCCAAAACTCTCGCTGTAACAATAGCGATCTAACCTAAAGATATTTTTTTCTTGTCATCATCATTCCTTCTTACATTTTCCTAGTATTCAGGTGAAGCAAAAAAATGTATACACTTTTTTCGTTCCACAATTTCAGATTAACTTACTCTAGTGGAATGATTGCGTATTGTACAGGTAGGGCTTTCACTTCACTGCAGAAAAAAGTTGTGTGTGTAAAGCAGAAAGAAAGTAAACTAAATATATTTTTTGTGTGTGTAAGCCCATAAAAGAAATTCCTTTTTTTGGTCATAAAAACCCTTTCGACTTGGCTTGACTTGACTTGCAAGTGAATCGATTCTTAATTCAATGGAAGCGGAAAACACATTCCGCTTTATTTTCTCTTTTTCCGGCACAAACTTTACACTGGGTAGGATTCCGCTAAATTGGAGTTTCCTTTTTAAACTTTTTACATTTCATATGTATTCTGGACACATTTATCTATAATAATTTGAGATAATAAGCCTATTTTCCAGAAAGTAAAAAAGTGAAAATGAAATTTATTTCAAATACAATTTATTTCTATTATTTACAGCAACTTGGGGAAAATGGACCGGAGAAATGGAGTGAAAAGCCACCGCCCATGCAGAATACTCTTTGAAAAAGGATGAAGACAGCAGAAAAAAGTGAAAGTGTTATCCGCACGCACTTACTCACACACTTTTTTTCCTCAAACTATAAAATGCCTTCAGCTTTAGCTGGCTGAAACCGGGCCAAATTTCCTATTCATGTATTTGGTCCCCTTCAACCAGCTGTAGTTGGCATTGTTATCGTCACCATATAATACTTTCTATCATGCGGACATCCTGTTTTCCCAGCCTACTCATCCCACATCTATAAAAACCGCCTTTGGATATCACCTTACTCTCTCTGACTGAAAATTTAATCCAGCCGCCCACATCAATACTACACCAGGATCACCACAGTTTCGGGACCACTATCCAATTGCCACCTAGTGAAAATCTCGCACCAGAACTGCCAGCAGAATTTTTACCCTAGGAGAAAGCCACATCACCAAGTGAAATGTAAGTAGAAAACCCAGTTTTTCAGAGACCAACTCCTTTCCACTTTTTCAAAATTTAATCAGCCTGCTCGTTCCTATTACAGGAAAGGGGAGATCAAAACCCGTCATCATAAAGAAATCATTTTCTCCTTCTTCTCAGCTCAACTCTCAAGCTCTCTCTTCACAATTCTCTTTTTTATTTGGTTCGTATACTTTCTCTCTCTTTCTCAATTTATAAAATATTACTATTATTTTATTAACGTTCCAAGAACCCAACCAAGCTCAAGGGTTAAAAAATGCTGAGCAAAAAAATACTATTAATAATACCAGCTTTCTCTCTCTCTCTGCCTGTATAACTTTCTCCTTCCACTTTGGTGACACCTTTCATCAAAATGTCAAGCTCAAGTGTGTTGCCGCACAGCTGGATCTTTTTTCCTATTTTTACCACACAACCCAGAGCACCACAACCCTTCCCACTCCTTTTTCTCCACAACTTTCTAGTTAACCCTTCTCCCAGAGACTTTCTCCTTTGCCCCTCAAATAAAATTTGGTATAAACCTTTGCCAACCTCACAGAACCTAATCAGCCTTAACAAGATCTAACAAGTCAACTCTCTCTTCTAGACAAACACAAATTTTCTCTCTCTCTAGACCTTGCTCCTTTTTATATGAATTGAGTTAGCCATTGGAAAATTTCATTAGCTCAAGAGTTAATAGCTACTCATGATACTCTGTATATTTGGCCTAAACCTCTGAAAACTTTCTTTTTTCTGTAGAGTTTGTCTTTTTATTAGAAGGAAACGCACAACCAAAAGGAAAGAAGGAGGACTACAACAACAGCCCAGCACAGTTTTCAAAAGGTTTCTTTCCTCCTTTCTCCAAAAAAATGTATAGCCTCTACAAATTTTCTTCTTTTCATAACCAGGTCCAGAGAAAGTGCCTGGGTACATAAATTAGTGTGCCCTGTGAGATGAAAATGCTGACTTTGCACAAAAAGAAAGCATGCTATATACTTTCTCCATAGCTTTCTCCAAATATTTTTTCTATGTACTTAAATTATGCTCATCTTTTAGCATCAGCATCATCATTAGCCCAAATTGGGCTGATTATTCCCTCTCTAATTTACCCCTTTTTTCTGGCTTTCACCCTGAATTAGCACCTGTACCGCTTATTATGCACAACTTTGGCATTTTTTTCTCTAGAAAATACACAAAAGTCAGCACTTTTACTTTTTTGTCCTGTGTGCACAGAGACTTTCACCAAACTCTCATCTCTCCATCATTTTCCATTTCCATACACAATCCCCAAATTACTTTCACCCGACTAAACATGCAAGCCTGTGTGTATAAAAGTGAAAGCATTTTCTATATAGCGCTCTAAATTAGTGCTCTGATGATCATACTACCAACTTTCTCTTTTCCGTCTTGTCTCTCCATCTGTGCGCAAAAATAGTGCTGCTGCCAGTGTCATCCCTGCCAATAATTTCTCGACAAGTTGAGACATTTCCCGGGAAAGTAAAGCCTCTAAGCTCATATATTTTTTGTGCTTGTGCCTCTGTGTGAGTCAGACAGACAGACAGGAGAACGCACACAGAGAGAGATAGAAACACGCCCCGTGTCCACGTTCTCAAGCGTTTGTCTTTCCTAAGTATTTAATGTTTCTTCCTCTGGCTCATTTTTTGCGTCTTACATGCTGCGTGTTTCTCTATGCTTTCTCCCCCGAAACTTAATACTTTTCCCCGGGATATCAGAGCAAAAACGTAGTGCTCTTTTCTTCAACAAGAAAAAAAATAAAACAGAACTCACGTAGAGCCCGTTTTCCTTCCCACGCTCACACACTCGCGCTTTTCTATAAATTTTGTCTGAACATAGTAATTGCGTGGAAGAGAAAGCATACGACTTTCTCTATCTCTCTCTTGTATATATAGAATTTTAACATTTCCTTTTTTTAATCTTGTGAAATTTAACTTTCCACTCGGGTGTCCCTCTCTCTCCGACTCTCAGACATCTCACATTTCATCTTTCTCTAATCTAATTAAACTTGACTTTCCCATCCGAAAAATCTTAATTCTTGCTCTGCCTGCGTCTACATTATTCATCCTCCGCTGCTAACAAAATGTTACATAAGCCATTCTCGAGAAATTCCCGCTGGAAGCTATCATCATGCAGCGCAGCAGCAAATGCCACAAAAAATAATAATATTAGAAGATGCTAAAATGCTAAAAACGAGTTTTTCTTTTTTAATTTCTGTCTTCACTCAAAAAAAACATCCGAAAAACTCCATTTGTCTTTTCTCTTTAGAAAAAAAACTTGTTGGTATTCTCCATTCTCTCTTTCTTCCAAAAAATATGAAACAGATGCAAAGTCACATACAAAAAAAGGATGCGCTTTCACCATACTTTTCCATTACAAAAAGTCATTAAAAATCTCTCAACACGTCACGTACTGTACGTATGGAAAACGCATGCATAATTAAATAATTCTACTTGGGCGTATTTAAATTTTTCCACAAAATAATACAAATATTTCTTTCCTAAATGGCAACTGGCATCATGTCCTAGTTCAACATAAACATTCAAACGTATTCAAAATTACAACTGGACACAAAAAACCCATTTTGCTTTCATGTTCATTATTTTCAGGTACAAGTAACGTGGGCGGCAAACAAACCGGAAGCGTTCTCATTATTTATTCAAAATCTCAAACCTCATTAAAAAGTCACTTCATCGTTATCAAATAAAATGCTAAATACATAACTTTCTTTCAAAATGTTTCATAATAAATTCCTTTATATCATTTCAACTCATTGAAACTTTCTCTTTTCATCCACCAACGCAGTCAACATTTCAGTCTAAAAACCAATAACAAATCTTTCCCTTGGACTGGACAACGGACATTCCCCTTTCATTAAAAAATACTTGGAATGCTTTCTCTCTTCAAACTTTCACTACTAAGTATTCACTTAAAGTTCCCTAAGCCTTTTTTATTGACCCTCATATTACATTACAGCGCCATCATCATCTTATCATCAAGTTCATTGTACATTTTTTCTCTTTTTTATCCACATTTCTCCAAAAGCTATTAAAGTGTCAACCCTCACTACTTTCTCTTTTACAACTACTGACATAAACATTTTCAACTTGCTCGCGTAAAAATAATCTAAACTTGTTTTTATTAATAGTTCACGCCTTTTCTCTCTCTCTTTAGTACAAACATAGCAATAACAATAAACTTTCTCTCTTCTACACTTTTACTTTACTTTTGCAGATTTGTTTTGTTCGCTCGTGACTCCTTTATACTTTTCTCTTTTGTGCCTTGTCACATTCAATTCACAATGGCATCCCAAAATGCATCAACCAGGAATCTCCCTTATTGTCAGTCACTCACACACTCTCTCTCCCTCTCTTTCTCTATTCCCAGAGGGTATTTTAACGGCGGGCCGTGTCAAAGGAAAAAGTGAAAGCACACTTGCAAGAAAAAACACTTTCTCTTTCTTTCTCAAGTGTCTCTACAGTAGTACATACGTACACAACAAGAAGCTAAGAACATACAACTTTTTCTCTTCTTCTTCACTACTCCGCCACTACTCATTCTACTCTGATCATCATACGCAAACACAATATACAATCCCAATAAACCTTTCCAATTCTTTTTGCTCTGAGCCTCCAAAAATTCTGTAACCCCGTTGAAGAGAATATAAACGAGGGAAACGCGTGTGCCATCGGGAATAGCAAGTAGACACAGAGAAAAAAACCCAAAGAAATAAGCTCACTTTCTCCAAAAAGAAAGTAAGAGAGAGTGTGGTATGGTAGCAGCAACAACAAAACTTAATTTCTTTTCATGGGCTAATTTATAAGAAAAGTTAAGACTTTTCCACTTGCTCCACTAGCGCATAGCAGCAGCAGCACGCCACCACCAAACCGTGGAAGAAGGAGAGGCGGTTGTGTTGTCATCATTATCATCATCATCATCAAGCTATACTTTTTCTCTTACGTACTTTCTATACCTACTAGAAAATATATCCTCTTACATTTCATCTAATTTTTCTCCGTCTTATTTTCTCCGTCCGAAATGGCTAGAATGGCAAGTAGAGGCAAGAGGCGCAGCAGAGGATTGCAAACATTTCAAGGTGTCACTTAAATGACACTATCTGTTACAATGTCGCTGGGAAAATGGAAGCCCGACTATTTTCACGCCCTTTGCACCACACTGCCATCTTCTCCACCACTCTATTTTCTCCCCGTGTATATTAAGCCTTCTTTCTTTTTTCCCAACTTTTTTCTTCTTCTAGTCCACCATCTTCAAGAAAATCTTTCGCTTTGCTTTTACTACACACGTGCATTATTATTACAGCTAGTGAACCACGCTTGAGTACACCCCGAGAAATGCATACATATTCAGTAGAGTAGAGAAAGCATTTTCTCTTTCTGGCCGGCTGGCATTCTAAAAACCCGGAATTTGCTTCTTATTTTCTCACCCTAACAGCACAAGAGAATAAGAGGAGGACGCACACACATTATCCACTCTTGAAACTATCTTCCAGTTATTTTAGAGGCTCTTCACTTTCACTTCACCTTATTATTTGTTTCCCTTCCAGAGCCTCCAAAGCGGCTTCAACCCTCTTTATTTCTCTGCAGGCATTGCCATCAGCCCATCCGCGTCACATTTTCCAGAGAGTCATCACAGCATAAAGAGAATAATGGCATTATTGGGTGCTCACACACACACAGTTCAAGTGGAAAAGTGCCTCTTTCTCTTTTCGTCGATAAATAATGGTATGCAAAAGACAACAGGCAGAGCACAAGAGGACACCATAAGCCTTTCAAAGTGGAAAATCCTTTAACTTTCTCTCTGCTTCGTATCAAAATAGCATCAGGAGCAGCATAAGAAAAAGTGGCTCTGACGACACCAAAATTCCAAGCCTTGTCTCCGCTCCGCGATCATCATCATTTTGATGCCCGAAAAGAAAATATACGATATTGCTTTCTTTATCCTTTTCTCCGTTCTTATCTGGTGTCTCTGTATGAAATTATATGCCCAGAAGAAAAAGAGAAAGCATTACGTTACACACTTGACGAGCAGAAGAGGACAAGGACAAGACTAACTGAACAAGAAAAACTATTTAGCTTTCTTTCTCCCTTCTCGTCTCTAAAGGAGAAAATGCCTTCACTAGCTTTCACCAGTACGCACGCATACACACACACCTTTCTCTGGGCAGATGATGATCAAGAAAATATTTTATGCAAAATATGCGCCCTATTATGTATTATCAATAGAAAGAGAACGACATAGCAGCTGAAGCAGATGACACTTTCACCGGATTTTTCTCTTTTCATCAATTTTCCATTCATATCTAAGCAGTAGTATCATCATCCGTTTTTAATATTGTTTGTCCGCTACACACTTCCATAGCTTATAAAAATGTCATGCTTTCTCCAGAACAGATTGCGTACTTGTCATCATCATCTACTATGCATTAAAATGCAAACTGAAAATATTCCTGAGACATTTTTTCCTTCAAAAGAGAATGCCTTATGCATGAATATTCACAAAGTTTCTTTCGCTCACATGAGCCCTTTCACTTCAAGTGAAAGCTTCACTGATCAATATCACAAAGAAAACGACAAGTACTTTATACTACTTTTCTGTTTTAAACCGGCTCAGTGTTCACTCGCATTTTCTGTAAAAAAAGAAGAGGGAAAGTGACTGCTTGGTTGTCAGTGAAAGGTTGAGTCTTATGCCACGTCACACACTAAAATGTCAGTTGCGTGGCTCCAAATAGCACGTGTGCATTTACTACATCTAATCCCAACATTTCATCTGGCCCCATTGCAAAAATTAACTTCTCTATAGGAAAAGGAAATTATCCAGGTATTATCATGCAAAGCGTATTATTTTTGCCATTTCAACCTTTCCAACACGAAAACAACAGGAAACGACTATCATATCAAAATCAAGTGTGTGTGTCGCACCAGGCCATTTTTTCTCCGTGTAACTCAGATCATCTAAAATATTTACCCGTGTCATTTCACAATGACCATATACTGCGTATATAATACTTCCGTCTTCCGTGCACCGTTTTATTTTCCACCGTCTGACTTCTGACAGGAAAATTACTCTCTGGTTTTTTCGCCTCTGTGTGTTCATGTTCATGTGCCTGTGACAGGCTTGTAACATTACCTATCATTTTTCATAATTAGTTGAAACTAAAGCCCAAACAGTCCAGAAAGCAGAACATTTTTTCTTCATCATCTGCCCACTACCACACAAGCCTTCTCTGCTCCTGTTTCACTTTTGTCCCCAGAGACGTTTTCTCTTTCTTTCCAGCTTTAACTCTTGATGAAAGCTTACAACCTTAGACCATAATATAATATCCTAGACTTTCACCGGCTTTCGCCCTCACAGTTTCAGAGTGACCTCTGCCGTTTAGCTACCTACTCACACAATCTTGTTCTCTCTCCTACACAGCCTATTATGACAATGATCATATCAAGATAGCCAGCTATACAAACACATTGTCTTGCAAACACTTTCATTCTCCTTCTTCCCCGCTTTTCCCAAAAAACTACCAAAAACCGACTTTCTCTGTCCGTCTCTCTATTTTTCTTATCTCTTTTGATAAAATCATCATCACCAAACAAAAGCTCCTTCTTGTGCCTTCTACCCGCTTTTCTCCCAACCCCAGCCTTCTTATAAGCTGTACGTGAATAAATGAAAGTTGAACATGTTCTTTCTCTCAGAGAAAACTCTGTGTTCTGTATAGTAAATCCCTTGGTCTCTCACCTCACCTTTTGTTACTTGTACATAAACCAACCACTATACTTTCTCCATCTTCTTCAAAAAGAAAAAAAACTTTCAAAGTTGGACGGGTACAACCTCTGTTCCATATTATATCTATTTTTCTCTCAAGAAAAAAGATGAATAGAACAACTTTCTTCTTTTGGTTTTGCTACATGTTTCACTACGTTTCCTCCTTTCCATTTCCAAGTTTTCACATTCAACAAAAAAGTTGTCCAAGTTAGCTAGGTAAGTCAGTGCAGCAGCAGCAGTGGAGAAAAGTCATAGAAAGCCGTTTTTAGTTGAACCACCAGCACAAACTCTAAAGAAGACGATGATTCTGCTAACGATAACGATCAACTTTGTTCCAGAGCATTTCTACATTATTATGACAGCCTATTCTCTACTTTGGACTTGTATACATTTTCTTCAAAAACCAGAGAATAAGAAAATAGGGGAAAACACACACAACTTTCTTTTCTCTTCAGAAGAAAAAAGAATGACATGGCAGACTATTGTCTGTAGTTTTTTGAAGAGCTTTCTTCTTTTTCTTCCATTTTCCCCCGGTTTGTTTTGTTGGGGTGCGCATTACACATTGCTGCTGCTGCGGCCTATTACATTACGTCGATTAACCAAGCATTAGTAACGTTTTCTTTTTAGTCAAGAAAAAAAATACATTTTGGCTTGTGCTTTCTATTTCCTTTCCAACAACCAGCTAAACAACAAGACAGAAGAGAAAGTTGGTAAAGTTGTTGTGTTGTGTGGAAGTGCACAATATTTTTTATTGTAATAATAGCAATAGAAAGTATTACGATTATTATTGCTGGCAGTGTGGATTCATCCGGAAAGCAATTTTTTCCAGAGATAAACAGCATATCAAATTATCACGTAAAACGCATGGAAAATATAATGTGGGATTATTTAACATTTGCAAAATGCACAATTTTCCAAGTTTTAACCCGAATTTTTAAAAAGTTTTACGAAGATCAAGCTTATAGGCTTTGTACCCGATACCCTAAGAATAAAGCACATCAATAATTTTTTGGATAAATTCCATCCGATAAAAAACCCGAAATGAAACAAAGCAAATGAACCGCACTGCATTGCATTCGACAGCAGCGCATTGTATCTCTTGTCTTGTCTTTTCTGGAATCTAATCCCATGCAAAACCCACTATCCACTTTCTCCTTCTCGCAATTTTTCCGGTTCGGTGAAACCAAATGGAAAAAAGTGGTGGAAGTTGGAAGTACAGTAGTATCATTGGCATGTACTATCTTTAGCCAACATCACACTTATCCGCTATCCTCATGCCCATCTTTCTTTCTCCAGAAAAAGAAAACTTGTGCTTTCACTTTACTTTCTCCGAAACATGATATTTTTCAAAGTTTTTATTTCACGGCACACTAGCTTTCGCACGGTTATGTTTAATGAATTGGTAGGAAGATTGAAACGAAAATGGTGAATTACGTCAATGGACAAAATGGCAAATTGCTTTAAAATAATGCCAAGTTTTTTATGTTCCTTGCTTTAATTTAAGATGATGAGTGGATGATGATGAGTTGTAAGAAAGCCCAAAGAAACAAAACTTTTTTTACTGACCTTGGATTTCCCCTCAGCGCCGCATGATGAATGCTATTAAACCCATTATTATTCGTCAGCATCACGTCCGCATGATGATCCAGAAGCAAACTAAGCATGTCATCACGTTTCTTGCTTATTGCGTCATGTAACGGAGTATCTCCCTCCAAATCCTGTAGACTGGGATGGCAGCTCAGCCTAAGTAGCGTACGAACCACTCCCAAATGTCCCTTGTTAACTCCAATGTGCAAAGCAGTTTGCCTTTTTTTGTTTCTAGCGTTTAGATCGGCTCCCGACTGGGCTAGCATTTCGATTACGGCAGGCTCGTCCCCAAACGCGGCGTGATGAACAGCACGATCCCCATCCTTATCCTCAATTTCCGGATCTGCTCCGTGGTTCAGGAGAACGCGGATCACGTCCAAGTGGCCGTTCTGGCTGGCTGCTTGGAGTGCCGTGTGACCGGAAAAGGGACCGTTAACGTCGCATTCACCCCGTTTTAGAAGCTAAGAACAAAAAACAAAAAATATAATAATATATCAATAATCAAAAAAACTTTTTTAAATCTATTTTTTCAACTTACCTCTTCGCACTTTTGCACATCCCCGTTAGCCGCAGCCTTTACAAATTCTTCGTTGATGTCTCCAGTGACATGATTTTCAAACAATTTCTTAAGCAGTGCGCTCAATCGTTCTAAAAAAGTTCAAAAATCCATTTTCGTTCCAAAAATCAATTGGATTTTTTAAAAATTTTTTAAATGTCCAAACCTCCACTGGAAGATCCTGGAACGCTTCCATCCGAACTAGCCACTTTGGTCACCGCCGCAGGATTATACGTCCAGCATGTTCCACACACCTCGATTTTGAGATCATTGTCATGATAAATCTGCTGAACTCTTCCAATTCTTCCCAACGTCTTAAATAAATCAAAACAAAAAATATTACAGAAATCCAACACAATAAGCTATGAAACTAAATATTTTTTATGATAATGGGTTTGTCCGGAGAGGAACGAGGCACTAAGCTATGGTCTAGCTTGACACCCAGAGATCCCCAGTATTTTAATTTTGGAACACAGCACACCATAAATGATATACTCCGCATTTGAAAAAGTCAATTCTTTAGACAATTTCTTGGCTTGTTCCTTTTTTTAATTATAATTTTTTCTCAAGAATAATTCATTTAAAAACGTACAGGCAGCATAGCATCAGCCCACTCGCCATGTCCCCTCTGCAAAATCTTAATCCTTTCCAAATCCGAGCAAATCTGCACCACATCTCCAACCGCAAAGCCTCCCGAGACTTCCAAAATATCCGCAGCTTCTACTCCACCCCCTCCAGCAGCTTGATCTCCTCCGGCGGCGTGGGTGCTCACGGCACCGGGAAGGTTTACTTTGGTGAGTACAGCAGGATTGAAGGTCCATCTTTCAAAAGAAAAAACATCACAACTCTCTAACAACCATTCTTAAAATCTTAATCAACTCATTCTTCTAATCATTTTTACCGATTTCCCGAAGGATAAGCCACCACAATGTCCCTGTCCTCATCAATTCCGATCACAGTTCCAGTCGTTCCCAAACATTCATACATGCCATCAGTCCATCCTCCATGTCCGTGCTGCAGGCTTTGAACGACATCAATTTCCAAGTTGATATTCACCTGAAACATGTAAGCAAATAGATCGTCATATCGCCAACTACAAATTGTGGAACTTAAAAGTTTCCCGAATAGTTCATTTTTTTTACCTGATCTCCCACTTGAATTCGCTGTGCCCCACTGCGGGGTCCATCCCCACCCAGCAAAGGAAGATGATCCCGGTAAACGGTTCCTCCCTTCGCGTCATTAACCACTTTCAAGTCAGCCTTAAGAAATGAAAGAAAGGCACAAAAATGCGATGCATTATTGATTTTTAAAATGGATTTAATTTTAATTAAGTGATCATTTACCATTCCTTCGAAGCCCACACGATACAAATTTTTAGCTCCAGTGTCCCAAATCACATAAGCCGCACTTCGGGGACTGGCTGCGGACCAGTCCTGGATTTCAGTCAGTTTTCCACGTCGTCCATTTCCACCTTGAACCAAACGCGGATATTTGACAACCATTAGATCCGATTCATTCCTTGAAGCTTTTGCATTAATTAATAAATAACTGTTAAAATCTGTTAAAAACTTTACCGTCTTGATCTTCCCACTGCCAATCCACTCCACGAACCACTCTAGCACCAGGAAATAGACCACGAATTGCAATTTTCTTGCTTTTCCTTCTCGGCTCCATCAAAGTCCTTTAAAAATCATTAGCAAGCCATCAATTAACGTTTAATGAACCAAACGAGTCACCCAACTATTTATAATTTATTTACCTTCCACTCTCCGGCGTAGTAAACCTAGAAAACCTGTGTCTTAACGAGTGCTTATCCGTGTGATAACACAAACTGCACAAGTCATAATTAGGACACTCTGCACATTTCCACCGTATTCCGAAAATGGGTTGCTGCCGACAAGTATCGCACATTGTTCCATCGTGTTTAATCCCTTTATAAAAAGCCAACCAATCACACAATTAAAATCAACAATCAGTAATCAAACTTAATTATCCTTAAACTCGCTAACTACCTGTTGGAGCATTATCCAAAATCCTTAGATCGTAAGCCACCGCACACCGATAATTCGCCGCAGTGCCATTATCCCACACAACCACAACCTCCTCAGGACTCTCAAAGTTTCTCACCGTTCCAACGTGGCCTTCTCCTCCATCCTAAAAACCAAACCAAAATCTCCATCAAATTTTCTCAAAATCTTCATTAAACTGTCCCAACAATTAACTTTTAACCTGTTTGCCCCATTTCCAATCCGGCCCACGTACAACCCTGGCCCCCACCCCTTCCGCCGTCAGTCTACTGGTTCGTGCACTAATACTACTGGCGGCCGCCTCCATCTTCCTAGATCACCTCCCAAATCACCTCAAAATCCCAAAGAAACTTGACACTCTCAACACTTCCTTCTCAACAAGCACATCTATCTTTAGTCTCAGGCAACAGGTAGGATAATTAACAATTAACCCCTTGCCACTTTGCCTCTTCACTTTCCTTCAAAATCCACCGTCTACCTCCTGGTCTCCTCTCACTTTCCTCACATCACCTCCAACACCAAATTCCCTCCAAATTTCACAGGTCACCTTAAAGTACACTCAGTTCTTAATCTTGCTCCAAATTAATCCACACACGTGCTTGTAGCATCCCTTGCCAAAAAATCGCCACAACTTCCTGCTTGCTCCCAGGATCACCTCCAGATCCCCTCTTCAAGTTCCCGTGTCCAATTTTTCAGGTGCTTGTTCAGGCCCTTCAAAACTTCCTTGTTCTTGTTTTATCGCTTTTATTAACAGGCCCTAACCATTCACTCGGCAATGGACTTCACTTCTTCAGGGCGACCCACTAAAAAGCCTGTAGAATGCAGGTGTGCAGTACCTTGTTCTTGTTGATTGTTTTGGCGCATCTACCTCTTCATTTGCCTTCTCAGCAGCTGCACCGTCTATTCATCGGGCCTTCTGCATTCAAGCTGACCATCTGAAAATTTTTAACACGAGACGGGACACCCAGAAGAGCTTCACACGACCACTGTCTACTTCTTGCCATTCGATTCTCAAGAACCTAAAAAACTTGAGAGGTACGAACCAGTATGCAATCTCAAGTCTGATTCTTTTTTCTTTAGGGTAAAACTGCAACTGGCGACTGCAAAGCTTAAAAACTTCTCAGCTTAAAGCTGAACAATGCTTTAACAATGGCCTGTTTTTCAACCCTTTTCCTTCCTCTTTCAAATGTTAAGTTGCTTTTCAGAGGTTTTCCGCTGCCTTCACAGGTTGTTCTAATTGCAGCTGTAAAAACTGCTGTGAACAAGCTAAAAAGAGACTACCGCGCTGTTTTTCATCCACTTTCTATTGCACCGTTGCAAACTTCCCCGGTAGACTTTCTCGGGGAGAAATGCACCGTTTATTTTTGGAGAAAATAGAGCTTTCACTTTGCATGGCTTTTTGTATGCTTCAACGTCAACGCAGATTATGTGTCAATTTTTGGCACTCGTAACGTTAGTAGATGCAATGCTGCCATTACGTATTTGAGGATTAACGATACTAATGATGAATAATTAAATGTCAAGCCATTTTCTGGTTCTGTTAGATATTTTCCATGATCCGTGTATATAGCTTGTATTTTATTTAACTATTTTTCTAATTGTACATGTTATTTTATATGTAATTATATTAATGGACTAGGTTTCCTTTATAATTATTAATTATAACGGTTATTGTGTATTGTTACTTAATTATTGTACAGTAAACTGTAGTGTGTATAGCTATTATAGTTAGCAGTTTAATTAAAATTTTTAGGAAATTAAAAGATTTTGAAGAAGAAACTTGTGGCTGAAAAAATTAGGCCTGTTGTGTTTGTGTTTATAAAAGAAAAGTTAATAAACATTTAAAAGTTTTTTTGTAATTTGTAAATTGTAACTTAATTAGTAAAATAAATGTTTGTAATAATTAACTTGTAACTTTTGTTAGTTTTTGTTTTTTAGCCTCTTTCCTTTACTTGATGAATGAGTTATAACGGTAAGTGAATAATAGTCTAAAGTACAAAAAATTATTAACACAATCATTCTTTTCATTCTTTGATTCTTAATTTTGATTATTTTTAATATCGGATTTTTTGTAAGCCTTGGTTAAGCTTTGATAATATTTTGTTTGTGATAATGCGCAAGCAGACTCTGGTCAGTTTTTCATTTCTTGTTACAGTTACAACTTTTTTAAATGCAGAGAGATGAAAGTTTTTTAGTAGAAATTTTTAAAGTTTTACCGTTTTAAATTGAGTTTAAGACACAGGAGTTTTCTTAAAGTTTTGCGACATTTCCTTCTAAACTATGGTTACCATTCAATCTTACAATTATTTTGGTGGTGCTATTATTTCTATAAACTACAAACCTATCTACCTATTACCTAGTTTTCAGAGTATTGTTCTAAATACTTTGTGTAATTGCCTATATTTTAAACTGCTAAATGCGTTATTAACTTTTATCTACTCCCTACACGTTTACGCTTTTAGGTGTGAATTATTTTGCGCTTAAAAACTAATCACTTTCTGCTAATTATTTACTTAACTAAATGCCTATTTTCACATATAGTAGTAGCATAATAGCACAGTTAACAGAAAATAAAACCTTTTAATAATCCATCCATTTTACTTAAAACCTATCTAAAAGCAAAAGCTATAAATTGTCTACTCATCAAAAGTAAAAAGTTTACCTATTTTTCCACAATTATTCGTCCGTTATTCTAAAAAGATCTGTGAACCATACAATAAGTTTTGCACTTTTTGTTTTGTTTTAAGCTTCTAGTCATCAAACATCAAACCAACTTTGCAAAATGTTTAAAAATCACAAAAGCAAATTATATTCGCCAAACCAATTATATTTACAAACCATCTATTTACGCGCAGCTAATAACTTTTTAATAATAATTAATTCATTTTTTTCTCATAAAGTCTTTGTGCTTAAAGCTAATATCACCACACCTCCAATCATAATTATTTGAAATACACCTTTTTATATTGCAACGCAAAATAATTCACTAAAAATTTACACTAATTTACTTAACTAATGATATATTTTTTATCGGTTAATAATTTTTAGACTTTGAATTTTAATCAGATAGACAATCTATTAGATAAACTTGGTGTTTTGGCAGCAAACTTTTCACTATCAAATGCAAAGGTTTTTCTGAATGGGCCAATTGATCAATCCATTTTTCCAGCTAGTTGAATTCAAACTAGATACGAGACGCGAGATATAAAATCGGAATCTTTGGAATAAAATTTTTTCATGAGCACTCCTACTCCATTTTTTAGAGATTTTTTCCATCAAGTTAATTGTTCCCAAGTTGTTGAACAAGCGAGTTTAGCGATGAGGTAGACGCCAAGTTCACAGCTTCTTTGTTGGACAAGTCTGCACATTCTCCCCATTTGATGTTTGTGTACTCCCGGCCAATTTCCAAGCATTTCTATAAGATTGTTCAAGCGTTTTTATATTTTGGAGAAAATTAAAAAATCAATAATTTTGTGGAAGTATTTTTACCTGCTGAGCCTGCAACCTCTGGGCAAAGGTGTCCACATAATGCAGCAAAGCCAGATAAACGAACTGGTACTGCGCTTCCGTTTGAACCATGCCCGATCGTTGGGCTCGCACCATTTGAATGGAACGGCGGACGTCAATTTCCGAGTGTAAGCCACATCTACGCACCTATTCCAAAGAAAAAACAGAACTTTGCAAAACTTACTAAAAAAAACGAACCCGCTCTCAATAATTTTCTCTACCTGATCAATAATGAGATCGACAACAATGAACGTGCCCGTTCGGCCAATTCCCGCCGAACAATGTACAATAATGGGTCCTGCCGTTTCCAGCATTTCCTGACGTTTATTCACTTCATATAAAAAGTTTAGCACGCAGCCGGGGTCATCGGGAACACCATGATCAGGCCACGCCTATATTTTCCCCAAGAAAACCATTTCATTATACAATTTTTTTACCTAGCCCATCTACCATTTCCAATATCCGAATATTTTCTTACGCTAAAATGAAACTGATAAATAATCCGTTCCTCCTTGTGATACTTCATGGAAAACTCCCTTAAAATGAAATCAGTGTTGGTGGTCTCCTTCAAGAAGCACAGCTTCATGCCCTCTACATCCATATCCTTTCCGGGATCGGGCCAATAATGTGCACATTTACTCTGCAAGAAATCCAAAATTTTCATTATTCCAAAATTTCCAAAGAAAATTTCACAATTTTGTCAGTGGTCCATACCTTTCCCCTTTCAAACTCCTTCGTGGTCATTACAATCACCCGACTATTCTCCTGCCAAACCATATACCAAAAATCCGCTAGTGTGGACGGCAGACACCCTTGCGTGGCAATATAGCACTTTTTACTCCCTTCAAAAACCTCATCCTCTGGTCTTATATAATTCGCATTAATATAATCATGTGGCCAAGGTTCCTTCAGCACCACCCGGGTATGATCAAACGGCAAAATATTCTTGTACCGATTTTTATGCCTATTGCTCGGCTTCTGTCCCTCCTTCCTACTAAACAAATGCTTAACCTCTTGCTGCTGTAAACTTTCAAATTCCTCCCAAAACCCGGCCTTCTTCCCGTTCTCCCTAGTCAACTCCCTCACCCTTGCCTCAATCCCCGAAGCGGGTATCTTGGTCGCATTAAGAGGCTGCTTTAAATGCACAATTGTTCCCAGTGTATCCACCATCGGATTCTTTTTACAGTGCTCTATCAAATCACTCAAGCTGTTAAACTTGTCCCCACCCCCGATATCATATTTGCCAGCTTGACACCTAATTTTCACATGGGTCACTGTATCATCCGTCCTCACACTCAATACAAAATGACCCGGTTGACTTTGACTTTCTCGCACCAAAAAACTGCCCGATTTTGCCTTGTCCAAAAGCATTTTCTCTGCTTCTTTGCCCCCAATATCCCCATGGAACCAGCGCTCATTTGTGGGATCAGCGCAATAAAGCGGAAGCTTTAGTTCAATTAATTCCCCATTCTTTTCCCTTAATTGGCCCTGGTTCTCCGTGTAGTACTGTATGAGCTCGTGTAGCGTGGCAAATTTTTCGCCTCCGTGTAAATCATAGAAATCGCCAGTATTCTGGATTTTCACGTGGGTCACCGTGCCCCTTCGCCTAACGCTTAGGGTAAAGTCTCCCGGAGAGGAGCGACTAGGCCGAACTAGAAAACTGCCTTCATTTCCTCGCTCCAGTAAAATCCTCTCGGCTTCCACTCCGGAAATATTGGGATGAAACCACCTTAAAATTTACAACAAACCCAAAGCCCATAAAAAATCCACCTCTTTACAAATTTGCATAAAAAATTTCTCTGCACCCACCTATGTCCTAAGGTGTTTCGATGGCCCATAATTAAAATTTATCCTTTAAAATTTTCACCCAAAATTGTTTTTCTCTTTTCTTCAGTTCAGTAGTCACTTTTTATATAAAATATTCATTCAACTTTCTTTCCCTTTTCCTTTCCCAGTAGTAGCAGCACAGTGTTCACCTCCGTCTCGTTTTACATCCAACGTCGCACTAGCACTTTCCCCAAATTTCATTTTCTTAGCCTGTCAAATAATTCCTTTTCTTCTCATCTCCTTCTTCTTTATGGCTTTCTTAAGAAAGTGATCATGTTCTCATGTAACATCCTCCTCACACCTGACACCTCCAACCTTCAAAACCACTCAACACCCAGCACAACATCATCAGAACAATGGCTTATATTCCTATTGCTCCCATTTCCTTTAAAAAATATATCCAATATATTGACAATAAGTTTGTATTTTGCATGTGCTTGTCACTCACAGAGTACGTGTATAGCCTTTCTATTCATCTTATCATCTTCTTCTTTTCTAGTTTTTTTTTCAAAACTCATTTCCTTTTTGTTATCCACATCCACCCATTTCCATTCCTCTTTGAAACCACTTTCCCTTCTTTATTTGTACATGTCATTCTTCTTCAAGCAAATCGATCCTTGTGCCCAGTTTTTAAGCACAGAACAACGAACAGGAAATACAGATGTACACACACCTTACTCACATCTCTCTTGCCATTTTATTTTCCTTTGGCTTCTTGCAAAAAAAATCTCAGAAGCAAGAAGCCTTCTCTAGTAAAGCCATTTCCATGTAAGTTAGATTTTGGATTGAAATGGAGCACAGAGCATACCCCACAGGGTTTGCTTTTTATAACCAAATAAATTCTCAACTTTTCCTCAACTTCCAAAATCCTGTTCCAATAATTCGTTTTCCATGTTTCCACACATCCAAAGGAACAAACAGCTTTTCTTAGAACTTTTTTTTATTTATTTACTTGTCCCAATCAACCTTGTACAATGTATAATGTACGTAGCCACAAGAAGAATAAAAAATGGAACGTGTTACCAGTTGTTTTAACCAGTACAAAAAATTATATCACAATATTCCCTAATTCCCTTTACATATCTGCCATACATTTTTACTTAACCCAGTAGGGAACTAGAACATCGAACAGAACGTAATAACTTATATAACAGAATGCATTTTTATTTTCCAATTCACTTTTTTTTTGTACAATTGCCGTGATCATTCTGATGTCAGTAGTGAGATCCCATAATAATTTCCAAAAGACATGTGTGTGGATAAGGAGCTCTGTACAAACTAGGAGGAGTAGTAGTAGAAGCCAGAACAGAAGCCCAAGTTTTGCTCTAGAACATCAGTGCAAAAAAATATTTTTTATCATTTTATATTGTTCCTAGTCTAGTTTGTAGTTCTGAAAATGAAATGCTGTGTTCGTGAGTATGATTATTATTGCCATTGCATTTTATTTCTGCTGTGGAGAGTTCTTCTGTATGCGAAGCACGTAAAGTATCTATATATATATAGAGTGATTCCGACGTCTGTTACAATCCTTGAATACATACCATGACATGAAAAGTAGTTTTTTGCTACAGTAACAGGAAAATATGTGTTGTATGACCTCAAACTTGAAAAAGTGTATGCGAGAAGTAAAAAAGCCCTAATTTTTTGCACACTACTAAAGAATTACATGCGAAACAACATACTTACTTTTCAGAAACTTTTATGCTTTCGACGTTCAAAAAGTGCATGCGAGAAGTTGAAAACCCCTAATTTTTTGCACACTACCACAGATATGCATAAATAGCAGCATACTCAGTTTTCAAAAACTTTTATGCTTTTGATGTTCAAAAGGTGCATGCGAGAAGTTGAAAATCCCTAATTTTTTGCACACTACCACAGATACGCATTAATAGCAGCAAACTCAGTTTTCAAAAACTTTTAAGCTTTCAACGTTCAAAAAGTGAATGCGAGAAGTTGAAAAATCCTAATTTTTTGCACATTACCAAAGAATTACAGCAACATTATACTAACTTTTCAGAAACTTTTATGCATTCGACGCACGAAAAGTGCACGCGTGAAGTTGAAAAATCCTAATTTTTTGCACACTGCCATTGGTATGCATAAATGACAACATACTAACTTTTCAGAAACTTTTATGCTTTTGATGTTCGAAAAAAGCATACAAAAATTTGAAGAATTGTGTTTTTAGAGAAATGCCTACTAAAATACATAACTGAAAGTTTCGAACCATCTAGATGTACATTTTTAAATAACAATAAAATTATTTGATTTTGATTGTTTTTGCGGTGGCAGGGCGTATGCCTGCACTATAGCTTTTAAATTTTTAGAAACTTTTATGCTTACGACGTTCGAAAAGTGCATGCGAGAAGTTGAAACCCCCTAAATTTTTGCAAACTACCATAATTATGCATAAATAACAACATACAATATTTTCAGAAACTTTTATGCTTTTATGCTGACTAAAAACTTCGAAGCATGTAAATGTACATTTTTAAATAACAATAAAATTATTTGATTTTGATTGTTTTTGCGGTGGCAGGGCGTATGCCTGCACTATAGCTTTTAAATTTTTAGAAACTTTTATGCTTACGACGTTCGAAAAGTGCATGCGAGAAGTTGAAACCCCCTAAATTTTTGCAAACTACCATAATTATGCATAAATAACAACATACAATATTTTCAGAAACTTTTATGCTTTTATGCTGACTAAAAACTTCGAAGCATGTAAATGTACATTTTTAAATAATAATAAAATTGTGTTTTATTAAGATTGTTGTTGACGTGGCAGGGCGTATGCCTGCATTATATCTAGTATCTATTATAGTAAAGTAGAAGTAGTATATGGAGATATAAAAAGGGTTGTAATTTTTTTAGATTGTTGGTTACATACTTTGTAGCTCTAGTTCTAGTAGGGCACAAGCCAGCAGAAAAGTTGTGGTTTTCGTGTAAGCGTGTATGTGACTATGAAACTGTGACCGTAACAAGGAGATAAATGGTTAGGGTAGATGTTTAGAGAGATGTAGAGAGGACTTTTTCTACATATTTTAATTACTTTTGAGTTGGTTGAGTAAAGTCAAATGGTTTGGTTGTGGACAGAAGAGTGCAATACTGCGTAATGTTTAGGGTGGCAAGCAAACTACATGTAGCTACATCAACATTCTTACATGAAAGCTACCCGAACGAAGCCAAAAATTGAAAGACAAATGAATAGAAAATATAAGCTTATGTTCCTTTTTGGCTTTTAATCCTTTGCCCTTTTTTGGCTGCTTTGTCAACTTTTTGGCTTCTGTTTTAGTAACTCACTTGACTTTTAGAAGTAGAAATATATGTACTAGCTGGCAGTTTTATGCAACTTTTTAAAATACAATATTCTCAAGTTATGCGTCCGTTTAAAAAAATACGTAATTTATACGGATTATTTCCGTAAACAGATACTACTCTTCCGCCATCGGTTTATTTGTTATACATAATTAACAATTATTAAAAAGCTGGAATATCCATGAAAATTTACTTTCCAAAAAATCAAAATTTAAACCAATTTTTTCGGAAGTCCATCCTCATTCAACAAAGTATTCTCATTCTCATTTACTTGTTGAGGCCCCTCACCAATTTGCGTGTGTATAATGTACCGTAAAGCATTCCTCTCTGGCCATGGCTCTGATTTCTTCAGCTCACTTAAATTCTTCGGAAAAAATCAAGAAAATAACTTAATTACACGTTTAACTACAAAATGCTCATTAAACTTAACAACCCAAACTTACATTTGGAAGCACCGCATTTTCCACTTTTAATCCCCGATAATACTCATCTCCCTTCTTGTCTGTTGGAAACATGTAATTCACCGCAGCCAAAACGACTGGAACATCCTTCTCCAGCAAATAAAGACATGCGTTTGGTCCCGCGTCATACGTATATGCAGCCTGAAACATTTTAATAATAATTCATCATTAATAATTTTCTCATGCATTTTGTAAACTTATTTATTTATTTAAATGTACCAAAGTCCTTCCAGCAAGCTTATTAATCCCATGAATTAAGCCAGCAATTGCATGGCTAACGTCAGTCATGTAAACTATGGGCGGATAGGTGTCTAGTGCCACGGCATGGAACTGATTGCTGTCTTGCATAGTGATTCGTGCAAAATTCTCAAAATTCCTGTACACAATTGCCTGAAAATGTACATCAATTTTACATGTTGCAATTTATCTCGCGTCATTCATTGTTTGTGGCTATTGTTAAATGTACCATTTTACCTTCGTTATTTCACTCATTCTTTCCGGCACACATTGTGCAACCCTGTGTTTCAACAGCTCGCTGGTTTCGCAACTTCGCTGCATGCCAAACGTACTACTTGTCTTTTTCTTGGAGTCGCTTACCACCAAAATCAGCACTCTCATTTCCGGCCAATGGTTTGCTGGAACAATTTGCTGGGCTATGGAAGTTTCCGAATTGCTACCCGCTATCCAGGCAACAAAGCCGCCATAAATGCTACGACAAGCACTACCCGAACCCTGCCTGGCTATTGTGCTAATGTCGCCCGAGATTTTGTACAGTTGGGCTAAGGTGTAAACAAGACAAGCGTATCCTGCGGCGGATGACGCCAGACCGGCGGCCGTGGGAAAATTGTTTTCCGAACAGATATGCACACTCCAGGTTAGTTCATCGGGGGACAGTTTACCTTCCTTTTGGGCTCGTTGGCGAACTTCGGAGAGACAGGCAACTAGACGGGGATTTGAAGGGATGGATTCTTCAGTTCCATTAAGCCATAAACGGTCTTGGGTAAAGTGGGGACTAAAGGCAACTGTGGTTTTGGCACACATCTGCAAATTTAAGGCGACAATTTTATGAAATGCTTTGTTAAACGACATATCAATTACTTTAGGTCATTAATTCGCCGAATTCTTAACGTGAATAATTTACCTGATCTGTGTGCAATGTGCCACTTAAACTGTCATTTAACGGAATTATCAACTTTTCATCTTTCTTTCCCCCTGAAAATAAGTAAAGCATAAGTATAATTTACACCAAGCTTGAAAGATACTGGAATTGGGGTAAACTGAGAATTGCATTGTCACTTTTCTTACAATATTTTATCACAGCAATGTTCACCGGCGCTACACAAGTTACACTTTTAGCCGACATTTTCCAAAACTAAAAGATGCTTTTTCAGGAACTATGAAGTAATATAGAAATCTTCACAGAAGCTTCTTTTGGATTGATGGCTTGAGTCTGAATGGAATGATAACTTGATACTAAACGTAAACCTAGTTGGTTTCTTACGCACAAAAGTAAAATCTCTGATCCTGATCTATGTAAACTTGAAAGAGTTTCACAGATTTACAGGAAAACTATTCCAGAATTGTTGCTTAATGATGATTGACGCATGGTTTAACCTAAACCACAACAGACAGAGAGCAACAAGCAACAACATAAATAATTAGATAGCGCTAGCCATAAATAATTCTTAGGATTGTTCAGTAAGTGTCCGTCTGTCTTTCACCGCAGCAGTCCATACATTATTCTCCAAATCCAAATCAAAACTTCTTTATTTCAGTATGTCTGCAGAAGATAGCAAATTAATTCTACATTGCGTTCTACAGACTTAATTTATTATCTAGGATTGACGTTAATTAAGCGAAGCAGGTTTATGTCATTTTTACAAGCTGAGTGTAAGAATATAAAGCTATCTTTTTCCTGCTTGGTTGCAAATTGGCAAAATATTACATCGTATTATTATCCATGTTCGTACCGTGTCCCATGTATTTCCATTGTATAATTGACTTGGTCTTGCTACAGTCTGCAGAATACCGACTCAGCACTAAAGAATAGGGAATTAGGAAAAAGTGCAGCTGGGCAAGCAATAACTATACAGTAAACTACTATATAGCCCAGACCAGTGTAGAAAATTACATGCACAAAGCCATCATAAAAATATAATCCTCCAGATCCCATCCAAGGCATTTGAATGTAAAGAGAGTACCGTGGATACAGAACCAGGTAAGCCATTCAGAAGGCTGATAACTTAAAAAAGTTACGGTGGTACGTTGGTATTTGGGTTGATGTGCAATCCCTGCAGCACGTATCTTCAATTTCTCTGTAGCGCAACATTTTTTGCTAAGAAAATTTCTTAAAGAAATGATATTCAATGTATACTCCTTACTCCACCAATATAAATAAACGTTTATAAAATACCAACTTTGTAATTAAATGTATAAGCAGCGATATTATGTTGAATTAAGACTTAATTATGCACATGTTGAAGTAATGCACAGTATTAAACATCCAATGTAATTGATTAAAAAAACATTCTTATTAGCCACTAAATCTACTACTGACACTTACACTAATTCAAATTAAATTTGAACGAATATTTCAAAAACTGTTTCTTTGTACACAAATTTTACTTGTACCGTTGAAATAAGCAGAAAACCAGTAATGGTAAATCATAAAAATGTTCGCTGCTAGAAACGTAAATATCGTAAAAATATAATACAACAACTTAATTCTTAAGAAGATCTAGAGCCATTAAGCTTGGTTTAAAGCCCGTATACGATTATAAAATCACACGTATAAAATCATATAAACCAGAGTAATATATCACAAAAGTAATAATAACAGTACAATTTCAAAATACTGAGACAGAATATTTTTAATTAAACTGTAATGTATGCAGTGTTGTAGTTATATATTTGATTGTTTTTTATGTTTTATATTTGATTGTGCATATGAGATATGTCTCGAGTAGAAATTCATAGAAGCTTTCCAGTCAAAGAGCCAAAGTTATCATGTTTGATCAGTTTTGCATCTAAATATTACTCCGTGGTGCAATTTCAAGAGAGTTGTATACATTGAATATCATTTCTTAGCAAAAAATGTTGCGCTACAGTGCCAGGTTCGTGGCTTATCTACGGACCCAAGCCTACGCCCCTAATTATTAATTAATCGTTTACGCAACAGCCCGAGTCTCAATGGACAGGTTTCCGGATAACATACATGTCATTTGTTCATACCAAATTCCTCATCCTTTGCGATCTCGGATCAAATCAGAAGTTCAGGTTCCAAGTTTTCCAAAGGGTTGTAATTAGCAATGGATACGAAATCAGGATTCTAAAGGTCAATTCAGTGTGTGATAGAGGATAAGGTTTTTATAGTTCAACTGATGAATCAATACATGCCCAAGTTTACTTAGTTCATGAGTTTCACAAGTTGGCTGAAGATCTATGTTCTGGTTCGCACTTCACACATCATGAGCCCAACTCACATAAAATCATTTCCCATGCACTCGACACGTTTACTGAATTTAATAGCTCATTAACTTTGGTTAGAAACTTTATTATCGTTCAAATTGATCTACACAATGTTCTGTTAACCAATAACAACATTTTAGCTTGTAACGTTTCCTCAGAAATTTATATACAGAATATTTCCTCTCGAGATTCCCAACTTCATGTCACTAGTCTACCTGCTACTTGATAGCTCTCTACTTGCCAACTAACCTTGCTCTCCCCATAAGTTTATCATTGCTCCTGTGCTTTTCTTATGGAGCCCACGTCTCCTGTTCCTCGTCAAAGCCCCATCTCAAACCCTGGCTCTCACTCTATGCTTCACTCCCAGGTCTCTCTGAGACCCCCGTTCCTATCATCGCCTCCCCAAAACTCCCCTGGGGATGGTCGCCTCCCCTCCGGGATTTTACCTTTTCCGCTACCTAAATTTGATGTTTCTTTTTCTCTCAACTAAATTATTTTGAGGAAAAGGCTATCTAAACTTTCTGGCGATCTAGGTCACAACTTTTAGGGTTATGGGTATTACATCCTTCAGCTTCCTACATTCTGACGTGGTTTGATTCTTCTTTAACACTTTTCTGGTTCTATCTGGCCTGTTATTTTCTTTCTGTATAAGGGAATCCCATCAATATTATGCTTTATATTAATATTACTGTACATTTCAACAAGTAAGAATATTGTAATAATATATAATCAATATTATTTCGTCGAATTGAAGTCTGAATTCCTGTTATGTCACTCCTCCTCTGGATTTTGTCCACGGTGGGTATCAATATGAAGTAATTTGGCACCTCCTCCATGTAAATGGCTCTGGATTCCTGATTTTTTCCTTCTCGTTCATTTGATGATGATAATGTCCATCCTTCTGGCTCAAAATAGATTATCTGTCTGTTCTAGTAGGGTTAATGTGCTGACTTCCCTTGGTTTGGGGTCAACAGTTTGACATCCCAGATGGCTGTCTAAAATGATAATGAGACAACATGGACAGTTAAGCCGTTGGAAAATATTATATCACCTCAACTTGACAAGATGGCCAATTTCAACTCCAGTTTCTCCTTCCGGTGCCGTCCTTTTGGCTTTATCATGTTACTCTCCAATTTAAGATGTAATCGTGTTTTAGAATCGACGAATTTTATAGAGGTCAACAATTTGACAACTCTTTTAATTTTTTTAAGGAATTTATATTATTATTTTCTTTCGTATTCTATGTTTGTACCTACGTAATTAGGTATTTTTCTAGCCTATTTTCTAGCCTAGTTTGTTATATTGTAATTTAACTTCATCTGTTGAGTTTTTAATTTTTTTAGTTTTAGCTTCAAAAGTCTTATAGACACTAAAAATCAATGATTTTAAAAGTCTGGTTTGCTTTGAACTCTATTTAAATTTTTATTTTAGGTAGAGCTACGGGAATCTGATCTCAGTTGGCAAGGGAAATTCTTTTAATCTGTAATTTTTCTTTGTTTACAACTTTCTATGACCAATATGTCATTTTCTATCTATATTTGTTTGATTTTTACCGGATTTGCAACTTGATTTATATGACAACTGTCATTTTAAATTCTAATTTCTGTTTTTATTGTTTGGACTTTGGTCTCGTGTGTCGTGTGAGTTTAAAAACCCTACGGTTTTACTCTGATTATCGCTAGCTTATTTGGAAAATTCACTGAATTTTCTATACGGTGGTACCTACCGCTGACACAACTGTTGAGGTAGCTTTCCCCTTTTCGGTTGCCTTTTTACATCGGTTTACTTCTTCCTTTGAAGAGTTTATCCTGCTATTCCTTAGCATTCTACCGACGACCTACAACATAATAATTAGTCCTGTACATTTAACTTTAATTTTATTTTTCTGTACCAGCTCTCCTCTCAACATGATTCTAAGTCCCTGCTTGAATCTTTCTGCCTTCTTCCCTATTCCATCTAATTCCTCTCTTGGCCAGAACTTTAATTTATAATTTTCTTGAAAGTGACCCAAATGTAGGTTTGGAATAAGGCAATAATTCTTCATAGAGGTGTGACCGGTCGGTTCCATCTCCTCACATTCCTTTTGTAGTCGATTGTAACCAATTCCTGTCAATTTTCTGGAATTTTGAGATGGTTTGGTGCATCGCAGACTCCATCTGTGATGTGATTAGGCCAAATTGTTGAGTTTTCTGGTCAGATGAATTAGGCACCTTGCCTATTTTTATCGAAAAGGTTTGGGCTCTTGACTTTCAATTTTGATTTGTTAGATTTCCCTCATGGGATTTGATTAATAGTCTAACTCTTCATCGTCTTCATCCCCATCCTCCACACTCGAGGCAATTCCAGGTGCGCTTGTGCACTCTGCTTTCTTATGTCCATAACCACGGCAATTGTAGCATTGCGGCAACTTTGGTGAACTTTTCTTGTTGTTGTTAATAGTCCCTGAATGTGTGTCTTGAGAGCTATGTGACGATGCTTCTTTGCTTTCTTCATTTTTGCGTGGTAAAAACTTGTCTTTCTGCTCTTTCCTTCTATGGCCTGATCTGTCACTAAAATCTTCCATTGTTGGATACATTGGAGGGACAGCAATCCGTCCACCTCTGGAGCGATCTTTTGCTACGAGTGTTGCAGTTGCTTTTTCACACGCTTGTACCAGTTCCTCTACGTCATTGTAGTAGTTGGATCCTACAATTTCGGACAATCGAATGTCTAGGGCTGCTTGTACATGTTCTAACAATGTTGACATTTCAGCATTAGGGAAACAGTTTCGTGCCAAATCCAATGTGTCATAAATGAACTGTTCCGTTGGTTCATCAAGTGACTGTCGATTTTTGATGAGCTTCCTCAATCGTTGTATTTTTGCAACATTGTTGTCATATCGACCTGTGAAATTTTCTTTGAATTTGTCCCACGACTCCATTTTCTCCTTATTTGCTGTGTACCATGTCTTGCATTGTTCAGGCAAATATGCCTTGACGTATGTTAAAAAGTTCTCATCTTTAACCCCAGATGCCCTCATGTAGATCTCTAGATCCTGTAGATAATTATCTGCATTAACTCTGTCGTTGAAGACTGGAGCTGGAATGACTGGTACTGTAGCAGTGGAGGTTATCGTTGTCTTCAGTGCGGTGAGTAGGTTTTCTACTGTACCTTCGCCTTTTAGAGTTCTTATCTCTGTCTCCAAGTTTTGTATCCGTGTGGTTAATTTTTCGATTATTGGACCGTACTGTTCTTCAAGTTCAGTCTTCATGTCTGAAATCATCTGCTGTATTTCATCTGGTGTTGTCATTTTCAAGTCTTTCTTCCACTTTCTTCTTTTTATTAATTTGATATTTAACAAATTATTGACCACTGTGTCAATTTGTTTTACTCAGAGCCACCTTATTATAAAAGGTATTTTCCTTTAAATTCTGTTGTTGCTTTTGCCACTTGGCAGTCGTTGCTTCCGGATTTTCTTTCTGTTTGTCTTTCAGCACTATTCCGCACTGTTTGTTGATTTATTTTTATTTAATATTTGTTTATTGAATTCAGCACTATTCAGCACTGCTTATTGGTTTATTTCCAATTTTATCTCAATCGCTATCGCAATTGCTATTATTTCGAAATTATTGAATTTACACTTTATGTGCTTTTCTGAAATTCCACTATGGCCTATGTACCAATTTCTTTCCAAAAACCAAGAATTTCTTTTATTTATTTGTTTCTATTTTTCTGGTGTGTGTTTTATTATCTGGCCAGCATTCTGACAACAGATCTTATGTAATGACAGTTTTTGGTTGGTTATCGGAACACAATTGTTCACGTTTCTAAGAGGACTGCAATCAATCACTCTACTTTTCAACCTTCACTGTAACTTTTATGTGCATTTAATGGTCTGCTTTATTTACTACTAGCGGATGATAATGACTATCACGGAACACAATTGTTCACGTTAGCGTAAGGACTACAATTAGTCACTCACTTTTGTCGCTAAACTCCATAATATATTATGGCTGTGTGTGTATTGGCTATTGGCTTTTAGATTAAATGATGGTTGATAACGGAACCCAATTAATAATATGTAACTGAACTATGCACTGCTTTCGATTTTCTTTGCTTTCTTCTTTTTCTGTCACTGGTTGATAACGGAACTCAATTGTTCACGTATGTGAGGACTGCAATCAATCACTCACTTTGGATTTTGAGTTGCATAATATGTAGTTTGCATGAATTTTCTTTGATCTTGATTTTCAGGAATTATGACTGTTGCTGATGGAACACTATTGTTCACATTAATGAGGACTGCAATCAATCACTCAACAGCAACACCATGAACTGCTATTTGCAATTCGTACATGCAATGCACTGCCCATGAAATATTATTATGCACTGTTCACTTTACTTTTATGTAACCTTCGTAAATCCCAGATTTGTATTATGCTTGTTTTGGAAAACTGGTCATGTTCGCCATGCCAGGTTCGTGGCTTATCTACGGACCCAAGCCTACGCCCCTAATTATTAATTAATCGTTTACGCAACAGCCCGAGTCTCAATGGACAGGTTTCCGGATAACATACATGTCATTTGTTCATACCAAATTCCTCATCCTTTGCGATCTCGGATCAAATCAGAAGTTCAGGTTCCAAGTTTTCCAAAGGGTTGTAATTAGCAATGGATACGAAATCAGGATTCTAAAGGTCAATTCAGTGTGTGATAGAGGATAAGGTTTTTATAGTTCAACTGATGAATCAATACATGCCCAAGTTTACTTAGTTCATGAGTTTCACAAGTTGGCTGAAGATCTATGTTCTGGTTCGCACTTCACACATCATGAGCCCAACTCACATAAAATCATTTCCCATGCACTCGACACGTTTACTGAATTTAATAGCTCATTAACTTTGGTTAGAAACTTTATTATCGTTCAAATTGATCTACACAATGTTCTGTTAACCAATAACAACATTTTAGCTTGTAACGTTTCCTCAGAAATTTATATACAGAATATTTCCTCTCGAGATTCCCAACTTCATGTCACTAGTCTACCTGCTACTTGATAGCTCTCTACTTGCCAACTAACCTTGCTCTCCCCATAAGTTTATCATTGCTCCTGTGCTTTTCTTATGGAGCCCACGTCTCCTGTTCCTCGTCAAAGCCCCATCTCAAACCCTGGCTCTCACTCTATGCTTCACTCCCAGGTCTCTCTGAGACCCCCGTTCCTATCAACAGAGAAATTGAAGATACGTGCTGCAGGGATTGCACATCAACCCAAATACCAACGTACCACCGTAACTTTTTTAAGTTATCAGCCTTCTGAATGGCTTACCTGGTTCTGTATCCACGGTACTCTCTTTACATTCAAATGCCTTGATCCCATCTCAATCTCAAGAACGCCTTGAACATAACTTTTTATGAATGAAGGAATGAACGTGTAAACTTTTATCATATTCATAAAAATATCATTACTTTTGTTTGTCTTGCCATCTAAGAGCAAAATGTAGATGCAATTTGCTACACGAGTAGCTTTTAAGCCTTGAGCTAAAACAAAATGCAATTTTTTACGGGCTGTCAACGGCAGAAGCACCGGAAAACGGCAAAAGTCAAACCAACCCAACCTTTTCCTTCCTGTCTCTAGAGTATAGAATCTAGAACAAATAATTCGATAAAAAATTATTGCACCAAAAATGAGATGCGCATGCAGATAGGCTATTGTGCAATGCAGCAAAGCACTTGGCCCACATTTTCCGGTGTGTCATTGGTCCTTGATCAAATTTGTCCCTGGCAAGAAACAGCAACTTTCTCCAAAACAGCAACTTTCTCTTTAAACTTATTCATTTATTTTTTAACACACAAAAAGACATTCAACCATACAATCACAGAATAGCATTTAGCAGAATACAGAAATAATTTTATATTTTCGTCATGTAACTTTATTTTTGTAACTTTTATCTCAATTTTTATAGTCCTCCTTGCTTCAATCTTGATACCACCTCCCTCGCTACAACCAACTTTTGGATCTGCGTCGTTCCCTCATAAATCTGGAAGATTTTTGCATCCCGCATCAACTTCTCCACGGGATACTCCGTGTTGAACCCATTTCCTCCAAAAATTTGCACTGCATCCGCCGCCGCCTTTGTCGCAGTCTCTCCCGCAATGGCCTTGGCAATCGAGGCGTAATACGTGTTCCTCCTTCCCTGATCAATTTCCCAAGCACTGCGATACATTACCAGTCTACTAGCTTCTATTCCAATGGCCATTTCCGCCAGCATGTGGCTAACAGCTTGATGATTAACAATTTCCGTGCCAAAGGTTTTTCTCTGGAGGGCGTACTTTGTCGCTTCGTCAAGTGCCCTTTGGGCAAGACCCACTGCACCTGCGGCTACAGGTGGGCGTGTTTTGTCAAAAGCGCCCATAGCAAGTTTGAACCCAATGCCTTCCACACCCAAAACGTTCTCCTTTGGAACCCTTACATCCTCAAAGGTTATTCCACGGGTGTCGGAGCAACGTTGGCCCATGTTGATTTCCTTGCGTCCAATGGTCATTCCCGGGGTGCCGGCTTCGACAATGAAACCGGTGAAGGCTTTTCCCGCGGGAGCTTTGGGGTCGGGGTTGGTGCGGGCTAAAACGAAGAACCAGGAAGCTACTCCGGCTCCGGTGATCCACATCTTTTGGCCGTTGATGATCCACTCGTCGCCTTTCTTTTCGGCACGGGTTTTTACACCGTTTACGTCAGAGCCTGCTCCGGGCTCCGTGACAGCGTATGACTAAACAGGAAAAAAAGAAAGCGGTTTAAAAAGTGAAAGTTGCCATTTTAGTGATTTAACCGGAAGTTGAGGGTCTTACGGCGACAATGGGCTCTGCAGCCAAGGCGCCAATGTACTTCTTCTTTTGCTCTTCATTGGCTCCAATCAGCACTGGTGCGGCCTAAACCAAAAGATTCACAGTTTTATAAAACGCGACATTTTAGACTTTTTAAGGTTTTTTTTTGTTTTAAGCTCACAGCCAAACCCGAGCCAGTAATCGCAGTTAAAATCCCACTGCACCCGTAACTCAATCCCTCAGCCAAAATACATGCTTCGGTTACACCCAAGCCACCGCCACCATATTCAGTGGGAATATTGGCAGTGGTCAACCCAAGAGCATGAGCCTTCTTAAGGATTTCCCAAGGGAACTTCATCGTCTTGTCGTATTCCGCAGCCTGGGGGATGATCTCGTCCCGAGTGAACTTGCGGACAAGCTCTTGGTACTCGCGTTGGGTGTCATTGAAATCTGAATGTTAAAATAGATCAAAAATAAGATAATGATAATGTTCCATTAGTGAAAGACTTAATGCAAATTTATTTTATGGAATCGTACGGTAATTTAGGCCCCCTTCTTCGTTCATTAGCGGTTTGCCAGTGCTCAACAGTCGTTGGCCCGCTCGCCATACCTAAAACACCATTTAAATGGCTTAACTTTATATTTTCTCTTTATTCTTTTGGAATGTTAGGCACTTGGAAAGGTTTTACAGTGTACCTGTTGATTAGCCACGGATTTGGGTACTTGTTGAAGCATTTTTCCTTTTTTATTTAAAAAATTGTACTTTAGACAGCAAAATATAATTGGTTTCTCACGCCGGGAGTTATAGTGCAAAATGAAGTAATTGACAAGTGAACCAGAGAATTACAACTAAGCAAGCTTTTGACTAGACTTTATGATGTGTACTAACTGATGTACTGTTTAAGTGGAAGTGTTGGCTTGATTTTGTGTGGAATACACTCAATACATGGCAATATGGGAAAAAGTACATCATTTCATATCTATACCGTACCACAAGATTGCGATTATGACATTGACTGTTCAACAAGAGAGAAATCCACTCTCCGACTCTCCGTCCAAAGTCCAACTTTTTTGGACTTTTCTCAGAGAGCTTTTATTGCTTGCATCTTTTCATCCTTGAGGTTTCAAGTTTACCTTTTCATGATTTCATAATAACATAATATGATATGGAATACGAATTGGATAAGAATTTTGTTTTGAACAGTGCAAAATAATTATGGCACAGAAAAGTTGACAGTCCGTGTACAACTCTCGGGTGTGTGGTGGGTTGGGTGGTATGATAGCTTATTTATAATGAAAGTTCAAAGTCCACTTTTGACTTTACAAAGCTTATTTGATGACGTAGTAGTAACAAAACGCATGACTGATGACATGAATGAAAAATTAAAAGCCGTTTCTACGTTCTATTGTGATAAACAGGTAATTCGGTTATATCAGGTACAAAGGAAAGAAAGTTCTGATGATGTGACCTTTGATCTTCAAACTTCCAACGCATTGTGCGCATTCATCATTCATTTATCTTACTTGATAAGCCATGTAAGAAAATACCAATACCATGAAGCTTGCCATTGTTGCATGTTAAATGAACATCATGAATGTGATCTCTGTTTTTCAGGTGTGCTTACTGCTACTATCTCCCTTTAATTCAATGCATTGTTGTATTCTGTATTGTTATGTGTTATGCACATGCAATTCAATTTCTGTAATCTTGCAATGTTACCTGTTTAGCTTTGCTAGGAATATTATGGGAATTACTATTGTTAAAACGGACAAGGCACACCTCCACACCTGTCCTGTCTCAATCTCGTCTCTAGTCAGCTCTACCAGCTATTTTACATGGTCAATATTACGTTTTAGCTTTTTTTAGCTTATTTACCAATGCATTATGACTCATACTACAATGCAGTATTATAGATGCTCATATATTTTTATCGTTGAAAAACCAAAAATGAATTGAGTTTAGCTAGAGAAGTAAAAATTGAAAGGTTAATTGAAAGAGCTTAAGATTAAATTGGATTTTAAAGAAGGGGCAATATGACACGAAAGAAAGCAGATTTGCTACTGGCTCTGCTTCTTCCTTTCTTTCTATTTGGTAATTAATTAACATTTAAAAATTACAATTAAAAATAAGTTGGAAATTTTCTGTCAATAATTTTGTACTATTTTATAGGTTATTGTACGGCTCTGGAATGTTACGTGTGTACAAACCAGGAAGGCAACATTGAAAAGTGCCTGAGCACCATAAAAACCTGTGATTATGGCGAGGACACCTGTCTGACGGAAGTTAGATGGGGAAGTACGTTGCTTCAGAACAATTGTTCATTTTTTAAACGAAAAAGTTACTAAATTATTTTAATTTATTTTAAAAGGTACACCATACTGGTCCCAAGGAGCAGAGAAGCAATACTACGTCACCAAGAAATGCTCAAACCGAACCCACTGCGAAGATCGACGCAAGCAGTTTGTGCATCATTGTCATCACATTTGGTATGAAGATTGGAAGTGTGCAGAATGCTGTCAGGGGGATCGATGCAACTACTACGTTATCGTAAGTAGAACCTAACTTTAGAAACTAAGAAATAACCACACAAGATAACCTCCATATTCAATCCTTTATGATAACCTTTTATAACAGCTTGGAGCAGGATCAGTAAAATTCAACTGGATCGTGCTCACCGTTTCCGTTGCCACCAGCATAGCAGTTTACTCCATCAAGAATCTCCTACTCATATCATGATAAGCTATCATTGATAACCCCTGACTTCTAAAAGCCACATCATTACAAAGCTTATCATCATCAAAATGGAGATATTCATCTTAGCAGTTCTAAAAGACAAACAGTCTTGCCTTCCGTTTCCGGTTACAATCTACAAAGCAATCTCTATCTTTCAACTTTCAACAGTACATGACCAATACGCAACCTCGCTATCTATGAATCTATGACATACAAACTTTTGTAAAAAGGAATATTTTAAGCTATAACTTTAATTAGAAAATAGTGTTTTGTTGGTTTTAATTTCATGCTTTAAATGTGTTCACTTTAAATAGTTGATAGTATATGCATTTATTTATAAACTTTTTTGTATGAACATTTCCAAAAAACAAGTTTGTATTACAATTTTATAAATATGTAATAGGAATGAATACCTTAAATGATTTTTAAACATAAAAATTTGGAAGAAAGTACGTAACACTTCATTTAAAAAATCTGATTATGATTAATTCTCTATAACTTTACTAAATAACTTTACACAGCACAAAACATCTTAGCCACGCGATCAAACTCCGCCTCCTTCTTGTAATAATCTAGCACAAAGGGATGATTGGGATTGGCATCTTTTAACTGCGAGAAGAATCTGTTGGACACCTCAGGACTTTTACCTGCAAAGCTGGAGTTGTAAAACAGGTTGATTAGCGTGTCAGCATTGTTCGGGTCCTTGTCCAGGGCTTCTTGCAGTACGCTTTCGGCTTCGGTGTGCTTTCCTTGAGCTAAAAAGCCAAAAATAGTTAACTTCTTAAAAATCCCCTTCAAAATAAATTAACTAAGCTTATCATTTCATTTAGAAAAACATTTACCGATAAGACAGCACGCCAACAAGTTCAGCAGCAACGGAGTGCTTCCATACTTGTCAATCATTTCCTGAATAATGTAAAACGCCTCCTGGTACTTATCTTGTCCCTTAAAACAAAAAGATAACCACTTAAACCTCCAAATTCACAACAATTAACTAATTATCTGTTTTAACTCAACTTACAATGGCCAGATTAACCCAAGCCGTAGCCAACTGGGTATTGGTAGCATCCTCATCCTTCTCGCACATATTTTTCAGCTCCTTTCTTGCCAAATCCACACGGTCAAAGGCCAACAGGGTTTGAATTGTCATTGCCGAGCTATTCAAAAAGAACCCAAAATCACATTTAAAACTTAATTAAACTTTTAAATTATTTAATTAACTTACCATTCCAAATGGTCCCCTTGATGCAGTGCCCTTAAGGCATTTTCATAAAGCTGCACGTGATTATTCACCGTGCCTAATACAATGCACAAGGTGGGATCCTCCGGGTTATTCTTTCCCTGGAAAGTGGTCAGCTTATCCAACACCGCATCCCTAAGTACCCACCAAAATCAATCAATCAATTAGCGAACTAATTAATATACCACTTTAATTGATTAACTACCTTTTAGCTGGACTATTCGCCGACATAAACTCGGCCAGCAACCTGACAGCTTGCAATTCCGCCGGGCTACTCCCCTTAATTTCGTCCATCACAACGGAAAACTTTTTCAGGGCGATGTAGGCCCGGTACATGAACACGTCCCGGACCAGGCTCTGCTCCGGTGATAAGCCCTTCAAAAAGATAACCCAATTAACTTAACTATCCATTAAAATCCACCAAAAATTTCTATTAAAAAACAGCTTATCTTCTTACCTTCAACTTTTGCGCCTCGTTAATACACTGCTGATAGCTTCCAATGTAAAACGCATTCTTCACGTCGATAAGCACGTCCACGTCCGACATCTTCCACAAATTTCCTCCAAAAATTTATTTAATCACAGTTAACAAATTTCCTACAAATTTCTTCAATTGACAGTTACACGTCAGCACTTGAGCAGCCGTCGACTTCTGTTCTAGCTTTCAACTGAGCTTCTTGAGCCAAACCAGCTGTTAATGTCAACTTGCCCCAATCCCAAGTCAACACCAGGCTTGACAATCATCGTCACTTTTCGTCACTCGTCACCTTTCACAAATATTACCTGATTCACAATTAAATATTTACGGTTATGTCCTCAGTTCTGTAACGGTAAGTTAATTAATTATTGATAAGCAAGCTGTTATCTTGAAGCTTAAGTTAATTTCGGTTTTTTCGGTGTTTTCAGATAATGGACATCACGTCAGTGTTCAAGGAGGTCGTCTCCCAAAACAAGAAGGCCCTTGAGGAACTCAAATCAATCACTGGTCAACCTTCCGTTCCCCACAGCCAAAGTAAAGTATTTCCGGGAAAGAAAAGCGAGCATTTTGCCAGGGCCAAGGAAATCTCAGGAAATATTACAAAACTCCGAAATTTTCTTAAAGAAAACCGTACAGCCTATGTCAATGTCGGTGCGTCCAAGCAAGCTGCCTCCAACAGCGGGGCATTTTACACCCGAACCGGAAACTACTCCAGTTCACTAAGAAATTCTAACCAAGTGGAAATTATGACCGATAAGGACCGTGACTCCTTAGATAATGACGTACAAATCATTATCCAAAGTAATCAAAAGCATTTAATGGAGTTCCAAAGTTCGGTGGAGAGTTCGGACCAGATACAGTGTCAACCGCAGCTTCGTACTCATTTGGAAAATGTGGTGAATTCGTTAGCAAATTATTTAAAGCGAGTTACTCAACTTTATTCGGAAATGAGGGCGATTCGCGTTAAAAGAACGGTGGATTATCAAGCTATGTCAAAGCTTTCAACGCATCCAACTTCCAGTCGAGGCCTTAGAAATACCAAATCAGTTTTAAACGCTGCAACAGCGTCATCGTCATCATCAGCGTCATCTAGAAAAAAGTTTGTGGATTCTAGACCTTCTTCCCTTTCTTCCGAAACCACGCCGGATGGAGCCAATTCTCGATTATCAACCACCGGAAGTAATCTTACGGAAACGGACACTCCAGTACCCACTTATTTCCAAGAGGATGAGGACGACGTGATAAGTCCGGAAGAGCTTCAAGTTTTGGAACAGGAAAACGCTGCGCTGCTAAATGAGCTGAATACTTTGAGTCAGGAGGTGGAACAGATTGAAAGCAATGTGGTGGAGATTGCGCAGCTGCAGGAGATTTTTACGGAGAAGGTGCTTCAGCAGGAGAAGGACATTGATAAGATTGGCAGCTTGATTGTTAACGCGAGTGAGAATATTAAGGGAGGGAATGAGCAAGTTAGACAGGCTATTCAGAACAGTGCGGACTTTCGAGCTTGGGTGCTCTTCTTTTTGATGGTGATGAGCTTTTCGCTGCTCTTTTTGGATTGGTATAATGATTAAGTAAAAAATTATAACTTTTGTAAAGGGAAAATTAATAAAAAATAAAAAAACGAAGTTGGAAGCCAGATAAGTGATTAATGGCCATGTACACGTGTAACTTGTAAGCAGATATTTTTCTCGACTAATTCATAGTTTGTCATTTTGCAAGAACAACCGTTTTGTCATCTCATGTTCCAGTCCTTGCTGTTGTCACTTGTCATTCATCATTCATAATTCATGCACTTTTCGTCAAGAAACAAGAATCCCAAGTTTGCAAAAGACTATAGCCAAGTTCGTTCATCGTATCATATCATTAGTTTAATTTTAGCTACTTTGTCATAACGAGCGAGAGCCAAAAGAAACTTCTTGTTTGATCAATATTCAATATAGTTCATTGGCCTTGTGCAAAGTCAAACATGAACCAGTGAATAATTACACATCTCTTTCGGAACTTGGAACAAACCTTGATGTCAACTGTTCCAAATCCTCTGACTATAATTATGAATCATACATTTCATACAAAAAAGATAGATAATTTTCTTTTTTTTATTTTAGTACATAGTATATTAGCCTGCTTATCCAAAAATCGGTTTAAGCTTAAAATCTCAAATCTCATTCGGGACTCATGTCAGAAGCGATAATTATTACAGTAAGTTAACTAAACTTAGCCAGAACTGATTTACCTACGTGCTAAAATAGTGTCGAATTAAGACCACGGCCAACTCTCTAGTCGCAATAGTTATGCAACTTTAAACATTTCTCTAAAAACATCAAACTCTCAACCTATCCTACTGTAATTCCAACTAAATGACAAACGTCCTTGTACTTCATTCCCATTTAATTTTCTCCTCCAATGTCATAACCCATTAAAACCTTTTAAAATATAGTCCATATTGCAAAAAAAAAATCCCTCCCAACCCAAAAGCACACACTATTGACCAAGTTAACCATTCATTTTATACACTCCATCAATCCCACTTAATATTTCCCCACATTTTCTCTTTCTTCATGTAATTGATCCACCTTTCCCAAACACAAACACACTTCCCACCAAAAACATTCTACATTCTATAGAATTCACCAAAATAAAAAAATGTCGATCAAACAATTTTTCTTCTTTTTTATTCCCATCATGAATCGTGACGCATATAATAACTCACAAGCCAAAGCCATAATAAATGCCTACCTACACACTATACTATTGTGACATCCATCCTACTACCCGGGTATCATGTCAGCTTCGACAATAATATGAAAAAGCTCCCTAACATATTATTTTTTCCGTTCCTCCCAACTCATCATCAACACGGCCAAACTGCTTTGTGCATTCCAACATTCTTGATTCTACCATTCTAGCATTTTAATAACAACCTTGGCTTTTACTTGCGAAAAATAATACATTATCAACTAGCATGCAACTTTCATCGTACATCGTAAACATGGTCAATGCCCAAAACACCGAAAAAAGAATATTCCATTGGAAAGCATTTTTTTCTCTTGAGCTTTCTCCTTACCAAACCAAGCTATTATGACTCAACAACCCAACTACATTGTAAGTCGCTTCTACTGAACCATCATGGACATGATAATGTTCTCGGGTTAAAATTGAACATGAGCATGTCTGGGTGTCTTCTTCGTCAGAGCCAAAAGCGCCGTAAAGACAGACACAGGATGACAGTCACCTTTTCCCCTTCCTTTCCAGCGGACATGCAAACAAGCCCATTTTTAAGAAAGGATGAATGTACTACATTACAGGAATATCGATAATTTTCTCTGGTAGTTAGCTAGGTACACATAATTATTATATCGATATCGACATTATTATGTAAAATAGGTATATTCACAAAATATTTTTTCCTGTTTATTGTACCGGAATCGGATATCGCGTAAATTAGTCATTTTTATTGTGTGATATGTTGGCACTGCATACTACTTTGCATGGTGAAAGCTACAATGAGAAAAGAGAAAGTGATTGATTTTTGTGTTGTTGTTAAGAAGGCGGAAGTTGTAAGTTGCACTACAAACAATAATTTATTATGAGCAGCCTGCCCAACAGTGGCGGAGGTAAAAAGCCTCCAACTTTCATCGAGTGTTCCGTCTGCGGACGGGAGTTTGGTTCCAAGAGCATTGGCATTCACGAGCCACAGTGTCTTCAGAAGCTGCGACGGACTGAGATTGCTCACAGCAGCAGCACAGATAGTTCACAGCCTAAACCAATGCGCCTCAGAAAGAAAAAGAGCTCAAAAGACAAAGACAAGGAGAAAGACTTGTTTTTTGGAGGGCCCAATGGAGGTTATGTTGCCTCCATGTCAAGAAGCACTCCTCCCGTTGTCCAGTACACGGTACAAGGGGAGGAGACCCCTAACAGTCGTCACATGGAAACCACCGGGAGTAAAATCAGTTTGCCGAGAATACAGCCAAATTCACTGATAAATTATAAAGCCTTTAGCGACCACAATAATTCCAGGTTATTATCAATTCTCTAGCTTATCTTCTAGCTTATCATAATAGCTTACCTTAATCTTTTGCGGTTTTTTGTAAAGAAATCAAATTCGCCGACCTCGTACCGCTACCCTACCCCGCCCCAAAATTCTCAATTTGGATTTTATCCAATATGACATGTCACTAACCCGTCTAGACTTTACTTCGTCCTCAGTCCATCATCCTCATTCCGCGTTACTTAGCTCAAGCTCTGCAACTTCGTCACCCTCCCCCGTAGATCCCACCTTAATTCTTAGCAGAATGGACGACAATCAAAACTCACTTGCTGGAACTGCAACTACCGGACTGCCTTTCACCTTGCCAGCGGTAAGCACCAGCGCTGCACCACCACCAGCGTACCAGCAACCATCATCAAAAAGCACAAAAAAGTCTGACAAGGTAAATTCCAATTTATTTTGCCAAAAAAGCAATCAATTTTTTGGCCTAGCGTGTGCTCCAAAAAAAATCAATAAATTTTCTGCTGTGCTTTCTCTTTGTTCTCGTGCGGTCTCAGCTTCCCCCAAAACCGGAGCAGGACCCTCTACAAAAGTGGAACTTGACTTGTACGTCCTCTCCAAGCTTCACCATCGAGAATCCGAATGACTTACAAAGTCCCTTAAGACAATCAGGTACTTTCACTTTCACTTCCGCTTTCTCTTCTGTTCTGTGTGCATTTTGTAGTCTATTTTTCTGTGCTGTTGATGATAATGGTAGTGTTCTGTGGTGTTTTCTCTTTCTGTGTCTATCTATCTGTGCTTTCACTTTACTTTCACTGTCCACGTCTCTCTGCACCCCACCACCATTATCATCATCATCGCATCTATATTGTCTCGTGTGTCTGTCGTGTGAATGTTGGCTAGTGGCCGTGGTGGTTAATTGTTCTGAGCAAATGAGTACTTTCCCAAACTTGTCATTACCATCCACCTCAAAAGCCTCCCAATCCATTGTACTAATTTCCTCCTACCTCCCTTCCTTTCTCCTGCTTTCTTCCTCTTCTTTAGTACCTCCCATTGTTCCTGTAGAAAATCTCCAAGATGATGCTCCTGAACGCAGTTGGAGTCCTTGTCGACCTCCCATAATCTCCCTGCCTTGTCCCGTGCGAATGAAAAGCAAGTCGCCAGTACGCTCCTCTCTCAAGAATAACAATCCTACTCACAGGCGCGTTCCGACGCCACCACCATCATCAGCCAAGTCCACCAAGCCTGCTGTCCCTGTCGGACAATCTGTCGTCGTGACCCCAGAGTACACTCAAGCTGCTTCGAAAGCCAGCGGCCGAGGCAGCTGCCTTTCTGCTCAACAAGCTGAAGCCCTTAGCCACCTTGAAAAAAGTGCCACCATTACCAATATCCAACAAGCCGGGAATACTAAACCCGAGATTATCCAGCAAAACAACGTGGCAACCTTCCGATTTGTGTACGGTGGAGGAGACGGAGGAACCGATGACGATAGTGACGACAACGAAGAAGAAGAAGCAGCCCAAGAAGTTGACCTTGCCAATGGGCGTTCAACTTCTCAGGAGATAATTGTCCTGAAGAAGCCATGCGGCGCGGCAGGCGGGAATAGTAGCTACACTTTACTCAAACAATTGGTTACCGAACAAGGTACAGTGACAAACTCCAACTTTCTCCTTAAAAACCGCATTGGATTTTTTTAACTTTAACTTTATTGTAGATGTGGCTCCTATTGCCCCTCCTCCCGAGGAAGACTCGCTAGCCTCAGACGCTGAAGAATTTCACTCTGTGATCAACACAGAAGACGAGTACGAAGAGGAGGAAGAAACTTCTGAATCTTTTGACAATAATAACCAGCATCCCACCGATATTCTTATAGATACTCTTAAGGACTACTCCAGTCACGGTATAATCCAACCCGACAGTCACTCCGCATTTAGTTCCGCTTCAAGTTCAGGTAACTCCTCACCTTCTGTAGCGGATAGCACCACAACTGCTTATGAAGTAGAATTGAGTACAAGCACCGGAAAAAATATGGAACGAGAAGAGGATGATCATGAATTGTTGGAGGATCCTCCAGTAGACACACCCACACCTTCCATTAGCATCAGTAGCAATAACTCCAGCTCTGTTAAAAACGCCATTTTGACTTTGGTGGGCAGTGCAACGCGCATTTGCTCTAGTACGAATGAAAGTCTGGTAATAAGTGGGTCGCCATTTGACAGTGGGGACAGACTATTTATGGATATAGACACCAAGAGCCCCACAAGCTTAGAAATTCCTGAGGATGAAACCACTCCAGTACCAACACCCGAGGAGAAAGATGTTCCAATTGAAGTTCCTGTAGATTTAAGCACTCCCACTCCTGAACCCATTCTCAAAGTTCCAGTGGAAGTGCAGATCGAAGTCCAACCTTGCCCCCCAACACCAGAAGTACCAGAATCCCTTTCTGCCGAACTTGAGCAGCCACCCACACACTCAATTCCTTTGAAGCGACCCAGCACCCCAAAAACATGTCGTTTTCGCGAGGAGGTCACCCAACTTCTTAGTCCAGCGCAGAGTACCTCCCTAACCAATATTTACTATTGCAATAATAACAATCAAAACCTGCAATCTGAAGGCTGTCTGGATATCCACCGAAGTTCAAGCGACAGTGTAATTTCAGTACTTCAGAAGGGCAGCAGCGGCAGTGATAACCCCAACTCCACAAATGGTAATCAAAGTGGAGTGCTAAACTCCAGTCCTGCTCAAGCCGCGCTGGTAATAATAGGCACCGGAAGTGAAACGGATGATGAGCGGGATAGCACCACGGACGATAATGGGCTTCCCTTAAATATGTGCTTCCCTGCACACGAGGTGAAATCCAGTAGAACGTTGATAAGGAGAAAGTTTTACAAAAAACGGAAGGATAAGCTAGTTCGGTTGATAAATACGGCGGAAGAAAGTATAGCCATTGTGGAAACAACGGGAACTCAGGTTAGTACGCAGTTGGAACCCATTTCCGTGGAAGTGGAACCACCGCTACCAGAACTTACTCAGAAAGTTTCCAAAGAAGCATTACCTGAAGTTGTACAAAAAACTGAAGAACCACAACCCGAACCGGAAGCAGTGGCTATCTCTTCACCACCACCAGAAGATAACCCCGAACCACCTAAAACCCGTCCAAAATCCGCCACCGACTCCCGATCCGAAGCATTACCCCAAAAAGCCAGTCGCCGAAAGCGTGCTCCGCGTTCAGCCGTTGTTCCTGCACCAACATTCACTCCCGACTCTGGCGAGGGTGGCGACACCACCATAAAACAGCAGCCTAAAGCTCAAAGCACCTCCAAAAAACTTAGAAACGCACCTCCTTCAACTCCTCTACCCACCACCACTACCACCGATCCAATCTCCGCCACTGTCGAAGTAGTCGACCAACTTGTATCCGCCTTAGTTCGCATTAAAAATATTCAGCACGAGCGTGACCTTTACTTTGCCACTAATCTACCCGCACCAACCCCATCGCCACCAGCGCCAGTAGCCCCACGTGCCACTAAGAAACAATCCGCAAAAAAGGCTTCTACTCGTCCCTCCACCTATCATTCATATTCCGGCGAGGAGCAAACCAGTACCTCTTCAGCCGCTACATCCTCTTCTTCTCCAAAATCACCACGTAAGCCTTGGACCTCCAGTTGTCCGGACCCTCACGCTTACAAGCCAGCACACACGACTCCAGCATCCCTTCGTCCGTGGTCATCTCCTCATCAAGTCTACCTAACACCACAAACTACTCCGCAGCGACCTTCGACACCCACCAAGACACCAGCAGTCACGCCCAAAAAAGGCGTTTCTCGGAAAAGTTCCGCCACCAGCACCACCTCAACCATTAAACGCACCATAAAAGCTTCCATTATCTACGACTCGCCCCACTCCACCAAACCCGGCATTCGTTACCAAACTATAGAGCGTCTAGCCACGCCCAAGGTACTCGCTATTCCTGAGCGACACACTTGCTGTCTCGGGGGACCAAAGTGTGTTTGGAAAACGCCTCCAGGTTCAGCGCAGCAGCAATCCCAGCGTTCTCCCAAATTACCCGCCACAGAAAGGTACAACAAATCCAGCAGCGAAAAGCGCACCACAAAATCTAAGGCACCCTCCAAAACCTCAGTGTGCACCACCAGCAGCCAAACTCAAACTCGCCCAAGACGCAGCGGAAGCGCTAAGAAAAAAGCAACAAAGATTGTCGACGGAGTGCCTATCAACCCATCCAATACGGAAGAAAGCATTCACGTTCTGGTAAAACGGAACTTAAGTGCTTGCACCAGCGCCCACGAAGGACATCACGAGATTTCTGCCGAGCATAGCATCACCCTGACAAGTCAAGGCACTCAAACAAAACGGAAAAGCAGCAAGCTTATCAAAGTGAAGCGAGCCCAACGGGGCATTCTGAAAAAGTCAAAAGAGGAATCCACTTCCCATTCAAGTGCTGGAGCTACAAAGTGCGTCACCCTTTGCGAAAGCCAAACTCGCTCAAACTCCACAAAGTCAGTACGAATCCTCCATCCACCTTATTGCCGCTATCGAGAGGATCAAGATCAAGACAATAGCGCCAGCGAAGAAAGCTGTGGTAGCCAAGACCCTCGCTTAACTCTTCAAAGTCCCAAACAACTTTTCAACTTAGAATCAGACGCTGAAGAACAAGAAGCCAGCGAACCGGAAACCAGTAGTTTACCCCTGAGCTACTCCAAGCGCCGGTTTCGCATTCCCAAAAACTTTGGGGAAATTGCAATGAGCTCTTTAGACTCGGAAGATGTGGACAAGGAAGAGGAGCCACCCTTGACATTAGACGAAGTTACCGACGAAGATGTCCCTAGTTTAGTCCAGCACTCTAGTCAAAACCAAGTGTCCACTGGGCTATTAGAAGTGGAGGGAATGACAGGCTTTGCCAATGTGACCATGCTTATACCAAATGATGCGGAGCTAGTGGGCAAGCAATATGTGGATTTGAACATTATTGTGCGTCGACGCAATGCGGAAGGTAGCCTTCCACAGATGAATAGCCTGAAGGGGAGCATTACTCCTCGAAACATTTATGTGATTATGGACGAACACAAAGCGGAAGTCACTAATGACAGTGTTAACAACAATGATGATGAGAACAAGCCCAGTAGCAAAAATAATGCCACCAAAGTACGATCCTCGCGATCCTTTCGAGTTAACCAAATCCCTTCATTTTTTCCTTTGTAGATTTTTAAAAATTGCTTATCCTTTTATTTAGCTTGCCCAGTTCTTATATCCTCAGCCTAATGGTCCATCTAAGAGAAGCCACCCTTTTTCCATGTACTACGGAGGAAAAATCAGGCTTGCTGGTGGAGACAACGTGCCCTCAAATAATTGTAATCCTGCTGATAAGATTGACACTTCAAAAATGATAAAGCCGCAGCACCAAACTGGACATGTTGGAGATGGGGAATTGGCAAATGCGCAGCGATTATGATTTGATGGTGCTTTTTTACCAGTGCCTTGTGGATAGTTGGGAAGACTTTTGGACAAGTACAAAAAAAATTATGTGTGTGTGGTGGTGGGTTGACGAAACACAATTTTTAAACTAATGACATATACTTTGCAAAAAAGTTTGTAAAAATGCATGTTTTTGTTATGTGAAAATAAAAACTATCTAAATTCCTGGTAAATTACTGCTGCATTTAAAAAATCCATTGCTAATGGGATATTCAAAGTTATCAAACATCTTTTTGCATTATTGTGGCATTATTTCAAATGAAGGCTGTCTTGTTTTTGAAATTGTCATTGAATCAATTGATGGCAGAATAGATTCCTTATTCGGTGACACAATTTAAGTGACATAATGTCATTATTTTAAATGTAGCGTGTGGCATGTAATTTGTGTAGCAATAGATTAAAAAACCTTTGCGCATCTAATGTAGATAATAAATGCGAAGTGACTAATAATTAACCACTGATCGATCCCAATTTGGAGTGGAAGAATATGAATTTTATGGGAGTATTTTAAAAGAAAGCTTTATCATACTCACTCACGCGCTTTTGTACGGTTATGATAATGATATTTTGAGGTTGAGGTTAAATTATATTTGGTAAGGCTGTCAAGTAGTTTGAGTTTTTGCTTACACGTACATGAATACATATTTAATATTTACTGTTCCTTATATGGATATTTTCGTGTGCCCTTATGCTACATTCTGATAATATCGTATATATGGCAAATATTTAAAGGTGCGGTGAATACCGTAAAAAAAGGGTCTATCTAAAATAGGCCAAATGAATGATTGAGAAAAGAAAGCTTATTAAAAGATAGTTGAGGAAGACGAAAGTGGATGGGGATGACTATGAAAACATTGATTTTCCCGAGTTCTTAACCTTGATGACAAAGAACACGGACAGTGAGGAAGAGATTCGTGTTGTGGCTTTCCAAATTGTCGGCAAGGATGGTGTCATTTCCGCAGCGGAGCTTTGACACGTGGGGCACTCTGGGAGAAAAAATGACTGATGATGAGGTTCAAGAAATGATGCCAGAAGCGGATATATTGATCGGAATGGCAATATCTATTATGAAGATTTTGTCAAAATGACGACATCCAAGTGAAGTGGTTAAGAGTCAAAACGGGCATACATAATTGTGATTTACAAACTTCTATTTTCTAATTATTTTGTAGGGTTGTAAAAAGTACAATAATAGATCAAATCAAATTCAGCAGCCAAACCCACTAACAAAAATATTATTTTTATTTCAGTGTCGTTTGAATACATGCAGTATAAAATCAATTGTGTTTCATAATTGGTAAACATTTATAAATCATTTCATTGCAACGTTACCCAATTCGCTCACCATGGATGAAATTTTTAATTTATAGTTTTTAGTGTCTTTCTCTTATAATATAATCATCTTGTTTTCGCTTGTAAACTCATGTTCCACAATAAATTTCATTTTCTTTCATTGCAACCCAAAATAGGATTTAGGTTAGCTAAACCGTTTAATAGAGCCAAGGAAATAATTATTAGATACAATTTTTTATTCTAATTAATCCAGCATGGCTTCGGCAACGCTACGCTGATGGGTGTGATCAGTCACTTAAGCACACAAGATGCTGGTTTCAAATCCGTTAACAAGTTTAACTATGAGCATTGGACAATTATTCTGGAAATAAAATCTTTGCTGTAACCAGCTCTTCTGAGCTTTCTAAACCATAAGCTTAGTGCATGCGCATAAAACACAAACCAATATCTGCTGCAAAGCTTTGTTTTGTTACAATATTAGAACAAGAACGGTGCGGAGATCATTGTATTTTGAGCTAACCACATTGTCGTTTGTTCACAAATAGAAACAAAGAAGTACGTTTACATTGCTTGAGGTTGGAACTCAACAGATGCATTCAACACTACTGAATCACAAGTCAAAACTATCATACACATTGTATTGTACTTTCTCACCTGCACTACTCTACTACAATACACATGACGAGCACAAAGAAATTTGTACCGGGACCATAGTGGCGCTTAACGGACACGGGAAACTCTCAAGTAGTACGTTTACATTGCGTGAGATTGGAACTCAACAGATGCATTCAACCCTACTGAATCAAAAGTCAAAACTATCATTTACATTGTATTGTACTTTCTCACCCACACCATGCTACTACAATACACATGACGAGCACAATGAAATTGGTACCGGGACCATAGTGGCGCTTAACGGACACGGGAAACTCTCTAGTAGTACAAATGCGCCCTACATTAGTAAAACCCTTAAAATATATTGCTTTTTGCTTTATAATTAATACTAGCTCGGTTCTAGTTAGCATTAATTTTCCAACTCTCGTTCACAAATGCTTGTAAATTTTTTCGTTGAGTGAAAAGTTGTTTCGTGTGTTTTCATTAAAGTAATATTTATCAACTTAAATCATCATCCAATTTTGAAGAAAAAATATCTGTAGTGACTGCAACCTTAATTATATAACATCTTTACCAACACCTTGCTATAAAAATTTGCCACTTTTGCATATTATTTTATGCCATATCGGGATTTGCAGCACAGGTAAGAAATATTAAGGGAAAAACTGCGAACTGCATTTCTAAGCTTTGTGTTTTCTTAAATGTTGATTATTATGATGGGAACTTTAAATAACTGAATAAATTACATATTAACAGAAAGTAACCCAGTCAACGCCAAACCTGCTAACAAATTATTGTATTTATTTCCTTAAAGCGACAGATTTGTAAATATCCTTGTTACAGCTCTTAAATACTAATACATGCTTAACAACTCTAAAATGGCTGAAGACCAATTTGACTGGCTTAATGATGATGTGTATGAGTCAAAATTTAAAAAGAATTCAGATAAAATGATTCAGATGTTACAAAAACGCCTCAAAGATGGAAAACCACCATTGCGCTCTTATCAAGTTGAAGCAGTGTTAAAAACAGGGAAGTTGGTCCGTGAAGATATAACGGCGTTAATGGACACAGTAGAAAATGGCGTAATTAAACCTGTCATGATTGTTGCTCCTACTGGAGCTGGTAAGAGTGGCATGATTGTTCTCTTACCATACGTCCTTAGTTCAGATAAGGTTTTGGTGCTGACACCTTCCAAAGTAATTACTGAGCAATTAGCTATTGATTTTGGCTGCCGAAAGGATCGGAAATGTTTTTTCGAAAACATTGATATGGTAAAAAGCGATGCAGCTGGTAAGAATAAATTAAAGAAACTCCTTGAAGATGTGAAAATCATAAACACCGCATCTGATATCCACAAGGAAGGAGGAAATGTTGTTATTGTAAACGCACAAAAATTTGGAGGTCGCTCCAAACTGAGTTTGGTATACAAAAATAAGGATATTATTGAGGACGTGGAAGCGTTCTTCCAAGAATTTGACACATTGATTGTAAGACTAATTAGTAATTACAATTTGGTTTAATAATACGATATTATGCTACTGATTATGATATGATAAACTAGGTCGATGAAGCCCATCACTACCCTGCAGAAACATGGCTAAAAATTGTTCAAGAATTTTGTAAGCCCGTAGCCGGGATGTACAAAAAGGTAATCTTTCTCACCGCTACACCGTATAAGCGAATAAATGGAAAAGAACAGTTTATACTTGGGAAACGTCGAGAGTGGAAAGACAGAATAAGTTTTAAGATCACTCAGCGAATGGTTCAAGGTGATAAATTAAAAATATCTGAAACAATGTGAAATGCCGTTGTAAAATAGAGCGATTTTTATCATAAATTTACTTGCCTTGTCACATTGAGTGTATATTGTCTTCAAGGACTATTGTTGAATTAAATACATGCTATTTTATCAGCATAGGCTTACACGCATAGAATATTGGATGTTTAAGTCATGGCTTTTAATCCGTTGTCATTTTATTTTACAGGTATCTCAACCCGTGAGTGCAAATTTAAAGAGTACCAGCATGATCCATCACATGAAAATGTTTTACGAGATTTGCTGAAAGTTTTTAACGAAAATGCGAAAAAAGAGCCCCGATTTGAATCTAAAGCTATGGTTCTGGTCCGTACTAAAAAAGAAGCCAACGCTTTAGTTGCTTTCCTTAATACGGAAACTGCAAACGACAAATTTGCGATTTCAGTAACCGCTGAAAATCCAAATTCTCTCGATAATTTTACAAAGATAGCATACCGCGTTGCCGTAACGTGTGGCGTGGGCAGAGAGGGATATGACAACACCAGTGTTACCGTATGTGTCATACTCAGAAAAACCACCAGCCGAATTTTGTTCACGCAATTTGTGGGAAGATGTTTACGATTACGACGAGGATTACCGGGCAACTCTCCGGATCAAAGCATTGGAACTGTGCTGAGTTATACCAAATTCGAACAAAAAAAGATGTGGGATGAGCGAGAGCAACTGGCTATTGACCATCCAGAGGAAGTTGATGCGGAGTGATTACAAAAAGCATATTATGGGATCAATTGAATTCAATTTTAATACAAAAAAGTAGGATTGCTAACTATAAAACATGAATCTATAAAAACTAAAGTAATGAATGCCCTTTAATGCAATTGGGCATGCACCTAATGCAAATGCATATGTAATGCTTGCATATTATAATAATGCAACTTCGGAAAACATTAGAATCATTGTTTACATAATATTGTTTTAAACTATAATTGCATAGTTGATTAGTGGTAGAAATTAATAAGATATCCTATTGTTTTATAGGTGTTAATTTTAGCTGGTTAGGTTGGTTAATTTGATTCTTTGTCAAACAAAATATGTTTGTTGGTTTGAGGATGGAGGTTTTAAAATAGAAGGACCACGTCCTATTCTTTATGCTGGGAGACGAGCCCAGTTGGAAATGGTAAAAAACTATGAAGGTCAAGATGATAAAATGTGTTAAGTTGGTGGTGGAGGTGGCGATGCAATGATGATGGTATAAATAAAATGAGCAGAAACTGCTCCAGGTCAAAAATGGTTAAAATTCAATTAAACTTTAATTCTGCTAGTGGTTTAACGTTTTTTACCACTGCAGTTAATTCAGAAATTTGAAATAGTCAAGGGAAATAGTCACAAAAATTATTACACGAAATACTCTTGTTGCTTGTATTGTGGCTACCATACGGATGGGTAAAAAAAGGTGAAGATGAGCTTCATGAGTTGAGTGAAGCTGAAGAGCAAAATGGCAAGTGGGCCCCGAGGAACGGGAAGAAATTCCTTTTATAAAACAAGGGAAATTTTGTGGGCAATACCTTTACACGGTAAAACACGGAGGTGGAGTCAATTTGGTAGCGTCGTTTTTTAGCCAATAAAATGAGTACAAGATTTTTGACAGTTTGAGTACAAACGTAGAATGAAGCAGGATTATGGAACAATATATAGGTAATTGACTCTGGACAATGACGTACATAGAGTACATGAACTTAAGAAATGAGAACAGTAACAATTTTTCGTCAAATAGAAATTAACATAATTTTACATCGAGAACAAAAATGCATGAAGGTTAAAACGTGACAAATGGAAAATTACAAAAAGGTTTTGTACACTCCCCACCATTGCGCACTTGTGGCAATAATAGACTTTGAAATGATTTGAAATTTATGATGACTTCTTCGGTGATGACATCCACACACTTCTGGCTGACCAGAAACAGGTTTCCCCATGGACCTGGTGGGTTCAGTACGGCTTATTACTCACAGATAACGCTCTACAGTCATAGAACTATTCGCTCCCGTCCGCCGAACGTCATTGTAAGTTATCCACCGCACCTTCCCTTGTCCGAATCCGGCCAAACCAGTCATGATATGGAGCCACCACCTAAAAAAGCAATAACACACGAAAAATGATTAATCAAATGCCACATTGTTACAAATTCAATTGTTATAAGAATCATTATTGGTTATTAATGGGCTTAGTTTATGAATAGGGCGATCGATTTCTCCCACAGCGGTCTTCACAGTGACTTTTCTCACTAGTCCATCTGCTCCGGGATGAACTTTCAGTACTCGTCCGAGTTTCCATTTTGCCACAGGATTGATGTCATCTGATATGACCACCAAATCTCCAACTTTGAGGTTTTCTCTCTTTTGGCTCCACTTAAAACGTTGCTGGAGGGCTGTAAGGTGCTCGTTGCTCCACCGCTTCCAGAACTGTTGCGTGAGTTGTCGGGAAACTTCGTACTGCTTCAACAGATTTTCCTTTTTCCATGAAACATCAGGCTCCGGGATGGTTGTGATGGGCTCCCCTATGAGGAAATGTCCAGGGGTTAGAGCTTCCAAGTCAGCAGGGTCGGATGAAAGGGCGCACAACGGTCGGCTATTCAGGCACGCTTCGATTTTCCAAAGTAGCGTCTGAAACTCCTCCAGTTGTAAAATGCGTTGACCCACAACACGACGAAAGTGATGCTTGACGCTTTTCACTCCGGCTTCCCAAAGACCTCCTTGGTGAGGTGCCGATGGTGGATTGAAGTTCCACATGGTTCCACGAATTGCAAACTGATTTTGGAAGGTCTGTTTGTGCTCGGTAAGGTACTCCTTGAGTAAACGGTCTGCTCCGACAAAATTCGTCCCGCAGTCGTCACTATACATTTGACTGGGGATGCCACGACGAGATACGAAACGCTCAAAACACGAAATGAACGCTTCACTGCTTAGACTTGTCACAGCTTCCAAATGAATTGCCTTTGTTGCTAGGCACACGAAGATGGAAAAATACGCTTTTTCCAAAGAAAAATGACGTCCTTTCTTCAATTTTACTTGGAATGGTCCAGCAAAATCGACTCCGGAGTGGAGAAACGGTCTGCTCACAGTGACTCGTCCAACTGGCAAGCTGCCCATCAGCTGTGTTGCTGTTGCTGCTCTTGCCCGTCTGCATGTAGTGCATTTCCGTATGAAATGCCGAACTGTGTCTCGAGCTCTAACAATCCAAAATTCTTGAGAGAGCGCTGCCAAGGTCAAAGTGAGTCCAGAGTGCAGATGTGTATGGTGGACATTGCTTATGATAAGCTGCGTAAATTGATGATCGTGAGGTAAGATGATTGGGTGCCGTTGAGACTCTGATAGTCTCGCTTTGTGTAATCTTCCTCCAACTCTGAGGATCCCAAGATGATCCAAGAATGGGGATAATCCTGATGAAATGATGCCCTTTGACACCACCTAATGAGCCTTAACTTAGCAATGTTGATTTCAGAGGTAGATAACGGTCGTGGAACGGCTGATTTCTTGTCTATAACATAAACAATAAAACGGATTAGGTACACAATGCAGCGGTACAGCTTCTGAAGGGATGAAAAAGCGGTGAATAGTTGTGTGTGGGCTGAGTGTGGTGAAAAATGCAGTAAATCCAGCTGTTTGGCTCTTTTCTCCTTTTGTACTTCCTCTTCATTGCACTCAGCGGATGTGGTGACTGCTGGAGCCATGATGGCCCATGCCACCAGAGGGTTGATGATGCTAATTCTTTGGCAGTGATTCCTCTGGATGGTAAATCAGCGGGGTTGTCGGCACTGCGCACATGATTCCAGTGCTTTGGGGCTACAAATGTTTGAATGGTGGAGACACGATTTGCAACAAATGTCTTCAACTTCCGTGAATGAGACTGGATCCACCGGAGGGTGATTGTGGAATCAGTCCAACAGTAGAGTGTGTGCTCGTTCGGAAACGTTTTCTGCACACTGTTGACAGTTTCTGCCAGTAATTTCGGTCCTGACAGTTCCAACTTGGGTAGAGAAATGGCTTTGAGTGGGGCTACTCTCGAACGGGAAGTGAGGAGATGGACGGAAATGCTGTTGTCTGAGTACTGGCACTTTACATAAATGGCACAAGCGTATGCCAATTCACTGCTGTCACAAAACCCGTGGATTTCAACGGCTTTTAACGATGACTTGATGACACAGCGAGGTATCCTGATATTGCTGACTTTGATTAAGTTGGAGACGTAGTTGTCCCATCGTTGTTGTAGGTCTTCCTTCACTAGTTGGTCCCATTCATTTCCTCCCAGCCAAACTCCTTGCATGATGAGCTTGGCATTTATGGTGACTGGAGTGAGCCACCCAATTGGGTCGAATGTTTTGGCAATCTCTGAGAGGAGATCTCGCTTGGTCACTGGTCCAGTCTTCACGTTGACTTGGAACAGGAACTCATCTGTACTGGGCTTCCACTTGATGCCCAATGCCTTTATTCCGTCGGGGGTGGCGGCGTCTAATAGTTCTTCCTCTGCTCCTTCCTCTCGTAGGTCTTCTGGTATGGCCGCCAACACTTGAGGGTCGTTGGTACACCACTTCCGGATTTCCATTCCCGCCTTTGCTAAGATTTCGATGAGCTGGTGCACTAAATTTATTGCTGCTGTGGTCGTGGGGGACGTCCCCAAATAATCATCAACGTAAAACGATGTGAGAATGGCTTTCTTGGCGTCAGGGTACTGATCCCCCTCGTCCTCTGCTGACTGGTTGAGGCATCGGGTGGCAACGAAAGGAGCACATGATGCGCCATAAGTGACGGTGGTGAGCCAATATTCGATGATGGGTTGGTCAGGCTCTTCTCTCCAGAGAATCCGTTGGTAGTTGCGGTCGTCAGGGTGAACAATGAAGTTTCGGTACATCTTGCCAATATCACCTTTGAGTGCGATGCTGTTGTACCGAAAACAGATGATTAGAGTGTAAAGGTCGGGCTGAACGGTAGCCCCAACCAAAAGAGTGTCATTTAGAGATATCCCGGAAGTAGTCTTTGCTGAACCATCAAAGACAGTGCGTTGCTTGGTAGTTGTGCTGTCCTCCTTCAGGACAAAGTGGTGTGGGAGGTAGTAGGAGAATCTGGGTTTGTTCAATGCATCGGCTGCTTTCTCCATGTGCCCCAGCTCTTCATACTCCCTCATGAACTTGACGTAGGCTGCTTTGTATTCAGGTTGTCTTTCAAACCGTCTCTCGAGTGACCGTAGTCTGCGAAGGGCTTGATCCCTGCTGCCCCCTAACTGCTCCTTTTTCTCATTAAAGGGTAGTCGGACGAGGTATCTTCCTTCCTGCGTGCGTGTGTGGGTAGCACGAAAGTGTCGTTCACACTTTTCTTCCTCGATAGTGAGCTGCTCAAATGATGGCACCTCCTCAATTTCCCAAAACCGACGGAGTGCCTCACTGATTTGGCATTGAACCATGTTGATTGTGAAAGTTTTCTTGACAGGCTCCCCAATATTCCCAGAGAGGACCCATCCAAACTGTGTTTCTTGAGCGACCGGTGCGCTGCGGTTTAGGACCTTCAGTCCTGACTTGCGTAGGTAGGGGACCACGTCAGATCCCAGGAGAATGTCTATTTCTCCTCCATCGTAGAAATGGGGATCTGCTAGTTGAAGCCCCTCGATATGACTCCACGACCTAGCATCTCCTGGTTGTAGTTTGTTGCGGGTTGAAATCCGTTTCACTGCATAAAGTTGAACGTCGATACTGCTGCTGTTGATTTGTGAAAACAGTGTGGTGAAGGAAAGCCAGTTAGATTGCATAGCTTCCAGTTCCCCCACTGCACACACTGTTACGTTTGCTTTCTCCTTTTTTAGACCCAATCGGAACATGATGTCTTCACGGATGAGACTCCCTTCTCCCCCATCGTCAAGGAGGACCTATAGAGATCTCTTCACTCCCGATGTATCCACTATGTCCACTCTGGCTGTTTTAAGGAGCACTGTTGGTTGAATTTGTAGCGTTGTGTTGTGTATCCCCATCTTAGAGGTTGACGGTTTCGTAGCACTATTGTTGGTGGCGGAGGATGATGATGTCTGCTTGTCTGGTTTTTGGCCATCATAATGTAGCAATGTGTGATGCCACTTTCCGCATGTTTGACAAGTAGACTTTGATTGACATTCCTTCGCCGTGTGACCTCCTCGAAGACAATTGAGGCAGGCCTTGATAGCTTTCATTGCAGCGGTGCGCTGCTGCGGTGTCATCTCCCTAAATTCCGCACATTGGAATATTTGGTGAGCCCCTTTGCAATAATAACACGTAATGATTGAAGTGTGATGGTTGGAAATTCTGTTCCCATTTCGTTGCACTTGTCTTGCTGTAGAATTACCACTATTCGATTGTGGTTGTGATTTGATGACCCCCTTGGCGTGTAATGTCCTGACTTGTTGCTGAATGAAGTCTTGTACTTCTTTGAATGTTGGGGGGTCCGTGCCCTTGAGTTGTCTTGCCCACTCTGCTTTGGTGTCTGGGTCAAACTTCTCAACAAGCACCACTGTGATGATGTCATCCCACTCGTCCGTAGGTCGGCCCATGACCTTTAGACTGCGTAAACTCTCCAATGTCGTCGTCAGTAACTGCTGTAGCGCTGAAGCAGACTGAACTTTCACGTTAGCTTGAAATATCATGTTTTTGACTACTCGACTTACTATTTCCCTTTTATTATCATAGTGCTCCTCCAGGAGCTGCCATGCCTCCACATAATTAGCGTCGGTGATTGTAAAAGTTTTAATTAAACTTGCTGCTTCCCCCTTGATGCATGACTTAAGGTACTGCAGCTTTTGAGATCCGGACAGGGTAGTATTGGTATCTATGCAGGCGAGAAAAAGATCCGAGAAAGTTGGCCATTCTGCATAATTCCCTTCGAAAGTCGGAAGGGCCATGTCTGGTAACTTGACATTGACATTTCTCCTCACGGTGTTGGCTGGTGCGATCCCATACAACTTTGTTTTCACCTCCCGATACAAATCCTCCATGGGTGCTAGCGCTTCCATCTGGACAAGATGAGCTGCATCGTCAACTGTATTGTGTAAAATGACACCGTGCACTGCGTCAATTTTACCCCAAACTCGGTCAAGGTCTTCTAGGTGGGACTTGATCTGGGCGGATGTAACATTGTCAGGGTTGAGGGCGTCAACTGCTGTTGATAACCTCTGCAAGGCTGTAAACCACGAATTTCTCGTTCTGACTTCTGCCATGATGATGGTGGTGATGATTTCACTTTAAAACTTGATTTGATCACAAAGCTCTAATTGTCAGTTTACTTTTGTCCACAATGAATCACGATTCTTAAAAATAATGTCAAAGTTTAAAACTTAAAAGGTAGATTGGTTAAAATGTTATTATCAGCTGATATTAGTCTATTTTTCACTAGTTCACATCACTCAGGTTTAAGTATCCTGGGTTCGAAGAGACCAAAATGTTTGTTGGTTTGAGGATGAAGGTTTTAAAATAGAAGGACCACGTCCTATTCTTTATGCTGGGAGACGAGCCCAGTTGGAAATGGTAAAAAACTATGAAGGTCAAGATGATAAAATGTGTTAAGTTGGTGGTGGAGGTGGCGATGCAATGATGATGGTATAAATAAAATGAGCAGAAACTGCTACAGGTCAAAAATGGTTAAAATTCAATTAAACTTTAATTCTGCTAGTGGTTTAACGTTTTTTACCACTGCAGTTAATTCAGAAATTTGAAATAGTCAAGGGAAATAGTCACAAAAATTATTACACGAAATACTCTTGTTGCTTGTATTGTGGCTACCATACGGATGGGTAAAAAAAGGTGAAGATGAGCTTCATGAGTTGAGTGAAGCTGAAGAGCAAAATGGCAAGTGGGCCCCGAGGAACGGGAAGAAATTCCTTTTATAAAACAAGGGAAATTTTGTGGGCAATACCTTTACACGGTAAAACACGGAGGTGGAGTCAATTTGGTAGCGTCGTTTTTTAGCCAATAAAATGAGTACAAGATTTTTGACAGTTTGAGTACAAACGTAGAATGAAGCAGGATTATGGAACAATATATAGGTAATTGACTCTGGACAATGACGTACATAGAGTACATGAACTTAAGAAATGAGAACAGTAACAATTTTTCGTCAAATAGAAATTAACATAATTTTACATCGAGAACAAAAATGCATGAAGGTTAAAACGTGACAAATGGAAAATTACAAAAAGGTTTTGTACAAAATATGTATGCACGGATGTATGAAATCTTTGAAAGTTATTGCTACTCATATATCTAAGAAGTAGGCAAAGGTTACTGAAATTTGGAGTGATTGATGCAAGCCAAAATATTAAATTTCAATTTTAAACATATTACTACTTGAATTTGTCTGTAAAATTTGTCTAATTTGAATTACTTGAATTCTAGTTTATTTTAGTACTTAAAATAAAAGAAGAATTGAATTTCAAAATATTTATGCTGACTTATTTGCCGCACCACACCCACATTCCTTATCTGTGTCTGTACTTAGTAATTTTATTTTGGCTTAGCTCCAAGGTCACCGGTCAGGAAATGGAGACATCTATTTGATACTTCAATTCATGCTTATGACTGCAATACTCTTGCTTTAGATTACAATACAGACTCATACAGACAATACAATACATCATGCTCGTTTGATTACATCATCAATACCTACATTTCAGCGTTAAAAAGTGAACATACTCTGGTTGGATTTAAATAAATTAGTGACAATTTTACAATCATCAACCTGCACTCAAAATCAAAATGAGAAGGTCAAAGAGACTTCAGGAGAAAGCAGAGAGAACAGCACTTTCTTTGACCGTTCCATCAAGCGAATCAGGAGACCTTGCCAAACATGCTAGGAAGAAGGGAACAAAGCAGCTGAAAAACAAAAGTACAAAGCCAGCACTCTTTATCTTCCCCGAAGAAGTTAGCTATAATTTTCGTTGTGCTTTTCCTTTTACACCGCTCTCCCCTCAGCCTATCACACAAATAGTTTTATTCCTGTTTCCCATTCAAAAGGTTTGGATTACCATTTTCAAATTATTGGACAATCCAATGGACCGCTATAATGCCATGAATGCCTGTCAACCATTCGACAACATTCTGAGACCCACAATGACCACTTGGCTGTTTCCAGCAATTTTGTCTCCCGCTTTTGGTCACCTTTCCAAGCCCGAGGCTCTGAAGTGCCGTCAAGTGTGCAAAACCTGGAAAAACGGGTTTGATGATATGTTGGAATTTGCACTTTGCCCCAAAGCGGTAGGTGGACAGACTTCAACAATAAATAGCTCGGCTACTTTTCAGTTTCCAGTCCAGTTTAGAATGGAACCAAATGCTCATCAGATTCCAAACTCTTGGATGTATCGTCTTCCGGTGAAAGAGGGGCTTCATTCTAATTCAATTATTGAAGCTATTCTAATTATTTATAACTTTTTTTTCTCGTTTTCGAATTTGATAGGTTTGGGATATTATTTTGCACATGGTGAAAAATCCAATTGACCGCTATAATGCTATGAATGCATGCTCTGCATTCTCGAAAATCCTGCAACCCACAATGGCCACTTGGCTGTTTCCAGCGATTCTATCCCACGTATTTTACTACCTTCCTCAAAATGAGGCTCTGAAGTGTCGACAAGTTTGCAAAACCTGGCAAAGTGGATATGATAGAATGGTGGAGAATGGTTTACCTTGCCACAAAGCAGTTGATGGGCAGTACACTATTTTGGAAGATGCAATCAGATCCCAATTTCCAGCCAAGTTTGGCATGAAGCCTCATTTGGATCATTCATCAAACCCTATTACTGAAAGTTCTGTAATTTCCAATGCAGAAAAATCTGATGAAAATAAAACATGGTAATCACGTAGTAGAGAGTAAGCTTGCCAAAATTTCAAATTCATTACAAATATACCATAATTAAAACATCCTTTCTGCATTTGCTTGAAGTAATTTTAGGAAGTCATCATCTCATAAATTTGTTACTGGACTAGTGATATGGCGCTCACAAAAATTGACCTTTGAATAACGGCCAGACGATTTCGAATTTTGACAAATGGATTACATATTCGTTACTTTGGTCAAAAACTGACCTAAAATCATGTGTCGCATGCTATAGGTCACTAAAGAAACTTTGAAATTCGTCGTGACCTTTGACCTTAGAATTCGAATTTCAAAAATTCCTCTCGTCATTTTCGTCTCCTAATGACTAAGAAACTTTTGATAAAAACGGTATTTCAAAAAGCAATTTTGGGATTGAGTTATCGTGCTAACAAGAATTAAAATTCGAATAACGGTCAGACGATTTCGAATTTTCAAAATCGGAGTAAAGATTCGTTAGTTTGGTCAAAAACTGACCTAAAATCATGTGTCGCATGCCATAGGTCACTGAAAGAATTTAAAAATCCGTCGTGACCTTTGACCTTAGAATTCGAATTTCAAAAATCCCTCTCGTCATTTTCGTCTCCTAATGACTAAGAAACTTTTGATAAAAACGGGATTTCAAAAAGCAATTTTGGGATTGAGTTATCGTGCTAACTAGAATTAAAATTCGAATAACGGTCAGACGATTTCGAATTTTCAAAATCGGAGTAAAGATTCGTTAGTTTGGTCAAAAACTGACCTAAAATCATGTGTCGCATGCCATAGGTCACTGAAAGAATTTAAAAATCCGTCGTGACCTTTGACCTTAGAATTCGAATTTCAAAAATCCCTCTCGTCATTTTTGTCTCCTAATGACTAAGAAACTTTTGATAAAAACGGAATTTCAAAAATCATTTTTGGGATTGAGTTATCGTGCTAACAAGAATTAAAATTTGAATAACGGTCAGACGATTTCGAATTTTCAAAATCGGAGTAAAGATTCGTTAGTTTGGTCAAAAACTGACCTAAAATCATGTGTCGCATGCCATATGTCACTGAAGGAATTTAAAAATCCGTCGTGACCTTTGACCTTAGAATTCGAATTTCAAAAATCCCTCTCGTCATTTTTGTCTCCTAATGACTAAGAAACTTTTGGTGAAAACGAAATTTTAAAAATCAATTTTGGGATTGAGTTATCGTTCTAACAAAAAATGGACCATGTAAAATTAGTAGTAAGACAAGCTTACTAATAAAGGGGAAAATCTAGCTGCATTCTGGCCAAACGCGCTTCGTCAAGTTGGTGGACATCTATCACGCATTAAATTCATGGACAAGACTTTCTTCAGACCCAACACTGAAGATGCAGTATTATTTGCTTGTATTCATGTTTGTTATTATATTTATAACTGGTATTATTAACTGGTACTTGTGTGAATTCGTATTTAAACCATAAGACTTTAATGATATTTCCCCAATATTCATATAATTTATGATTGTTAAAATATATGTACATTTATAATAATATACTGGAAGTAATATTGCTACAATGTGTATACGATCAAATAAAGACTTCTTAAGATAAAAACCGAATTTTTTAATATTTTTAATTAGGCTATTCTGTAGTAACATATTTGAATTTTAAAACTATTTTTCGTTAGGTAATTAATGCAAAGGACAAAAGTAAAAAAGGTAAAGACAATATGAATATGAATTTGTTAGGTACTTTACAGACCACCCGTTCTCTTACTGCACAAAAGATACATTTTTTACATTCTGCCCATACTTTCATACATTCATGCCTTTCCATTGTTCTCGTTTCGAAGAAAATGTAACACGGTAAAGTGTTGAAACTGAAACGGGTACTTCAAAAAAGTACTTTTGTTAAGGGACCACATGAGAAGAAAAATCAGAAATAGCACTGTATCTTGAAAGCATTAAGAGAAAACACATTAGGTATACTGTTCATGAACATAAACTTACAATACAAGTAAAAAATAAAACATGGTAATCACGTAGTAGAGAGTAAGCTTGCCAAAATTTCAAATTCATTACAAATATACCATAATTAAAACATCCTTTCTGCATTTGCTTGAAGTAATTTCAGGAAGTCATCATCTCATAAATTTGTTACTGGACTAGTGATATGGCGCTCACAAAACTTGACATTTGAATAACGGCCAGACGATTTCGAATTTTCAAAATCGGAGTAAAGATTCGTTAGTTTGGTCAAAAACTGACCTAAAATCATGTGTCGCATGCCATATGTCACTGAAGGAATTTAAAAATCCGTCGTGACCTTTGACCTTAGAATTCGAATTTCAAAAATCCCTCTCGTCATTTTCGTCTCCTAATGACTAAGAAACTTTTGATAAAAACGGAATTTCAAAAATCATTTTTGGGATTGAGTTATCGTGCTAACAAGAATTAAAATTCAAATAACGGTCAGACGATTTCGAATTTTCAAAATCGGAGTAAAGATTCGTTAGTTTGGTCAAAAACTGACCTAAAATCATGTGTCGCATGCCATATGTCACTGAAGGAATTTAAAAATCCGTCGTGACCTTTGACCTTAGAATTCGAATTTCAAAAATCCCTCTCGTCATTTTCGTCTCCTAATGACTAAGAAACTTTTGATAAAAACGGAATTTCAAAAATCATTTTTGGGATTGAGTTATCGTGCTAACAAGAATTAAAATTCAAATAACGGTCAGACGATTTCGAATTTTCAAAATCGGAGTAAAGATTCGTTAGTTTGGTCAAAAACTGACCTAAAATCATGTGTCGCATGCCATATGTCACTGAAGGAATTTAAAAATCCGTCGTGACCTTTGACCTTAGAATTCGAATTTCAAAAATCCCTCCCGTCATTTTCGTCTCCTAATAATGACTAAGAAACTTTTGGTGAAAACGGAATTTTTAAAATCATTTTTGGGATTGAGTTATCGTTCTAACAAAAAATGGACCATGTAAAATTAGTAGTAAGACAAGCTTACTAATAATTTCAAAGCAGTTTAACATTGGCTCCGACTTTGCTGGTCAAAAGTGCTTCAATATTTCGATGCTAAAATACACGCGATCTCAGATAACAACCTACAGTTTACTGCATGAAAATTTCTTTGATAGAAAATTCGAAATCCTAATTTCAGTGTTAAAAAGTGAGCATTTGTAAATTCAAATTATAAGCCTGCATTCAATCCAAAATGAGAAGATCAAAGAGGCTCCAGGAGAAGGCGCAGAGAGCTCCAGTTTCCTTGAATGTCCCTGCAATCGCATCAAGAAAGCTAGCCAAAAATGTTTTGAATTGGAAAAGGACAAGCCAATTATTAAGGAATGGGGATTCCAACAAGTCGGCATTCCATGTCTTCCCTGAAGAAGTAAGCTATAATCTTGGGCTTTTTTTCCACGAACTTTATTAAGAATGATGTATATTTTTGCTATATTTTTAAGGTTTGGATCATCATTTTCCACTTGGTGAAGGACTCATTGGACCGCTACCATGCTGTGCATGCTTGTCCATCATTCAGGGAAATTTTGAGACCCAAAATGACTACCTGGCTGTTTCCAGCAAGTGTACCTTGCATTTATTCCTATCTTCCAATACGTGACGCATTGAAATGCAGACAAGTATGCAAAACCTGGAGAAATGGATTTGATCGCATGGTGGAGGAAACACTTTACTCTAAAGCAATTAATCAACAATCCACTATTCTGGAAGATGCAATCAGACGCCGGTTTAGATCTCACTTTCCGGCCAAGTTTAGCATGAAGCCCAATGCTCATTTGGTTCGACACTCATGGATGCAACGACTGCCGGCGATAAAGAAGCATCCTTCAAACCCATTCATTGGACGCTCTGTAGTTTTTTGCGAAAAAAAACGAGAGAGAGATGAGGAAAATCCAGCTACGTTTTGGCAAAACGCAATTCGTGTCGTGAAACAAGTTGGCGGCCATTTATCGCACATTGAATTCATCGACGACGAAGAGATTTACTTTAGAGGTGATAAATATGAGGACCAGTATTATTTGATTTTGCGAGAGTGCTTGACCTTTGTCCCCAGCTTGAAAAGCCTTACAATAACGCGCGCTACCTCCATGCGTGGTATCAACGATGGACTGCAACAAATATTTAAGCAAAACCCACTTCCGAATTTGGAACATCTGAATGTGCTCATTTTATTGTTTGACGGAACGCCCCATAAAGTCCATAACCAGATAATTATCAAATACGCCCCTCAGTTGCAACACCTTAAGTGCCAATGGAATGCATGGTTTGATGATATTGCAAAGTTAACGAAGGCTGAGAAATTAGAAGAATTCTCAATCTTTGGAGTGTCCCATTCCAGCAATTCACTATTGGTTCTAAGTAACTTCCTACGAACGTCACCACATCTGAAAAAACTGCAGGTCTGGTTTAATGAATATGAGGAGGGGTATGGACCCTATAGTGCAACGGACGCTGCCCGGGGATGGGAAATGGACGGATTTCTTATATTCTTTCTTGCCAAATTTCCACATCTTGGCTATGCTGATATCTACTATCGGAATGACTTTATATGGAAAAATTGCTCCTCAGCTAGTTTAAAAGGCCTGGTTGTGCCATCTTTAAAGATTTTGGAGCTTATTGAAATTTCAGGTATTGCCTATGATTTTCTGGAGTGCTTGACCAACCTGGAGGAATTACACGTAAAGAGGGTGGAGATTTACAGCTACGGACTTAGGGTGGATCATCCAACGGCAAAAATTAGGCTTACAGAACATTTGTACCTGAACACAATTCCTAAGTCCAACATTTGGTGTGTTTTGAAGAAACTTGAGCTGGTACAATTTAAAAATGTAAAGTTGAGTAACAGGAAAGATTATTATGCCAGGCAGGAGCAAGTCATTAGTCAAATCAAATGCACCCGAAAAGAATATGAAGCCTTCCAGGAAAGTCAAAAGATTATCTGAGATAATATATGTACTGTACAATAACGATTTATAATGAGTAAGAGTCTTACTGTAAGACTCATATATGTTTAGTGCATGGAGGGAAATTAAATTTTTAAACTCTGAACTGAGTGACTTTCAGAATTATACAAAAGCTAAGCTAATACGTAGAAAAAGAAAAGAGGGGTAACTTGACATAAACTTTGAAAGCTGATTAGGAAGCGCAGTGTAATTTGCTTAAAATATGCGTACATTTACAATATATTTCTGTGCAGATTTCTTAAAGTAATAAGTATCAACCGAACTGTCAATATTTTCATACACTCTGTAGTCATATTTTTCAATTTAGGTAATTCACAGTTTGAAAGTTGATTATGATATTGGAATGAGAGCTAGATCCGATAGAAAATGTACTTGTATTACATGATAACTGTGTTTGTAATTACAATAAAAATGAAACTGAGTTTCAAAATATTCTCAATTTTCGCCGAGTTAAAATATGTGTGATATTTAAGAAGAATGATTCATTTCAGAGGTCAATGTGCGTCATTCAGATATTATTTTCATTTCGTAGCAGAGAATACTAATCTGAACAAACTTATGCTTCAATCCAATGACAGAAACAAGCAATCAATGTCAATGCACCCAGAGATCCAACCGACAAAGTGACATCAGCACCAGAACCACCCCCTAAAACGACCCCACAACAAAAGTCATTAAATTACAATGCTACTGACTAAAGAGTGTAACCCGAAGGGTTGAAAAGCATTTACGTACCGGGGGATGGATGTGGTGTTGGAACAAGTTTTGTGGGAGTGGGTGTTGTAGGGGGACAACCAGGGGCATTGGTGGCTTCGCACACTTTTGCTCTAGTATTGCAATTATCAGTACTGCAGCAGCACATTTCTATGTACTCACCACACGTCATGTCAGACGTTGTGTTTTGTTGGCACCGGCTGCGGCGAACGCATCCCATCTCCTTCCCATTATCCTGTCTCGCCCCACAAAATTCACTAGGTTGACACTTTTGTGACATAGGCATATCCGTGTCATCGTGGCAAAATACTTTAAATAAAAAGGTGCAAAACGAGTTTGTGTACTTGCAATGCTTAAGTTAAGTTTAAGAGGTTGTCAATACTAATTACATTCAGCGCCGCATTCTCGAGCATCCTTCAGGGGAACTAACTGGCACGCCTTATCTTTTAGAGTCCGATTATTTAACAGGTCATTACAAGCCCCGCTTGTGACTGCCTTACAGCAACAGAAATCCTTCTCTTTTTCACAGGAGACTTCTGGAGTGTCAACAAGAGGACAATCTATCGAGTCTACACATCCGATAGGGTACCCGTCATTTGTGTCTACAGCACAGTAGGGTGTCTTCGTGTCATCAGCACACGGCTCAGTAATGTTATTAGTTGCACAAATCACTTAATAATGAAAACAAATTATAGTATTTGTCTGCATCAAATTAAATACATTCAGCATTGGCACCGTAACACCAGCCCATTAGTACTTACAAGTCTGGGCCTGAGAATGATTGTTCCAGCAGATGACACAAAGGCCAACCACCAAGATGAATATCCGAAGCTTTTCCACTAAAATCATCTCCCCCCACATTTTACCTGAAATTTTGTTCCATAATAACAAGTGCAGAAACGGAAAATACTCAACAAACAGCGAGCTCGAGATTCGGATGCAGTGGAGAGTAGCAGGAAATGAATGTTTGTAGACCAATTTGTAGTTTACCTTCAAAGTTATATTTTTACGTTACACTGCAATCAAGTGTCAAGTAACCATACACAATATTAAATATTATGCAAGCTAATACGGAGAGAAAGAAAATTGGGGTAAGTTGATACAAACTTTGAAAGCTGATTAGGAAAACCAATGTAATTTGTATATTTATGTAAACTTTATTTTATACATTATAATAGCCATGTTATGAGATCACAATAAAATAAAAGTTAAACTGAACTTAAATATAGTTTTGTTGAGAGAGACACACTTTTCCTGTGTATAATTTATATTATGGAGCATGCACTCCCAGCCCCAGCACTCATCCCTTTGTACTGTTTTGGCGCTTAATAGCTCCAAGGTCACTAGTGAAAAAAGAAAATTCTAATTATTGGTACTACAACTTTAATTCTTGCATATTGCTACTACACTATCAACATCAACTATACAAGATACATTTTTTAATGCAAAGACAAAAGTGAGTCTGTACTTCACCGAAGCATTTTGAAGAAAAAATCTGTAAACGCTTTCCTACTTGACATTGCAGGTTTGAAAACAACTTGGACTCAACCCAAAATGAGAAGGTCAAAGAGACTCCAGGAGAAAGCAGAGAGAGCTGCACTTTCTTTGAACGTCCCTGTTTGGAACGGAGAAGCAGTTTTTCTTTGTTTGGGCCTTCAGCCCTGTTGAGTTGTAAAAGTTCTTGTATATTTTTTGTCTCCGCCTATTTTAGCTGTTCAGAAGCTAGCTGTATTTCGTAATATATTAATATTACGTAGGAAATAATATTTCGTTGTGATGAACAGTCATTTCTCTCAGCCAATTCGGTGTATCGTTATTTTAGCCAATCCTGAGTGCTTTTATTTCTACCAATGCCAGAATGCCAGTTCATTTTAGTGACGCTTTCCAGTTTTTGGGCTTGTGGTAAAAGAGAGAAGAGAGACGAGCCCACCAGAATCTCCCAAGAGTCAAGATAGGCAACACACGCAAGCCTCTGTCGTCGTCGGTATACCTAAATTATTATTAGCTTGCAAGCACAATTGGCAAGTATTTTAAGGGGAAAAGTAACTAAATTAATTGACTAACTGTTTATTTGTGTAATTAAATCATTTTACTTGACTTTTATTAACCCCAAAATTGTCTACAAGTTGTTTATACTTCGATCACGTTATTATCATCGTTCATCTCATTTCAACACACCACCGCCACCACCCACCACCGCCACCACCCACCACCGGCATCATACCTAGGTCACTGAGAACCTATTTCCGGCACAACCGAGTTTCAAATTACGGTTATTTCCATGGTCCTTCGAGCCGGATGCAGGTGCTTGACGGATAATTACCAAGCAAAGTGACCTCCGTCGTGTGTTGCATTTTTTTTGTTGTTTTTAATTTTTATTTCCTGACAAAGCGCCCTGGAGGCAGACTAACTATTCAAGCTCGTAGCTAAAGGAACAGTACGTGGTGAATGAGTTAAAAGGTCACAGTGCAAGTTTGTGAGGAGGGAAAATTATTTTGGAACAAAGAAATAGACAAGAAACTGAACGTGATTAAGTAACTAACTTTGGGTTTTGGATTTTTCTGGTGTAAGATAAAGTTTTGGAGATTCCACCAGGGTTCTAGAAGTATTGCAACATGGGTGACGAAAGGAAACGTGCAAAAATTCATCAGAAATTGAAGGAGATTTTGACTGAAGTGACAGCCCATAGCAGCCACCCCATCGGATATGCGGAGGCGAAGGAGATGATGCGTACACTGGAGGAGTATTGGACAAAGTTCGAGAAGCTGCAAGCTGCGCTCGAGGCAACAGCAACAGACAACAGTGCCCTTCAAGTTCAAGAGGATGAAGGAGATAAAGTGGAAACCACCTTCCGAAATGCGAGAGGAAAACTATGGGTGATTGTTGAAACATTGTCAGCAACAGCTAACTCCACCACCACCTCATCATCATCAACATCAGCCAAAATCAAGCTACCAACTATTTCCTTGCCATCATTTAGTGGCAGTTATGCTGAATGGACATCATTCAAGGACCTTTTTGTGGCAGCAGTGGCAAACAACAAGGACCTTACCGGTGCACAGAAGTTGCAGTATTTGAAGGGGACTCTCAAGGGGGAGCCGTTAGGCTTGGTGGAATACCTCACAGCAACCGACCAGAATTACACAGAGGCTTGGAAGACTCTGGATGAGAGGTATAATAATACAAGGGAGATTATTCGATCGCATGGCTTTAAATTATTGGACTTTAAGCCACTTAAGACAGAGAATGCCAACGAGTTCCAGAGCCTGGTAGATAACACAGTGAAGTGCCTACGTTCATTAAAGGCGCTGGGATGTTCGACTGACGAGTGGGATGACCTGGTGGTACTCATCGTCGAGAAGAAACTTGATCCCAACACCAGAAGGGAATGGGCGAAGACACTTACTGGTACTACCCGGGTGAAGCTGGAAGAGTTAACGAAATTCGTCAACGGTCACATCAGGGGACTTCAGGCAGCAAGTGGAGGATGCTACGATCAGTCTTCTGAGAATAAAGCAGAAAAGGAAGTGCTTGTTCATCATGTGGTAGCGGAGCCAACTAACTGTCAATTCTGTGGAGAATGGCATACACTATCAGAGTGTGCAGATTTTGGGAGAAAAGAGCTCCGGGACAGAAGCGATTGGGTGAAAAGGGCTCGATTATGCTTTAATTGTTTGAAGCATGACCACATGATCAAAGCTTGTCCTTCCCAGAGGAGATGCAAACGATGTGGTAGAAAACACCACACACTTCTACATGAAGACGAAGACAAGCAACCGCCGCCGGAAACTGAGAGGACTGTTCAAAGCAATCTTGCAGCAGATGAAGACGACGATGGGGTACTGATGACGGCGATGACGTTAATACCAGACAAGAGTGGAAGATATCGGCCGTGTCGTGTGCTGATAGATCCTGCCTCGCAAGCAAGTTTTGTGTCCACACCAGTTGCTAAGATGCTAGGGCTCGAACGAGAGTCTAGCAGTGTGAAGGTAACCGGAATTGGGGGAACAAAAGCGGGGAAATCCAAGGGGACTGTGGCTTGTACAATCTACAGCAGATTAAGTCACCATTCTCTTGGCGTTAAGAGACTTCATGTGATGGATAAGATTACGGGAAACTTACCGTCAATGGAGTGCAGTAGAGATTGGAAGCATTTAGAAGGACTTGCACTTGCAGACCCACGGTGGAACGAACCTGGACAAGTGGATATCCTGCTAGGAGTAAAGTACTTCCATAAAGTTTTGTTGTGGCGAAGACAAGTGGGACCAACGGATGACGCACCAGTAGCCTGGGAAACGATTTTTGGTTGGGGGATAACAGGATCTTGTCCAGCTGAGGAGGCAAGTATACCCAAATCTCACCACATTAGCGTTGATCACGGTGATGCGTTTCCGAAGAAGACAAGAGAGGTGAATAAACAACAGCAAGACAACAAAAAGGTCGTAGCAGCCAACGAGAAGGTCGCAGCCAGCGTACCCGACGAATCCAGTGAACAGCAATTGGAACTATTGAGTGCGGCTAAACATGGCGAGGATTTTCAAGTTTTACATCATGACGCGAGCGTGAGTGACGTTTTAGCAGCGACAACATCGCCAAAAGCCAAACACAAATCAGTGGACAAGTTCCAGAGTGCAGCAGTATCGACGGAGGCGAATCAATTCCTAAGTGGCAACGAGGCAGTTTGTAACCTTGCTCCAGATAAAATAGAAGCAAGGCGGCCAGACTGTAAGCAACGCGTGGATATGCAGCGAGATGGTGTCCAGTCCCAGGGGTTTCGTGGTTCAGACGCAAATGGAGAAGCATCGATTTCCTGTCTGAAAGATATTGGTAGCCATGTATGTAAAGATTTGATGAGTTTATATTATCGTTTTTCAGTTGCAAATTGCTGTAAAGGCGGTACTGGATGATGTACGAGAAGTTTCTTAAAAGACGGCAGAAATTTTAGTGTTCACGAAGTAACGGATTGTTTGATGATCTGAAGAGTCTGTATATTGTGTTGTGCAAATTTCCCATTGTAACTATGGTTGATTGAAGTAATATGCTATTTTTTCTTTGTAGATTGCTCATACTAGATGGTAGGTAGGGAACACATTCCGAAATCCATTAGGGTATGCTCCAGTGGCTAAATCCATTATGTGAGCGTGTCATGGAATGTGGAGTCCTGAATCTTGCTTAGCGGGGCTAATACCTCGTTCTGAAGCGTGACATCGGACTCGGGTTCGAGAAAACTTGAAGGGGATAAAACCTCGCTGTAGCAAGTCAGAGAACCCAATTTAACCTCTTGTTGTTTCGTTTTTGTAGATTTTTAATGTTTGAATTCTGTTTTTGAGTTTTGGTGAACCAGGTTCACATGTAAATGAGAAAGTGACAAAAAACAGACAATAGATTGACCATAGGTGCAATGGGGGGTGTGTTTGGAACGGAGAAGCAGTTTTTCTTTGTTTGGGCCTTCAGCCCTGTTGAGTTGTAAAAGTTCTTGTATATTTTTTGTCTCCGCCTATTTTAGCTGTTCAGAAGCTAGCTGTATTTCGTAATATGTTAATACTACATAGGAAATAATATTTCGTTGTGATGAACAGTCATTTCTCTCAGCCAATTCGGTGTATCGTTATTTTAGCCAATCCTGAGTGCTTTTATTTCTACCAATGCCAGAATGCCAGTTCATTTTAGTGACGCTTTCCAGTTTTTGGGCTTGTGGTAAAAGAGAGAAGAGAGACGAGCCCACCAGAATCTCCCAAGAGTCAAGATAGGCAACACACGCAAGCCCCTGTCGTCGTCGGTATACCTAAATTATTATTAGCTTGCAAGCACAATTGGCAAGTATTTTAAGGGGAAAAGTAACTAAATTAATTGACTAACTGTTTATTTGTGTAATTAAATCATTTTACTTGACTTTTATTAACCCCAAAATTGTCTACAAGTTGTTTATACTTCGATCACGTTATTATCATCGTTCATCTCATTTCAACACACCACCGCCACCACCCACCACCGCCACCACCCACCACCGGCATCATACCTAGGTCACTGAGAACCTATTTCCGGCACAACCGAGTTTCAAATTACGGTTATTTCCAGTCCCATCAAGCGCATCAGGAGACCTTGCCAAGGATAATGGTAGAAACAGGGAGGCAACTAAGCGATTGAAAATTCAAATTGCACGAAAACCAGCATTCCATATCTTGCCTGAAGATGTAAGCTAATGAACATCTTATTGTGCATTTCCTAAATTTCCTTTTACGCATCTTTCCCTTCCGCCTATCATACAAATTGTATTATTTTTGTTTCTCATTCAAAGGTTTGGATTATCATTTTCAAATTGCTGGACAATCCAATGGACCGCTATAATGCCATGAACGTCTGTCAACCATTCACAGACATTCTGAGACCCACGATATCTACTTGGCTCTATCCCGCAATTTTGCCTCGTGTTTTTGGCCATCTTTCTAAAACAGAAGCTTTGAAGTGCCGTCAAGTGTGCAAAACCTGGAAAAACGGGTTTGATGAAATGTTGGAGCTTGCTCTTTGCCCCAAAGCGGTTGGTCGCCTGTCTTCAAAAATAAATATCCTGGCTCCTTCCCAATTTCCAGCTAATTTTAGAATGGAACCAAATGCTCATCTTGTTCAAAACACTTGGATGCATCGTCTTCCGGCGATAAAGGAACATCCTTCCAATCCAATTATTGGACGCTTTGTGGTTTTCCACTACGCAAAAGCAAATCAGCTTCAACAGGAACAGGCTCAGGCGGCTACCTATCTACACAACGCCCTTAGAGTAGCCAGAGACTTGGGTGATCATCTTCAGCACATTGAATTTCGCGATGAGTCTCCATATCGAGACGGGAACACTTGGAATCAATTTTACAGTATACTGCAAAGCTGTCTGGAGTTTGCACCAAAGTTAAAAACCTTGTCAATAAGCCAATCAGCTACTTTAGAAGTTGACGATGATGAGGATTATGACGACCTCGTTGAACTACATCCCCTTGAAAACATGTTTCTCCAAATTCCACTTCCAGACCTGCAACATCTCCATACACTTGTCTTGTTACCTCCTGACATTCCCTACTACGTCCATAACGAATTGATTAGAAAGTATGGGGCACAGTTGCACCATTTGAAATGCCGTTGGAATCCTTTCCTCTCCACAGTACTGTATACCACACGAGCTACAATGATGGAAGAGTTCTCCTTGTGCGAAGTGACAGGTTACAACAGTTCATTGGTGAATATAACTGATTTCCTGGTTTCCCCGCATCTCAAACAACTACAGTTATCCTTTGATGACGATGAGGATGACAGTAGCTGGGAAATGGACAAATTTCTTCAATTTCTTGCCAACTTTCCCCAACTAACCTTTGTGGATCTAAGTTACGGAAATAACTTTATTTGGAAAAAGTGCCTAGCAAAATATCTAGCTGGCTGTGTCGTACCCTCTGTGAAGATTTTGAAGCTTAATGAAATCCCAGGAATTTGCTACGATTTTCTGGAGTGCTTGCCCAACCTGGAGGAATTGCATGTGAAAAAAGTGGATAGGCTCAGTTACGGATATAGGGTGGTTGATTCAAAGATAAGAATTGTGGAGCATATGTATTGGGGAACATTGCAAGAGTCAAATGTTTGGACAGTTTTGAAAAAGCTTAAGCTTGTGGATTTTGAATGGATTGAAATGCGCGGAGCTGTTAGAAGGAAGGTTATATGCCATAATAAATGCACCCGGGAAGAATATCAAGCTTTTATGAAGAATGGTCAAGTGTCAAAATAAATAGTACTTTAGATTAATTTGATTGCAATGAAACGGTGCTTACCTATGAACTATGAATGATTATAAATTGTAAAACATGATTGATTTTATGCTGTATGTATTCAAAGTGTCCTTAAATAAAGATAATGTTTTTGATAATTAGTTGGCTGCTGAATTTTACTTTATCTTTTCAATATTTTTACTTCAAAACTAAATAGCAGTAGCCCAAAAAACCGACACCATAGTCTCATGGGAACTTTTTATACAACCGGTTCTCATCATTTTTCCTTTTTTTATTTAA